>CM076574.1:382395030-382761440 GCA_034641835.2 Pinus albicaulis
GGAGGCAACTACAAGATCAACCAGATCTCTATCATCAGTTGCTGGCAACAAAAAAAACTTGGATAAGTTGGCTGAAGTTGCATCACATATAGAGGGAAGGTAAAAAGGTTTTGGTACTAGTTCATTTTTTGTTATCAGTTACAATTTTGAATAGCAGCTTAGGTGTCAAGGAATATAAGTTTTCACATAATTTTCAGCATTTTCTATTTATTTTTGAAAAATAAATAGGGCGCTACTAGAATTTCCGGTATTATTCCATATTTTTCTTAGTTACAGGTTTTTGCCAGAATTTCCGGTAGCACCTGTTTTGACTTAATTGTGTCACATGTCAGCAAGTTTTTCCGAGCCAGTTAAGGATGGATAAGAACCCATAACCAAATGGATAATACAAGTGATGGTGAGATGTGGTTATGAGGTTGTTGGAGGTATTATTAAATGGAGCTACATGGTTATTAAAAACCCAAGACACAAGGAGATAAATCAGCAGAAAAAGGGGCAACATGACAACACACTAAGCATTCCAACCCATATTTCTTCTCTTCTTCTCCATCTGTCCTTTCTTTTAGATTTCGATGGGATAAGTCTATAATGTCTTTTGACACATATGTTATGTTAGAATTAATGTTTCCTTATTTTTAGAAGAGATGGATTTGGTTCCTCTCTTTCTATATATACAACTTGTAAATACTATTTACAGGTTGGATGTTGGTCTACCTGAAGACTGAATATAATAAAAACATTTTTTCTTCATACCGTATGATTTTGTGACTCAATTAACATATAATGTGTGGTGTGTCTCTTTACTTTGTTAACTTCTTCTAAAATATGAATTTCAGCAACTAGTAAGGTGTGAGTGATAAGTTGTTAAAGGATTTAACAATAAATTATCTGCTTTCAATTTTATGCAAGTTATATGTGTGTTGTAGAACATGTCAGTGAAGATTTCATAAAGGATTTGTGGAATACTTTATACATGAAATCTATTTTATGAATGTTGCTTGATTTGCATAAACTAACTTTATGTAAAGAACCATCATCATAGCTATGTGACTGATTTAGGATAGGAATATTTCTTGGAATAGGTACCAGCTATTCATCTTCTTCCAATTGTACACTATGCTCCCTATACTACCTTTTACCCACACAATTTATACTTACCACAACTTTCCAAATGCATGAAAGTCTTGTTGGAAATACTGAGAGCGGGGGTGAATCAGTATTCCTTTCAATTAGTATTATTATTAATCTTTCAAAGCATTATTTAATCTTCAATTATTATTAGTGTTTGTACAATGATAGCAGTAAACAAAAGGAAAAAAAATGCACACATTTTTTAAGGTAAAAACCCTCTCTGGGAAAAAAACCACCTGAATGATTTTCTAATAACTCTTTAATATTCAACTCCAATTGAAAATAAAGCTCCAACTTGCTCGAATCTAGAAAATAATTCTTCTCTAGCTCCTACTGGATGGACGCTCCAACGCCGAGATTCTTCAGTAGTGAACAAAACAGATGCCCCAAGATCCAATGAGCTACAACTCATCATATCACCACCCTACCACCATAAATTTTTCATGGTTTTGATCCTGTTGGTGACTTCATACACTAGCCTAGCACCACCCTACCACCCTATAGAAGAATAAAATAAGAATGGACCCTCGTACCAGGGAAAATGGTCCACTTTACAATGACATAGAATTATGTAGAAGAAGAAGACACACTATACCATAACCCCAACTATAACACAACCACCTAATGATGATACTAGACCTCCCGACATTGCCTCTTCAACTCTTGGTAGATAGACACTTGTACAATTTTTACAATGATGCATTTACAATGACTTAGTACAATGATACCTTTACAATGACTATATGCAGCATTTCCCACTTCAAGACTTCATGTGGTGAACTTCTTGTTGCTGTTATGCACCTTGATTTCTACTCTTGTCATGCTACCCTCTACTGCACCTTGCTTTTCTTTTCTACCATAGACAGTCTGGTCCTTTACAGCCCTTGACAACACATGATCTAGCCTTTTCTTGCCTTCTAGGAGCTCGATATTGAATCTAGTGTATCTCTTTTATTTCAGACCTCCAATATGTGATTTTTGGTCTTATAGTAGTCCTTTGAGTCTTCTTTCCAATTCCATAGGTCTGACCCAATTTTCATTCTTCAAGAGAGAGTTATTCCCAATCTCTCACAATGCCCTAATTATGGACTCGTTTAGTAGAGTGAACTTGTATGGTGTGCCACGTGTCACTGTTTCTTCATTCGACTCTGAAGTTGATACAAAGAAAAGTAAAGTCCATGCACTATCTGCAACTTTTTAAATAATTATAATCCCATACTCAGAGAGAGAGTTATGACAATTTTCCTAAGGTCACTTCTTTGAGATGAGGTTCAGGATCCTAAAAAACACTGACTTCCACAGATCATATCTCCGAAAATATTTTTCACCATGATTTTAAATTTTTACAGGATCTTCCTCAGGATTGCAGCTTCACCTCCTTAAAATTTCAGCTTCTAAACCTTCATAGAAAAAATGTTATAGCGCAAATTCCACGATGAAGGTAGCCAAATCCCTACATGAGGAGGATATGAGGATCACAATTTATATAAATGCTTAGGTTGAGAGGGACTTCAACAATTGAATGAGGGAGGGAATTTAGGAGATTAAAAATTATTAATTATTGACTTTTCAATGACCCATTTCACAACTTGATGGGGTTTTAGCCCACTAACTAGGGTTACAAAATTCAAACAAGAATATCTCACAAACCTTTAAGAATTACATGGCGTGCCATATATCAACGGAAACATCTTGACAAGTAGAAACCATAAAAAATATTCTTGCCCCATAATATAGTAATTTGGTAGGTAAAACTTACCATACAAGATTAGGGTAGCCCCTGGTGCTGCTTGGGTTGACATCAATGACAACCACTGATCAAAAATACCCCTTTTTGGCATTGATGGAAACGCAAGTACACCCCCTACGATCATGACATATCTTCCTACAACATTCTCTCCCCCTTTGACATCAATGGAAAATGGTAGCTCCCCATGACACATAACCATCTTGCGGACCTGTACACACTTCCACTCCCCCTTTATATTCTGAATAAAGAAAATCTAATGAGAACTTGGGAGAATCCCAATCTTCTGGCGAAGATATTCAAATGCTTCACGAGTACTCTTATGATCATCAACGCTTCCTACCCAATATGCATCTGTAAAGGCTTGAATAATGATATTGTTACCCTTGGGATACCACAAGCCATATTCTGGTGTTCCCTTTAGATATCAAAGAATTATTTTGACGGCAATAATATGTGATTATTTTGGTGCTGCTTGGAATCTTGCTACTTTTCCAACTGCTTGCATAACATCTAGCCGGGAGGCTGTTACATATAGAAGACTACCAATCATAGATCTCTACAACCTCTGATCCACATCCTTAGATGAGTTTTCTATGCTCAATTTGCAAGTTGTTACCATCGAAGTAAGGATGGGTTTACAATTTTCCATTTTGAATATCTTGAGCATTTCCTTGATGTACTTGGTTTGACATATAAATATTCCTTTCTCTTGCTGAGATATTCGAAGCCCTAAGAAGTATGTCAGCTCACCAATTAAAGATATCCCGAACTCTTTGTAGAAAATTTCTTACTTAGTTGATCATCATTGCTACCAAATATTATATCATCCTCTTTAGCTAGTAGATGTGATTTAGTTGCTTCATCCAGAACATATATGTCATTTGGAACTCTACTTACTGTAGCCACAATTTCACCATACCTGCCTTTCCTGATTTCGCATTTTGTGGAGTTGAATAGTATTGTGTGTCCTTGATCACACATTTGTCTAACGCCGAACAGATTCTGATTCATGTTTTCAACCAATAGAACATTCTTGGCTCGACCATATTTGCTTCCGAGAGTGATGGTACCTGATCCTATAACATTTGAAGATCCATCATTTCCAAAGGACACAGTTCCATCCTTCTTCTCTTTCAAAGATACAAATGTATTTCTATATCCAGTCTGTTGAGAATGCAACAAGATGATGGAGCTTGGTGAAAAGAAGTCACCTTCACTAAGTGGGCCCGCAGGCTATTTTTGGCGCAAAGTCTATTTTTAGACATATGGATCATGGTCTATGAGTTGCAGGATGCTATTTATGGATGATTGGTCAAGTTGGTAAAAATAGATGGACCTATATTTTTAGACATTGGGCGGAATCTATTTTTAGACTGTCGGGCTAAAAATAGAACAGTCAAATATTATTAACCCTTAATAATATTTAGACTATAAACATTATCTTATCCTCTTGGAGCACTTCAGTTTGATGCTTGGATGTGGAAAATGCAGCTGACAGAAGGAAATACGCTTTTCCTAAGGGTTAGTTGAGCTATTGCATGGTTGACTTCGGTTAGAACTCATGTGGCAGAGTTTGGTGGAGTTGATGAGACAGTTGGTGGAGTTGTGTTCGGTTTAACTTAGTTGAACTAGTTGTATTTAGTCTAACTGATAAATACACTAGTGATGAGTGGTGTGAATTAATTATTAATTAATTCGCTAATTATTAAATCATAAATCAACTAAAGAATACATCAGTTAACTGCAATGCATGGACAGTTTAGTGGAGACTAGTGTTAGAGGTGGGTGAAAGGGTGAGTCTACTATCAGTTGTGACTATGGCTGTGCATGAGATTTACACACACATTGATTGAGATTTCCAATGAGGATTGCGCAGTACAAGCCAGTGGGATTCGAACTTGGATCTCATCATTATTCATCTTGGATTGCGCAGTAGAGGCAGGCAGACTTGTGGAGGAGATTTGAACTTGTGACTTGTTCATATCCGAGCTAGTTTGTGTGTAGCATGTGAGATAGTGCTGATAGCTGTGAGGAGCTTTGTGCTATGTATTGTTACATGTTCTCTATCATTATAATATACAGATAGTTGGGGGTTTTCAGCTGTAAGCTTTCCCCATTACATGTTGTGTTATATGTGTGCTTGATTATGTTTTAATGTGCGCATGTGACTGCTTCTATTTCCGCAAATTGATGATCAATTGTAGAAGAGGTTATGTATTATGCATGAAGCTTAAATAGTGTGTAATCAAGATAATCTCAGTGAATAATTAAGCTATTATTCAAATTTCTACATGGTATCGGAGCGAAATTGATCATCGGATCTATTACAGTGATTACAATTTATTTCGGTAGACAGAGTCTGTAAGCGGGCCAGGTAGCCTCTGGATCCATCCTTTCTTTAAAAGGTGATATATCCAGTAAATGTGCTAGAAATACTTTGTTCTCACAGATCAGAAGCGGTTGAGTTTTGAGCTGGTGGAATTCGAATTTGCAGCAGTGTTTTCTTGGTGTCGAAGTCAAAATGTCTTTCAACGGATTGCGATTGGAGTATGCCCTTGAGGGCAGCTCGAATTATATTGCATGGAAGGACAGGATGGAGGTGGTGTTAGATGAAAATGGGTTGAAGGAGTTCATAGATGCTGAAGTCCCAAAGCCTACTGATGCTGCTCAAGTTGAGGCTTGGCAAAAGAAGACAACAAAATGTCGAAGGATTCTGTTGGAGGGCGTGAAGGATCACATTGTATCCAACCTACATGGAAAAGCTTCTCCATACTTGATGTGGAAAGCGTTGAAAAATTTATTCCAAAGCAAGAGCGACCAGAGGAAGTTGGCGCTCAAGGATAAACTCAGAAACATAAAGATGGAGAAAGGCGACAATATGCCCAAGTACCTCACGAAGTTCATCCAATGCAGGGATGAGCTGGGAAGTGTGGGGGTGACTGTAGATGATGAGGACTTGGTGATCTTGGCTCTCCATGGGCTTCCGAAGAGTTGGCATTCCTATCAGGACTCTGTCAATGGTCGGGAGAAATTGCCAGGATGGGAGCGACTTTGGTCGGATCTTGTGCAAGAGGAGATAAGGTGGAGTACCAGGGACGGATCTTCATCAAGGAACTCTGATGAAGAGAATTGCGCTTTGGCTGCCAAAGCAAAGAAGGGGAAGAGCAAGAAAGCTTCTCATTCCGGTGCAAAAGGCAAGAAGCAAGACATGTCCAAGGTGAAGTGCTTTCACTGTCACCAGCACGGACATTATGCCACAAATTGTCCGCAGAAGAAGAAAAATAAGCAAGCTGCTGGATCTGCAGTGGGAGAGGCCTTAGCCTCGCAGTTTGAGCTGGATTTTTCACTGATCGCATGCTTGGTATCAAGTGTGATGGGTTCAGTTTGGTTCTTGGACAGTGGTGCGTCTTTTCACATGATAGGAGATCGAGATTTGTTTTCTGATCTAGATGAGAAAGATCTTGGAGTGCACATCGAGATGGGCGATGATGGTAGATACAGTGCGACCGGTATCGGTACCATTTCCTTTGAGAGGGAGTCTGGTAAACCCTTTAGATTGAAGGAAGTGATGCATGTTCCAGGATTGAAGAAGAATCTTATCTTTGTGGCGATGTTAGAAGACAAGGGATATGATGTTGTCTTTAGCGAGGGAAAGGCTTTCCTGCGCAGTAAGGCAACTGGTGAGACCCGGAGGATAGGGGTTCAAGTTAAGAACCTTTATCAATTGCAAGTAGATGGCTGCGCAGCAATGGCAGGCAAGGCAGAAGGAGTGGTGAGCCAGGATGATGGCGAGTTGTGGCACTAGAGATTGGGCCACCTTCACCATGGAGCTTTGAAGATACTGCAACAGATTTCTACTGGGCTTCCTAAGGGTACTCTTGCGCAGTCAGATCAGTGCAAGGGATGTACCTTGGGAAAATTTGTGAAATCCACCTTTCACGAGAAGGATAGTCGCACCATGACGATCCTTGAGAGAATTCACACAGACGTGTGTGGACCTTTCTCAGTAGCTTCGACAGCAAAGCACAGGTACTATGTGATATTTGTTGATGATTTTTCTCGGAAGTGCTAGATCTTCTTCATGCAGAAGAAGAGCGAGACATACTCAAAGTTCTGTGAGTTCAAGGCACTGGTTGAGAAAGAATCGGGGAAGCAGGTGAAGGCTCTTAGGAGCGACAATGGTGGTGAATTCATCTCTGGCGAATTCAAGGACTTTTGCAGCGCAAAAGGAATTCGAAGAGAGCTCATAGCACCTCATAACCCACAGCAGAACGGGGTTGCTGAGCGGAAGAACAGAACGATCGTGGGTGCTGCACGGGCGATGTTGCATGATCAAGGCCTACCCATTCACTTGTGGGCGGAGGCATGCAATACTGCAGTATATGTGCAGAACCATTGTCCTCACAAGATACTTGGCATGAGTACACCCGAGGAGGCGTTTTCTGGTAAGAGGCCTGATATTTCCCATTTGAGGATTTTTGGTTCACCTGTTTACATTCATGTGACGAAGGATGCCAAGAAGAAGTTGGAGCTGACCGCAGAGGTTGGGATATTTGTGAAATTTCGTGATACACCCACAAATATAGGTATGTATTTTTCCGGACGATTTACCAAGGCTTGTTGTGCGGCAGGATATCCAATTTCAGAGGAGGAAAAGCCATGAAGTGTTCACTTGAGAGGGAGCCACACTTGCATGCGGATGAGGAGCTATTAGTTCCTAAGGATGAGCTTCGGGATGTGGATCAGCCACAAGAGGAGGGGTTCATGGAGTGGAAGAGACCACTCATGCGGCGCCAACCATCGAGAGGCGGAAGCGCACTACGAGAAGTTTGAGCGGCGGCTCAAGATGTAGAGAAAGGTTGTAGGAGCACCTACGTCACAGCGCAGACAGAGACAGTCACCTGATCAGTACACTGGATACATGGCTCTTGTGAGCAATTTTATCGTGACAGAGCCATCCTCTTTCGAGGAAGTTGTGGAGGACCACGCATGGGTAGATGCCATGGTGGAAGAGTATGATTCGATTGTCAGAAAAAGTGCATGGGAGATTGTCCCGAGACCGGAAGGGAAATCAGTGGTGGGTTCGAGATGGATCTACAAAGTAAAGCAGGAAGCTGACGGGAGTGTGGAGAAGTACAAGGCAAGATTTGTTGCCCGAGGCTTTTCATAGATATAGGGGATCAATTATGAGGAGACCTTTGCACCTGTCGCAAGGTATTCTTCCATACGGACGATTCTTGCTCTCTCAGCGTAGATGGGGTGGCACATTCATCAGATGAATGTGAAGACTGTGTTCCTCAACGGAGTCACTGAGGAGGAGATGTACATAGAGCAGCCCAAAGGTTTTGAGATCTTCAACAGTGAGTCGCATGTGTGCAGGCTCAAGAGAGTGTTGTATGGGTTGAAACAAGAACCTCGTGCTTGGTACACATGGATAGACAGTTATTTCACCGGACTTGGATTCTCCAAGAGTGAGGCAGATCCTAACCTATACCAGATTGTGGTGGAGGGTAAGTTGATGATCATTGTACTTTATGTAGATTATTTGATTCTGATAGGTGATGAGCTGTTGATACTTTCATGCAAGGAGGATCTTGCTAGAGAGTTTGAGATGAAGGACTTGGGCCTCCTTCATTATTTCCTGGGATTGGAAATTTGGCAGCGCAGTGATGGACTATTTGTTTCTCAGGGTAAGTATGCCCGGGAGATATTGGAGAATTTCAACATGCATGGCTGCAAGCCTGTTGATACTCCTCTTCCTGGAGGTTGGAGGAAGGAGGATGCTACTTCAGCGGAGGTAGTGGATGCCACTGTTTATCGACAGTTGGTGGGGTCGCTTATGTATCTGGTCAATACACGACCCGATATATGCTATGCTGTTAACCAGCTTTCGAAAGCTATGGTTAAGCCTACCAAGCTCTTCTGGAAGGCAGGCAAGCATGTATTGCGTTATCTTAGAGGCACATCGGGATATGGACTGTGGTACAGACAGGAGGATGAGGTGAAGCTGTGTGGCTTCACGGATGCAGATTGGGCAGGGAGCCCAACGGACCGAAAGAGCACATCTGGAGGGATCTTTAGTATCGGGTCGACAACAGTTTCCTGGTACAGCCGAAGCATGAATCCATTAGCACTTGGATTATTGGGGCGAGTATATGGCAACAAGAGCAAGCTTGTTTGCATGCGAGGCTATATGGATGAGAAGATCTGGTTGGATTGTTCGGGTCACATTTGGAGCCTACTGTGATTTATTGTGATAACCAGAGTTGCATTAAACTCTCGGCTAATCCAGTATTTCATGATAGATCCAAACACATCGACATCGGGTACCATCATATCAGAGATTGTGTGCAGCGGAGAATCATGTTACTTTCATACATTCTCACGGAGGATCAGGATGCTGATATCTTGACGAAGGCGCTCACCAGGAGAAAATTCGAATACCACAGAGGCAGGATAGGGGTTGCAGATAATCCATATCTTGTTGAGAGGAAGTGTTGAGAATGCAACAAGATGATGGAGCTTAGTGAAAATAAGTCGCCTTCACTAAGTGGGCCCGCAGGCTATTTTTGGCGCAAAGTCTATTTTTAGACATATGGATCATGGTCTATGAGTTGCAGGATGCTATTTGTGGATGGTTGGTCAAGTTGGTAAAAATATATGGACCTCTATTTTTAGACATACTGGGCGAAGTCTATTTTTAGACTGCCAGTCTAAAAATAGATCAATCGAATATTATTAGCTCTTAATAATATTTGGACTATAAACATTATCTTATCCTCTTGCAGCACTTCAGTTCGAGCTACGGATGTGGCACATGCAGCTGACAGAAGGAATTACGCTATTCCTAGGGTTTAGTTGAGCTATTGCATGGTTGACTTGAGTTGGAACTCATGTGGCAGAGTTTGGTGGAGTTGATGAGACAGTTGATGGAGTTGTGTTCGGTTTAACTTAGTTGAACTAGTTGTATTTAGTCTAACTGATAAATACACTAGTGTTGAGTGGTGTGAATTAATTATTAATTAATTCACTAATTATTAACTCATAAATCAACTAAAGAACACATCAGTTAACTGCAATGCATGGACAGTTTAGTGGAGACCAGTGTTAGAGGTGGGTGAAAGGGTGAGTCTACTATTAGTTGTGACTATGGCTGTGCATGAGATTTGCACACACATTGATTGAGATTGCCAATGAGGATTGCACAGTACAAGCCAATGGGATTTGAACTTGGATCTCATCATTATTCATCTTGGATTGCGCAGTAGAGGCAGGCAGACTTGTGGAGGAGATTTGAACCTGTGACTTGTTCATCTTCTGTGCTAGTTTGTGTGTAGCATGTGAGATAGTGCTAAGAGCTGTGAGAGCTTTGTGCTATGTATTGTTACATGTTCTCTATCATTATAATATACAGATAGTTGGGGGTTTTCAGCTGTATGCTTTCCCCATTACATACTGTGTTTTATGTGTGCTTGATTATGTTTTAATGTGCGCATGCGACTGCTTCTATTTCCGCAAATTGATGATCAATTGTAGAAGAGGTTATGTATTATGCATGAAACTCAAATAGTGTGTAATCAGGATAATCTCGATGAATAATTCATCTATTATTTAAATTCTATACGATCATATGCGTTGAGCAACCACTGTCAACATACCACACATCTTTGTTGTTTTGAGCCTTGAGAGCGAGAGCACAATTATCAGTCTTCTTCTTCTTCCATGTTCGCTCATTCTGTAGCTTCGAAGATTCTTTTGGAGGATTTTCAAGTCTGCAGTCTCTGGCTATGTGTACAAAGTTCTGACATTTGTAAAATTCCATATTATTTCTTAAATGTTCAAATCTATTGATGTTTTTTTGAGCCCTGGGAGGTTCATATTTGAAGGATCTCGTGGAATTGTATTGGTTCCTAGGGTACGTGCGACATTCTACAGCTTTATGACCAATTTTTCCACATGAATAACAATATCCATGAAAAACATGTTGGTACTTGGATGGAAATCTTCGTCGAGGAATCTTATTCAAAGGATGTGCTTGCAAATATTGTCCAATGAAGTCTACATGTATGTCAGATCTCATAGGTTCAATGTATTTTGTTGTAGAATTTCCTTAGCATAGTTTTTGACAGTTTTTCCCTTCTTCACTTCCTTACGCAGCGAGACTACTTCGGCTTCTAATGCTTCCCTTTCTTGGTTGATTTCTTCCAACTTCTTTTTAAGTGACTCTTCAATACATTTGTGTTCTTCAACTTAAATTTTGAGGCCTTTAACTTGTTCTTCAAGAGTATTGGAACAGATCTTCTCAGCCTTGAGTTCTTTTATAAGCTTGATTGCCTCCTTAGAAAATTCTTTTATGGTCAACCCTTCATCTTCGATGTTTGATACCTATTGTTTATTGTGCTTAGCCATAAACAATACTCTCTCATTGGCTTCTTCTTCATTGTCATTGTATTCATTGGATGATGAGATATCTTCTTTTTCTTCACACTTTTAGGTGCAGGTCTTTGCCTTTGAAGGTTGTTTGTCCTTATTTGTTTTTTTAGATGTAGCGAACACAGTTTCTAGATGTGAAGTACCCTCTTCTTCATCAAGTCTCATTTCATATGCTATTAGAACTCCATGTAATTCCTCTTTGTTGAGTTTTTCCAAATTTTCACTATATTCTAAGACTGATACCTTTGGGTTAAATCTTTTTGGTAATGTTCTAAGAATATTTCGTATAATAGTCTTCTCGTCAACAGGCTCTCCCAATCCTTCCATAGTGTTGGTTTTTTAATCAATGTGTTGGAAGTATGCAGCAATGTTGCCATCTTGTTTCATTCTAAGTTGCTCAAATTTTGCTTTGTATATTTGAAACTTTTCTTATTTTACATTTGAGTCACCAACATATATATTCTCAAGCTTGTCCCATACATTTTTGGCGGTTTTACAACTCAACACCTTACGATAACAAAATTCAATAATTCCACTAATAATAATATTCTTTGCTTTTGCATCATTTACCAAATTCTTCTTACCTTGTTCATTCGTGGTTGATGTAACTCCATTTTGAGAAGTGCCTCATACTTCATAACGTTGTGCCATGAGATAGACCTCCATTCTTCCTTTCCACGGTGCATAATTATTTTCATTAAAAAGAGGTACACCATTATTGGTATGCTCTATGACCTCCTTCCAGTTGTTAAAATTATATTGAAGGAACCAAGATCTGATACCAATGGTCAGAAATACTGATGGGGGGTGAATCAATATTCCTTTCAATTAGTATTATTATTAATCTTTCAGAGCATTAGTTAAGATTCAATTATTATCAGTGTTTGTACAATGATAGCAGTAAACCAAAGGAACACAAATGCACACAATTTTTAAGGTGGAAACCCTCTCCAGGACAAAAACCACATGAATGTTTTTATAATAATTCTTTAATATTCAACTCCAATTTAAAATAAATCTCCAACTTCCTAGAATCTAGAAAAGCATTCTTCTCCAGTTCCCACTGGATGGACACTCCAACGCCCGAGATCCTTCAGTAGTCAACTAAAAATATGCCCCAACACCTGATGAGATACAACTCACCCTAGCACCACCCTACCACCCTGAAGTTTTCACAGGCTTGATCCTGTTGGTGAATTCATGCACCAGCCTAGCACCACCCTACCACCCTATAGAAGAATAAAACCAGAATGGACTCTCGTACCAGGGAAAATGATCCACTTTGCAATGATATAGAATGATATAGAAGAAGAAGACACACTAGAACATAACCCCAACTATGACACAACCACCTAATGATGATCCTAAAACTCTCGACAGTGCCTCTTCAAGTCTTGGCAGACAGACACTTGTACAATTTTTACAATGATGCATTTACAATGACTTAGTACAATGATACCTTTACAATGACTATATGCAGTGTTGCCCACTTGAAGACTTCATGTGGTGAGCTTCTTACTACTATTCTGCACCTTGATTACTGCTATTTTCATGCTTCCCTCTGCTTCACCTTTCTTTGCTTTGTCGCCCTATAAATTTTGGTCCTTTGTAGCCCTTGACAAAACATGATCTAGCTTTTTTTTGCCTTCTAAGAGATCGATATTGAATCTGGTGTATCTTTGTTATTTCAGATCCCCAATATGTGATTTTTGGTCCTGTATTAATCCTCTGAGTCTTCTTTCCAATGCCACTGAGCTGACCCAATTTTCATTCTACAAGAGAGAGTTATGCCCAATCTCTCACAATGCCTTAATTATGGAATGGTTCAGTAGAGCTAACTTTTATGGTATGCCACGTGTCATTTTTTCTTTATTCATATCTAAAATTGATACAGTAGAAATTATAGTCTGTGCACTATCCAAAACTTTTTACAGAATTCCAATCCGATACTCAGAGAGAGAGTTATGACAATTTTCCCACAGTTAAGTTTTGTAGGGGTAAAATTTGATAATGAAGTTGGGGCTCTGTTATTTCTATGTTCATTGCCAGAAAGTTGGAAAGGTTTAGTTATGGCCATTAGTAACTATGTCTCTGGATCTAGTACTTTAAAGCTTGATGATGTTTTCAGTGTGACGGAAAGCCTTTGGTGAGACATCAGGTAATTATTTGAGTGCAGAGACTAGTGGAAGAAAAATGGAAAGAGGAAAGAGCCCAGGATATCACAATAAATCAAGGAAAGTTAGATCCAAGTCTATATCAAGGATAGTGTGCTAGAAATGCAGGAATGAAGGACACCTGAAGAAATATTGTAAGTCTCGGAGGGAAAATAAGGAGACGCACAACAAGAAACCAATCATGAAGCAAATGTGGTAGGTGATGTGTTACAAGATGCTTTGATTATTTCTTTAGATAATATTATTGATGCCTGGATGGTAGATTTAGGGGCCTCATTCCATGCCACACTTGATAAGAAACATTTTCATGACTATGTTTGTAAGGTCCCACCTTACCAACCATCTAGAGTGTAGACAAGTAAGGGTTATGTTGAGCACTATCACTTAATTTATTTATTTTTATTTTTTTTAACCTTCTAAAAGATTATAACCTTTTGCAGGATTACTAACTACTCATAATATGACTAACTTGGTTATCATGAAGATTTTGTTCCTTCATCTATTTTAATATAAGAACATAACATAAGAATTCAGGGATAACTTCTCCTTAAAACCAATTCCAAAACATATTTCTCCTCAAGGTTTAAAAGAAGATAGCATGTGCTCTTCTCATACTTGTACATGAGTTGTAAGAAATATTAGAAATAAATTCCATAGTAATTCCATGTGTGAGAATTAATAATAATAAACCTATTTGATCCCCTATATTATGCTAAATATGTTCCACTTATTGACTCTTTACATCATAACCACAAACTATGCCACAAGAACCCAAAATATCATGCTTCTATTAAGTCAAAATACACATATAAGGGCACGATTATTAATCTACCTGTAACAAGGTAAATTAAGGAGGAATATGCCTATATTCATCATAAAATATCATGATATGTTTATGAAATGGAGAAATGGAATCAAGAAATATATTGATTCAACAATGTTTCCAAATTCATCAACTAAAAATTCTCATTCCCAAGTATTAAGGAAAAACAATTATTTGCATAATGACATTGCTTCAATCATGAAACTTGTATGATGAATGTTATAGCAAGAGTAGCTAATATTACAAATTCATAAACATATTATTCTTAAAAGAGTTCCAAGTAAAACATTGGAGTTGCCAAAATTAGGTACAATTAGTTGTTTGCTACAGCTACTCAAGCATAAGTCTACACCCATGAATACATGTAGCTTGGGCAACTTATTATGCTCACTTGCACAAGTAATTAAAACCTACATAATTGGTTACTCTAAAATTGTTTACGACAACACCTTTTTTTTTTTAGATTTATATGATAAGAGGAACATTGTCCTGCTGATCTATTCACACTTCAACAACTTTACTAACACTCACTTTCACATTTATGCAACAACTTGCAAGAATAAGAAGATACTTCCATTGAATAATATATTCATAACTTTTTGGTACATAAAATATATAATGAGTGAGGCATTTACTCTAAGAATTGATGTGCATAAAATCTACAGCCATTGAGGCCTTTTAACAAACAGTTTGCAAGCATACAATATATAATAATTTATGCATTTTGTCGAACACTTTGCAAGCATGCAATCTACAACAATTGAGAATTTAAAAGAACAATTTCAAGTTCATTAACTAGGTTAGTATCATCAATATATATAACCAAGTAAATCCAAGATATATAAAGAAAATCAGCAAAACCAAACAATAGACAGTCGATTCAAGTAGCAACGAATCTGCAAATTCGACCAGATCAAAGAATCGGAGTCTAAAAACCTAATTTTTGGAATCAAAGCGGGGGTTAAATGGAAAAATGGCACGGATATCCCCTGATGTAGATATGAAACGCAACAGAAAGTCCTGGAAATGCGATTCTTTAAAACGATGTGAGAAAATTCATGATATCTCATTTAACACTTTTATCAAACACTTAGTGTGAAAAATTCATCTACAACTGTACATGGAAAAAGAAAAAACAAATTTATGCTAATATGATATTTGCATCAAACTCATGGAAACCCGCTATGGACAAAAAAAAAATCATTATAAACTGAACTTAAAATTTTTTGCAACATATCTTTGTTTAATCCCCCTGAATGCACATTCTCATACATCGCTGCCATGAAACTGTTAACTCATTGTTGGTTAGCACATAAATAATTTTCTAAATGTTCATAATTTTGTATAATTTAAAATAATAATTTCCATAAATTAAATTTTCCACAACACTTTAGAATGTAATAATAAGAAACCAAAATTTCAAGAATAGATATACCTGACAATGTACATATATGGCTCCAAAGGATGAGAGTATGATCCAGCTCCAATATCCTTACCAACTCATTGTGAACCATCTGGTTTTCCACCCAACCATATCCAGGGTTAACTCCTCCCTTTAGAACCGCCAAGCTGTAAAAGCTCACAAACAGTACCAAAATATAGTAGTAGAGAGAAATCCAAGGTAATTTGAGGAAGATAAGTTCAATTCCTCCAAATACCACTCATGGTCAGCTGCACCATGTATAGCTACTTAGTAATTTATTTTAGCAATTTCAAATTCATTTCAAAAGAAATTGGCTACTCTCCAAGTCTCTCACTCTCATAATCTTTTTCAAATCTCTCCAACTCTTGGTATCACAATGAACCTCCCTAAGTGAGAATACATGAGGCACATATATAGGAGGAGCAAAAAATTCTTTTCATAAAAGAGGAGTAATATGCATGCCTTTTATTCATTTTAGAGGAGTGTAACTCATGCCATTAAGGAGAGGTATGCATGCCTTAGTTAAGGAGAGTGTAAGAGGAATATTTTATGACATGTATTTAATGAGTGTAAGAGGAATATGTCATTCTTTGATGAGTGCATAAAAGAGAGTGTAATGTATAATTAAAAGAGAGAGGGAGAGATATTTGCATAGAGCCATGAGAATCATCAAGGAGAGAGGTGTGAAGTGATTGAGGAGATATAATTCCCTTTTAATAATAATATCATAGTATCATAAAAGATGATAATAATATTAATAATATTAATAGTATTGAGGATTAAGTCGAGATTGAACTATTATGGTTGATTAATCATAATTTAAGTGATTTTCCTTCAAGTATACTTGATTACCCATTGATTATAGGTGATTTTCTATTTTTGGAAACTCATACTTGAAATGGTAGACATGACTTTCTATTTTTAGAAAGTCACTCCAAAATTGTTAGGAATGAGATTTTATTAAGGAAATTCATCTGTGAGCTACCCATGGGTGGTATTTTTCTTCCGGAGAATATGGATTCCACACCCCTATTGTATGCATCTACGTGTCTTAGTAGTTTGAGGACTCCGCGCCCTGATCTACTATAAAGATCCAAGATTCCACACCTTGATCTTTTTAAATATTTAGAACTCCATGCCCCAAAAATTTCATTATAGATCCAAGACTCCATGTCTTTATATCTCATGGATTTAGGACTTTGCGCCCTAATCCTTTTATTATATATCCAAGACTCCACGTCTTTATATTTCATGGATTTAGGACACAACGCCCTAATTTCCATGGCTTCTCATATACTCTGCTTTGAAACTCCATGCTCCACCTTAAGGTACTGATTGTGAGCTCATACCTATCTGATGTTTCATTGGTAAGTTCTTCTTCCAAGACCTGCACACATCACAATCTCATATATCAAATAAATCAAATGAATTTCATAATTAACTTATTCACATTTTACCAAATATTATGCATGACTTCCACATTCATTTTTTTTGGAGAAATGACTTATGTAGTCATTTATAACTTGAGCATCCTTGTTGGCAATGACCAAGTCCCCTGCCACATAATGCTTAGTATGATATTACACACATATAATCATGCAAATCATGTTTCATCCATAAATCATAATTAGCCATATGTTCCACATAACCATGATCATCCATGGATATGTGTCTCAATCTTGAATCACCATTCATGTCATATACCTATGTCCAAAATAGGATACGAAAAGAGAAAAAAACACTAATATGATCTTAACAAAAATCAATTCTTATACACACAACCATAGATATTATCATAAGCACACAACAACCAAGTGACCCAAACCAGGTTTATAGCATATAAGCATGTACATATGTCTGTCATGCATAATATTATATCATTATATCAAAATCACTATCTCTAAGTGTCATCAAAGCTATTTCACCAAGAAGGGACACTACAATGTTAAAGGAGATTTTGTACAGGTTCATCTGGGTAATGATAAACCTTGTAAAATCGTTGGAATAGGTAAAATTCTTGTAAAAAGGAAAAATAGAAACCAATGGTTATTAAAGGAGGTAAGGCATGTTCCAGATCTAAAAAAAATTTGGTTTCAACAAGGTAGTTAGCGGTAAAGGTCGTGTGACAACTTTACAAATAAAAACTGGAAGGTCACTAAAGGAGCCTTGGTATAACAAAAGGAGAGAGGGTTGGGACATTGTATTTATGCAATGGTATTTCTAATTGTGTTAATTCTTTAAACTCCATAGGAGCAGATGCAACCTTTTGGCATCATAGTCTTAGACACATGAGTGAGAAGGGGATGAAGATTCCTCACTCAAGAAATTTGTTGCCAGGTTTGAAGAATATTGATTTGGATTTCTGTGAGAATTGTGTTTATGGAAAATAGAAGAGAGTCAGATTTATTAGAGTTGAGAAAGAAAAGAAGAGTGAAAATTTGGAGCTTGTGCATACAGATATATGAGGACCTTCTTAGGTATCATCTTTCAGTGGCTCTCATCATTATGTTACTTTTAATGATGATGCAACTAGAAAAACTTGGATTTATTGTATTTAGAATAAATATGATGTATTTGATACTTTCAAGAAATGGAAAGCTTTGGTTGAGATTGAGATAGGAAATAAGTTGAAGTGTCTTAGATTAGACAATGGATATGAATATTGCAGTAAAGAGTTTGATAGTTACTATTCAAAGCATGGAATTCACAGAGAGAAGAAAGTTCCAGGAACACCACAGGAAAATGGTGTGTCATAAAGGATGAACATGACAATCATGGAGCATGCAAGGTGCATGAGATTTCATGAAGGATTTCCTTTAAAATTTTGGGAAGATGTTGTAGATATTGTTGTTTATATAATAAAAAAAGGGCCTTAAAGTTCCTTGGATGGTTATATTCTAGAGGAGGCATGGACAAGTAAAAATTTAAACTACTACTTTTTAAATCCTTTTGGTTGTGAGACCTTCGTCCATATTAATAAAGAAAATAGAACAAATATTGAGGAAAAAAAAAAAATTACCTTTATTGGATATGGTGTTAATTATTTTGGTTATCACTTATATGATTATGAAAATTACAAATAATTAGGAGCAGAGATGTAATATTCAATGAAAAGGCATTGTATAAGGATCAGTTGCATGAAAAGAAGCAAGAAAAAGAAAACAAAGAATACATAGTTCTTGATAAGATCACAGAAAAAGTAAATGTGCCTGAAAATAATAATCAACAACAACCACAACAACAACAGGCACCTCAAACACATTAAATTCATGTCAGAATATCTACCAAGATAAGTAGACCCCCTGAATGATACTCTCTTCATTATATTATGTACTTTTGACTGATTCTGGTGAACCAGAATGTTATGAAGATGTAATGTAGGTTTAAACCAGGAAGAAGTGGGAGCTAGTCATGAAAGAAGAGATGGACTCTTAGGTACATAACCATACTTGGGACTTAGTCAGGTTTCCTGCAGGTAAAACAACATTGCAAAATAAATTGGTTTACAAGTCGAATGAAGAAGATGGAGGAAAACAGAGGTATAAATCTAGAATTGTGGTAAAGGGGTTTTCACAGAAGAAAGTTATTGACTTTGATGAAATATTTTCTCTTGTTGTAAAATGAATTCAATGAGAACTATTTTAAGTCTTGTAACAACAAAAGATTTTCATCTTGAATAGTTAGATGTATATACAACCTTTCTCCATGGAGGTTTGGCAGAAGAGATCTATATGCCGCAACCACAAGGATATGAGGCCAAACGGAAGGAAAAATTAGTGTGTAGGTTTAATAAGATCTTGTGCGGCTTAAAACAGGCTCTGAGGTAGTGATATGTAAAATTTGATAGGTTTATGTTTGAACAAGGTTATATTAGATGTCACTCTAATCATTATTTTTATCTTAGAAAGAAAAATGACGGCATCTATATTATATTGTTATTGTTTGTAGATCACATGCTTGTTGTAGGGTCTAACATGCAGGAAATAAATGTGTTCAAAAGAAAATTGGCAAATTCATTTAAAATGAAGGATTTGGGAGCTACAAAACAAATCCTTGGTATGAGAATAACTAGAGACAGTAAAAATTACAAATTAACATTGTCTCGAAATGAGTACATACAAAAGGTGTTGGAAATATTTAATTTGCACAATGAAAAACTAGTTAGTACACCTTTGGCTATCCATTTCAAACTTAGTAAGGAGATGTGCCCCGAGACCCAAGAAGAAATGGATTATATGTCTAAAGTTCCATATGCATTAGCAGTTGGAAGCTTAATGTATGAAATGGTTTGCACAAGGCCTGATATTGCACATGCAGTAGGATTTGTAAGCAGGTACATGAAAAATCCAGGAAAATAACATTAGATCTTAATGAAATGGATTCTCAGGTATTTGAGAGGTACCACAAATCAAGAATTATGCTTTGGTGGTTCAAACATTGCTATACAGGGATATGTTGATGTAGATATGGCAGATGATGGAGATAACAGGAGGAGCACTATAGGGTATGTATTTACTGTAGGTGGAACAACTCTTAGTTGGGTTTAGAAAATGCAAAGTGTTGTTTCACTTTCAACAATGGAAGTAGAAAATGTTGTTGCTACAGAGGCTAGTAAAGAAATGATTTGGTTACAAAGGTTTATGGATGAATTGGGTAAGAAGCATGAGATGGGAAGGTTATACAGTGACAGCCAGAGTGCCATTCATCTTGCAAAGAACTCATCATTTCAATCCAATACTAAACACATACAGCTCAAGTACCATTTCATGCATCCAGTTTGGAAGATGGATAGTTGAAGCTAGAAAAGATACACACTAGCCAAAATTCTGTAGATATGTTAACAAAAGTTGTAACCAAGGAGAAACTGAGGTTCCATTTAGTTTCAATTGGTCTTCAAGTATGATGATTAAGATGAGAAACAACCAGGTCCAAAGTGGAGTCATTGTCAAGCAAGTGAAGTAACGATGGAGTTGCTACAATCAGTCTCCAAGTGGGAGATTCTTGGTTGTGGAGCCTGATTATCATCCTGATTTAGAGGTCTTTGTTTCAGTAGAATTTATACCCCAGGAAGACTATACACCCCTCCACGAGGGGGGGGCCACCCCCCCCTGGTTGGGGATCAAGGGCCAATGGTCCCCAGGTGGTGGTTCAGGGGGAGTGGCCCCGAAGCTAAAAACAGATGTAAAATTTCGTTGTAAAATATTGTAATTTCGTAGTGAATATGGGTTGTTCATTAGCCAAATGATATTACAACAGAAGATATGTTTAATTTAGGGTTTTTTTCCCTAGAAGGAAAACCTTTAGCTCACATGAGGGAATTGTATTTCCGTTGTGTGTGGTGTGTGTATTCTGTGTGAGAAAGAGAAAGGGGGATTGCGTGAAAGAGTAGAGGATATTACAGCGGATCTGTTGCAGGTTGTGTATCTTCATTTTGTAGGATAATAGAAATGAAGGATTTGATGTTTATCTATGGATGTAGCCCAAGTTGGGTGAACCACATATATTTGTATCTCTATTTTTTTATATGTTTTCTGTGTTTGTATTTCCACATATTTTTATGTGTTCCATTGCTCTGTAATCTATAATTTTCTAACACGAGATTGGTATTCACGGATTGATGGATACCTAATGAATCTTGGTTTTTCTAAGAATGATGTTGATCCAAATATTTACTTCAAATTTGTGAAAGGTGAGCCTATCATCCTGTTGCTAGATGTTGATGACTTATTTCTAACAAGAAAAAATAATCTCATTGATCAATGTAAGAAGGATTTGACCTTTGAGTTCAAGATGAAGGATTTAGGTTTGATGCACTACTTCTCGAGATTAGAAGTATGGAAAAATACAGGAGAAACCTTGCTTGGTCAAGGGAAGTATGTTATTATGATCCTTCAAATATTTAGGAGGATGGATGGAAAGTCCACGACCACTCCCACAGTGTTTAACTTGAGGAAGTTAAGAGACTCTATGAGTCAGATTTTTTGGATCCCTATATGTATCGATAATTGATTAGATCCTTGATGTATCTGGTCAATACCAGGCTAGATATTTTCGTTGCAGTAAAAAATGTGGGTCAATTCCGAGTGGATCCAAGGCATGAAAAATGGATTTCAATAAAGCATATATTGACATATCTACGTGGTACAATTAGTTATGCATTGAGATATGTCTCAAATGGTGAAGTTCAATTGTATGGATTCACAAATTCTAATTGGGCAGGAATTTCTTATGACAAGAATAGAACATTAGGACATTGTTTCACCTTGGATTCTTCTATGATCTCTTGAATGAGTCAAAATCTTACATTTGTCACACTTAGCACTGTTGAAGTTGAGTATATTGCAACTAGTTTGGCGAGTTGCGAAGAAGTTTGGCTTCGGAAGCTACTCACGGGATTTTTTTATCAGTTGTTGGAACCAACTATGATATATTGTGACAATCAAATTTGTGGGAGGATTTTAGAAAATATAGTTTTTCATGATAGGTAGAAACACATTGAGGTCTAGTACCACTACATCCTGACATTGTACAAAAGAGAGCATTGAATCTCCAATACATTTCTACAAATGACTATATTTTTTACATTCTCACAAAGCCTCTACCCAAGGAAAAGTTTGTATACTTCAAGGACAAGCTTGGAGTGGTTGAGAATGCCTCCCTCAATGATAGGGAGTGTTGATGTTGTAGCATCAAGGGGTGGAGATTCTCCCTAGGTCAAGGGTATTTACTGGGAGCCATGTAATGTGGCTAGGGAGATTGGACCAGAGAGCATCAAGGCCTGGAGGGCTCCCCCAGTCAGGGGTTACTTGACTATATTTCCAATGGTTACTTGCCTAGTGCGTTGAGTGAGTTTCTTATAACATCAGGAAAGTGTTTTTCCATTAAATAGCATGTGACGACACGTGGGAATGGTAAATGGGACCAAGGTTTCACAATTTTTCATGAGTTTCCTAACATGACTCCAAGTGATGACTTATTGATTTGGTGAACTAGGACTAATCTTTTTTATCTTGGTTAGAAAGTTCTAACCATATTTCCATGGGTTTTTGCTAGAGGGTTACTAGATCCATTTTCCAAGAGTATGTGTCTAGTGGGTGACTAGAACCCTTTGCATGATGTTGATGCCCACATGTATTGGATGGATACATGAACATAGCTAGCTCGTTCAACCTTTCTTGGGATGGAGAAAATTTTCAACAAGAGAAAATATGAGGAAGTTAAGGTGAATACCTCCCTAGCTAAGAGGGAGTGTTGAAATTTTTGTAGTTGTGGTTGGTATTTAAGTCAACCAAATTAAAAAATAGAAAAATACTATTTTTGAGTTCACGTCAGTTCTAGAAGGACGGGTCATCCCCACCATACGAATGGGTTTGACCCTTGGTCAAAACCCTCCTAATCTGACCTATGTATATTTACATTCAAACTCTCTCATTTGGAAAGCAATTAAGATCATCAATTCTTCTGTTTTATGTCCACACAAGAAAAGGAGAGAGAGAGAGAGACAAGACCAGAGAAGTTTGACCTATAGTTTGAATTGTGTTGACTAGCATTAACTAAGTTTTTTCAGGGCTATTTGACCTGCATTGACATAAATTTCTTCTGATCTATTTGAACACGGTTTTACTGAGGAAGCTGACTGGAAATTTGGGCAATTGATCGAACATATTCTAAGTATTTTTACCATTATTGACCAAATCATTTCTGGGTAGTTTGAAGACAGGTTGTTCGACTTTCTTAGGCAAATGCAGAGCCCAAAATTTAGAATATTTGACCAAAAATCACTAATTGTAGCAGAAGGCTGGAAATCCCTATGTTTGACCATGTTTGACCTATTTAGTTTTTTTGGTCAATTTGACCTAGTTTGATTGGAAAATCATAATGTATCTCTTGTTGAATTAGACAAATTCTCTAAGAAAATCTTGTTGTTTTTCCCTAAGTTAGGGTTTTCATGGGGTAAAATTCTGGTGTCTATTTTGTGCATTGTTCTTTTATCGTGATCTCTATTGTCCTACTACATTTATGGTTGAAATTTTCTAAATAATAATTTCTTAATTATCTGGAATGTGCTAAAGTAAGAGAAATATCATTGGAACCAAATATTTATAGTAGAAAATTGTGCTTGTCTATATCGCACTCAAAAAATAAACACCCCTTACAAGGTTCACACACTTGCATTCAAGCTTAAAGAACTCATAATCAATATCAAATACAATCACTAATGTATACCCAAAAGTGACCTCCAATTCTCCTTTTATAACTTTTATCATTTAAATACCATGGGTCAATACCATAGGTCATCAAGATATCATGGATCAATAACATGGGTCATCAAAATACCATGGATCTCCCCTTTTTACATTTTTCCTACTAAATAATATAAAGTGATTTTATAATGTCACTTAATAGCACCCTTTATTTTAATTATTCATTTCACTTTTTAATGTTGTTTTTTATCCAAGTGAAAAATGAAAAATTAAACCAATCTTCTTGGAAAGGAACATTATATTCCTCCCTTCCCACGATTCATTATCCCCATGCAATGTGAACTTGTATTCTAGGATACTAGATGAATATGAAGAACCCTTGTTGCATCAATGAAATACAATCCAGGACTTGTGTGTCAGGACCAATTCTTGGATCCCAAATGAATCTGGTGAATTCTCCCTGCTACAACAAGAGAATGAAATTAACTCTTGTGAAATTTTCAAGAATTTTTGTAGGGTTAAGAAATTCACCCATCATAAAAATGCTTGGATACCAAACCTTTGTGTCATCATACAAGTTAGCTAAGGTAATTATCTTCATGGTGTTGAAGGCTTCCTTGATCATAACCTCCCATGGGTGCACTCCACCTAGATCCAATTTACCAATTGGTGGTATGTCATCCCAAACATCTAAGTGCTCCAACTATGTTACGTCCCTGGAGAGAGGTGTCTTCCAAAAAATCACTAACTCAGTAGGAAATCAACTCATAATCTCTCCAATCCAATGAACATGGGCTTCTGAAATATCATGTTTCATTAGAAACAATATTAATTTAGGATTCCATGAACTTCCAAATAATGTCTCTTGCATTACTCATCAACATGCCCTGAAAAATACCTTGTGTATAAATACTAGCACAACAAATAATTCCACCATGTTGATGTTGTGCTACTCTGATCATAATTGGAATGCTAATATGTCAAAGATCTATCTCTTGATCATATATCCCAACATTCTTACTATACCGCAGAAGTAACATGCAAGATTGGGTTCTTACTTTCTCGCACCAACCATCCATCCCACTCTTATATGTCATCAAATCATCTATATGTTTGTATAGTCAATTTGAAATCTAAATTGCTAACATAGAGTATCAACCAGGAGCTAGTAAGCGTGAAGTGTGGTGCACTATATGTGCTTAAGTGACCTCTTCCTTACTTCGTTGTATGTGTTTTTCTTATTGTTTTTGGGAACAGAACATTCTAAACTAAATGTAATCTACCTCCGGAGTGCTCTAACTGAATTAACATGCAACTAGTCTATGGAATTCTACAGTCTATTTGTCCATCATGATTGGTATTTTGGAAGAGTTCCTTCTTTTGGAAGAGTTAGAACAATTCTGACTGTGTAATTGGATGCAAATGCAAATATAAAGGACTGAAAGCAAATGAAAAACTAAGATATCATATCCATATCCTACTCGTCATTATGATGTCTTGGGCAAGCGTTTAAGAGAAAGAACAGAGATGATACTTAGTACAAACACACAACTAAATCATTCATTATCACAGTCATGTCTTGAACTTCTTAAGAATTTCTTGGAAGAGTTTCTTCTTGTGGAAGAGTGATTAGAACAAGTGTAACTGTGATAGTGAACAACAAAAACTACAACTAAATCCTACAGTACTATAGCCATTCATCATTCATCATTATAATCTTTTGGAAGAATTTCTTCTTGTGGAAGAATTAGAATGAATATAGCTACAATAGCTAATTAAAAACAACTACGAATTCAACTTCTAATCCTACAATACTATAGCCATTTCCCATTCATCATTATAATATTTTGGAAGAGCTTCTTCTTGTGGAAGAGTTAGAATGAGTATAACTATAGTAACTAATAAAAGCAACTATGAATTCAACTTCTAATCCTACAATACTATAGCTATTTCCCATTCATCATTATAATCTTTTGGAAGAGCTTCTTCTTGTGGAAGAGTTAAAATGAGTATAACTATAGTAATTAATAAAAACAACTACAAATTCAACTTCAGAAACGTAAAGGCAACTAAGATACTCAACATGATACAACCAAATCTTTTTCATCTAATAATGATATTTTGGAAGAGCATTTTAAGAAAAAGAATGATTGTAAGATAATGAGGATCTTTCAGTTAAACAAATAATACAAGACATGAATTAAAAGCTACTTATCTAGAAAGCATGTAGAAGCCTCCTTGGATAGCATGGGCCCTCTGCTACCAATTTGGTGAAGTCCTTCAGCTCCTTAAAGTTGTAATCAAAACATCATCAAAGAACTGAATTTCTTTATTGAAAATCTCACAAATCTACATCCCATTCCATCTTGAACTTTGTTACAAAATACTCCTATTTTCTCCTACTTCTTCCTTACTTCCTCATTACCCATGATAGGAGAAAACTTCTCCTATTTATACAAAATATGAGGAGACATCTCATTAATGGGAGTCCATGAATCTCTCCCTCCATCTCTAGAGTTACAATCAAAATAGGAAATGATAAGACACATGTCTTTCTAGAGTTTCAACACAACTTTGAGGAATGAGACACATATCCTCTTAGAGTTTCAATACAACAAGGAAGTGAGACACATATCCTCTTAGAGTTTCAATACAACAAGGAAGTGAGACACATGTTCTCATGATCCCATGATCTTCTCCAACCAAATTCGAATTTGGTCTTAGAGTGCCACATAAGGGTCTTCTAGAAGTCTCCTTTTGACCTACACATGTCACAAAACTCACAACACATATATAGATATATGAAACTATGTTAATTTTCTAGTTTCTAATCATAAATTCACTTAAAATACATAAAATAAATAACTTTGGAAAACAAGGATCCTAACCCATATATTTATGAAAATGGTTACTTGATGTGGGGTTTTAGGTCAAATGGCTATGAAATAAGAGCTAAATGGTTATGACATAATGGAAATATGTATGAATATGGAGAACATTTTTGAGACTCAACATGTTGGTTGAAAACCCATGTGAAAAATAGCTCATGTGGACTTATGGTGTTGCAATCCTTGTATTTTTATTTCTAAAGAGGGTTTCTCCGCAACTCAAGTGAACAGTTTTGTTGTTGCCCCATTAACAACTATGATTGTTCCTCAACATTGGAAAGTTTGGTGATTTTCCTAGCACACCTAACTCCCAATGCTTTAAGCTCACTGTCTTGTGGTAATATTATATCCTTCAACATCTTGGTTCTCGTATTCATTGCTAAAAGGCCTTCTCTAAGATTTTTAATCTCTTCCTAAGTATGTTCCTTGTGACTATCATTTGAAATCCCTATAAAATAGGTTGGTGATGTGGTGTAACAATCATCCTCGTCTATTATGGTTGTTATAGAGAACTGAATTCCCACACAAAGCTCATCACCCTTTTCTAATTTGAACCCTACTTCTTCCAACAATTCTTCATCAAACAAGTGAGTTTTTAGGTTCCTTGCACATTGTTTGAGAAATGTTTGTTCCAAGTTATATGCAACCGCTGAAGCGACCTATTTCTATTTCAAAACAACGAATAGGAAATATATGATAGGTTGGGAAATGTCATCACTTTATTTAATAATTGTGACCATAATGATTCTCATGTAATCGTGAATAGATTTATCATGATCCTCATTGATAGCATTGAATAAATGATGAAACATATGTAGGATAAGATCATTAAATTCAAATTAAATCATGATGACCCATAATTTCACTTGTGCCATCAATTCTAGAATCTAAACCCTCTTATTGAAAGAATGGATTTTGTTATCATCTAACCCATGAAGACTTTAAACAATTAATTGAAATATCTCCCTCATGTTATCCTCCTTATACTAAATATTAGGATATGTAACCCTTATAAGTTCACTTAAGCAGTGTGCAACATCAAATCTTACCTTCTTATGCTCATGCCTCAATAACAAGTGCTCACCCAAGTAAGTCACTATTGGAACCATAATTGCTTGCATTTGTTGGAAAGGTGTCGGATCTACATTATGTAAGCACTTTAACACATCCTCCAAGCTAAGAAGGGTATATTTTGATGAATAAAAATGACCAAGCTTGCCTCCTACATTAAAAATATCCTCCTCATTCTCTAACATCTTTTCCAAGGAACTCGTGAGGATAAATGATATCAAAGGTGATATGAATGGAAAGTGGTATCGACCCATGGTACTTAATGATGTAACTCAAAAAGGAACTAAAAATACTATACATAACGAGCATCACCTTGCAAAATGACGGATTTTTCCACCATAATGCAGTTGTAACGATTTCCCTCATTTAATGAAGAGTTTATTTCCTTTCATATGTTAGGATGTATTTAGTGATTTTTTTTCAAATTTTTTGAGAATAGTTTAAGGGAATATTGTGTGTTTTCTCCCCTCTATTCGCTACAAGATTTTAAGGTCAAGTGGAAAAACATAAAACCCTCTCACGTTTCCTGGAATACAAAGCAAGGGAAAGGTTTTTCTAAGGCTTAGGATTCTCAGTAAGACAAGACGTAGAGCAAATATTAAGAATATGAGAAGGAGGAGAGTCTGTGTGTACTTTCTTGCAGATCTATTGGAGTGGTCAGTGTAGCTTTGAAGCGCTTCTAGCTCGCTCCAAAACCCAATCCTTCACATACAGAGGAAACAAGGAAACCATCACAACATAATATCTTGATAATCAAAATTATAATAAATATATAAGGATTAATGAATCAATAAACTTAAGCCAACTTTCATGCATTCATTATTTAGTCATAAGAAATTAAAAATTAGCAGTAGTATATGGAAGGAAGAACAACCAATCTATATTAATTAAGGAGCTGAAGGAAAGTTACATCCATCTAATATAGTTGCAACAACACCTCCTCGAGCTCCTAGCTCCAAAAATCTCCCTCTCAAGTTAGATCTCAGTAGCGTAACAATACAATAATTCCACTCCCTTTCTCAATGGCCAAGCCTCCAATATATAGGCAAATTAAGGTTATGAAAATTTCCAAATTCCTCCTTAGTTCAATTTGGGAAAAATATTTTGGGTGAATAATGTTTCCTCATATAAAAATTGCTTTTATCTATTTTTTAGATTTTTTTTATGCTTAGGAAAAATATTCCCCATATTTTATGGCTCTTTCTCACTTTTGTATGTTTTTCTTGCTTAGGAAAAAGATAAAGATATCACATTCCACCATATCAATTTCCGAAAGTGAAAAAGAGTATCAAATTTTAGTTAACTCAAGCTTTTTGCCTCATGACTGAGTGAGAATTTTGGTAACACAAGTTATATGAAGGGGACAAAGTGTTATGGACTAGGATAATGTTGTTCTCATGGCACATAACTCATGTTATAGTCTTATATAGGCTAGAAAAAGGGGTGTATTTCAACCAAAATCACAGTATTCTCCTCTAAGTTGATGAGGTGGTATTTTCATGTATAAAAAATGCCCCATAAATACTGAGGTCAAAGAATAAGATAATGGCCGAAATAATTTATAAAACAATCGAGGAGAGAGAGTTTCAAAGCATCAGAATAGAAATAGACCTGAAAACAGCATCAAACATATGTCATATGCAAATCATGTTCTGATTCAAGCATTCCCATGCTCAATAGCTATCACAATACATTCTGAATCCATTTAGAAGATGAGAGATAAATTCCATCTGTAAGTACAATGTGGAACTTTGTCACAGTGTAGTCGTACTGAGATAAGTTGTCTCCAGAAACAAAATATGTAGCCTTGGAGAGGAAACAAGGTTGAGTGATGTAATAATCACAGAAAAACATAATTTTGCACGTGTGAATAAGTGAGTTGATTTCGAGCATGTGAGGATTCTTCTTATTACTATTCAATAATGAAAATCGTTAACAGACATGAGGATGGCCATTAATAAGGATGATGGTCTCCAAGATGCTCAATAAAATCTAGCGAGTGTGAATAAATAGTTTGAAGTCAAAAACTCATAGAATCGTTCAAGTGGGAGTCAATAATGAAAACCCCTAATCAAACATACATTAAACTTCCACTGAGGACTGCAAGATCCAGGGTATTGTGGTGTTTCTCAAGCCACTTCCTAGATAATTTGTTAAAGTCAATAGGAAGGGATTTGACGAAGGTGTGAAATAAGGAGTCCCACATCAATCGACATGAAACAGTAAAAAAGTGATTGATTTTAAAGTGATTTGGAACAACAAGGTGAACTGACTGAGGCCAAATGGACACATGATATAGTGGTTGATAAGGTCAACATATTATATACAATCCCTTGAACAATAGAAGGCACGACACCATAGAGACCAAGAAACTTAGACTCAAGAACACCATAGAGTGTTAGGATACAAGGATGCAGGGACATCATGGTATCAAGGATAAAATGATAAGATTGTAAGGCTCAAAAAGAAGCTGAAAAAAGAGGAATATGTTGGATAAGTTCCATGTTCAAGGGATGGACAGTAGTTTGTTGCCATAAAAATTCCGACCAATATAGATGGTAATGATTATTCTTCCTTCAAATTTTTTCCCGGTCTATTTAGGTTTGACGAGTCTAAAAAGGGTAAAATTGGTGGTATTTTCATATTTAGTGTCTTAAAATATCGTAAAGACAACTCCAGGAGATTCCTTTGTCATGGTCGATGATCAGGTGTGAAAAGGAGTTAACAGTATAACCTACACGGTTCCTTTTCCGTAAGTAGTCCATTGAGTCTAGATAAAGTTAGAAACCTATGCTCAATAGACATCTTCCTCATTTGTTATGAGTATGAGGGGATGAAGTAAACTCGATAATATTCATAAATATTTTTAACCGAGTGAAACGAAGAAAAATGGTAGCCTCTTTTTCAATTTTAACAAGCGAGAAAAAGAGAGAAAAATAATTTCTCAAATCTATTTCGGAGACATTTTACGAGCTCAAAATATGAAAATCGAGGTTTTTTTCATTTAATAAGTGAGAAATTTTTCCTAAAAATAATGCTCATTCTTATTCGTGGGAGTTTAATGATCCCAAATACGGAAACTCAAGGTTTTTTGGATTAACGAGAAAGAAAAATACCATAAAAGGAATGGTCGAGCTTCTTTCTTTCCTTCAAAATTAGGAATGTCTGCAAGAATTTTGTGTGGGGTTGGATACCATAGAAATTTATGGTTGATGGGATCATTTTTCAACTTGTATAGATCCGAGATATCTAGTGTACCCAAGAAATACACTGGAGTAGGTGCAGCCAAATCAAACCAAGGAATAATGGGATGACTAGAGGGTGTTACATGGAAAATTGTCATCCTGAAATTCTGCTATGTGTATGAGATCATTATCACTCATACTTCCTCCTTTTCAAGTCTAACATATCAGTTCCTCATTTCAAGCCTTGAAAATCAGAGAAAATTTCCTAAAAATCTCCTAAACTTTGGTGTCGCACTTTCTCTATATCTTGCCTGCGGTCCCGCACCTAATGTTCATGTCTTCTACGTACCTGAATGCACTTCTCTATGTTATAGGTGCGGACCCCTGTAAAGATTAAAAAGGTGCAAGTAAACTCAAAAAAGCTCATTTTCAGTAAATTCTAGAAGCCTCTAGAAAAGATCTTGCGGTGGCAGAACCTCTCTTATGAGGTTCAGCGTCTGCTCACATATGGAGCTAACCCCTTGATGTGAGGAGCTTATCCCTTTGAAGGAGGATTCTATCCCTTCATAGTTGGAACTGAAACCTCCTCTTTTTCACCATAAAAAGAGGCATTGGGTAGCCTCAAAGGGATTTCAAGCTTTAGAATATTTGAGGTTAAGTGCTGTTGGGATTTAGACTCATTTAACTGACATTTTTGTGAGGAGAGATCACATACCTCTATCTGTCTCGGTTGGAGGAGTGCAGAGCTTATCAGAGTAGAGGAGATTCCTAATTCAGACCCCGGGAAGGCCTGTCCAACATCAAGGCTAAGGTTGTAAGGTTTTCTTTCTTTTGAAATTAATACAAATATATTCATTTTTCTCAATAAGCTGTTAGTTAATGGTTTATTTCATAGATTCCTTGATCACTATGATAAGCATGATTTATGATGATTTCTATACAGGTGATATTTGATATTTTGCTTGTTTGTGACTGCAGGTTACGAAGATAACTCCTTCAAGTGCACGAGGGACAACAACGACTTCAAACAAGCGTTGGACTTATGGTAAGCCTTTTACACCTCTATAGTGCTTTTTGTAAACCATATATGCTTAGAGAAAGATTAGTTTATTTGGTTGTTTGTTGCTAGATTGTCTTTTGACACTAGGGAGATCGGTCTTGTCCGCAAGATCAATTAATCTGCCCAACAAATTAGCGACCCCACTGGGGAAAAACTTGTTGTTTTTGGTTCTCTTTTATTTTGATTTGAGGAAAAGTGTTTCCTGGTTTTTGATTGATAGACATCTTCCTAGGTAGCTTAGGTTTTTTCTGCTTTTGAAAATTTTGAAATATTTTATGTTTTTCTTTAATTTTTATAGGGACCACACTTTGCTGTTTTGCACAGTGCGGGCTGTTGTGCACTTTTCTTGAGTAAACAGTGCGGGACCGCACCTGTTACTCCTGAAAGCCTGCGGACCCTGTTAAAATTTTGGAAAAACTCCAGATTTATTTTTTCAGTTTATCTTTATTTTGATTTAGATTTTTTGGTTTCTACCCAAATTGATGATTATTTTTGTCAAAAGCTTTTTGTGAATGAATTCCAGCACTATTGGTGTTTTGATGATTTTCTAGAATTTTTGCGTTTTGGATTGATTTTCACTTGGTCTTTGTAGTGATTTGAAGCATTGGCAGTTTGAAATACCTCAGATTACATTTGTCTTTTTTTCCTTTTTGCTGAGTCTGACCTGATTGTGAAATCTATCATTTGTTGAGAAATAGATCTATTTGTTTCTTTGCAAATCTTCGAAAAAAAACTTTATTATGGGTTTTTGAATTTCATTTTTTATAAAAAACATATCTGAGTGTTTTTTATCTGTTTTTTATTCTGGAAAAATAGATCCTTAGTTTGTTGAAAAACTAAGTAAAACATTTTTCAAAAATATTAAAGCTTTTATTCAATTAGATTTTTTAAAGTTTGTAGATCTCGAAATTAGTTTTGTAGTTTTGAGTGCTTTAAAAAAAAAAAATCTCTTTTGAAGGAAAATTGTTTTTGTAGTTTTAAGTCTTTGAAAGTGAAAGGATTTTGTTGTGAGCTTTGATAATTTGTCTCATTTTGAGTTATTTTTGAAAAGACAAAAATATTTTCTTTTGGTTATTCTTTATGCTTGAAGAAAGAATTGTTTCTTAAAAGAATTGCATTCTCGAACTCTTTCTTTAGGTAGAATTTCATTGAAAGAAAACGAATTGATTATCATTTTTAGGTGCATTTTTAGTGTTTTTTGAAGTCGAGTCTTCACACCATCAAAGTTTCATTTCCGTACCTATTGACTTAATAAACAGATCATAAAAGTAACGCTTAATTAAAATTCATCTAGCAATCTTTTTATTTTCTAAGGCTCTTATCACCAACATAGCTTAGGCTAGTATCTTGGAGTAGGGAGTAATTAACTCTCCAAGATAGTAAAAACAAACAAGTAGATAAATCTTGCGGTAGGAAATAAATCCAATTATAATTGGTACAATCTGGGAAGCTTCTCTTAAAGAAGTCAATCACGAGATCATGTCCGAACCTTTGAGACAATCAATTCTGTTTCATTGGGGAAGATAGAAGATTTTGCACACATTACAAATGGTATAACTCGGATTAACCATTGTCGAGGAGCCTAGGGTCACTTGTCGGTAAACCTCGGATTAACCATGTCGAGGAGCCTTCAAGGGGATTGAGCTTTATTACTCTGCCCTTGCGCGTGGGATCGGATCATAGACTGTTTCCCCAGTTTTATTTGTTATTGTTGGTAACCTTAGTGTCCAAAAACTTAATATTATTTCCTAAGGTGACGGTGAAGGGAAGATCTCACTGTACCTGGAGCAGACGTCGACTAGACTCACTTGGACTATCTAGGGGGTTCTCTTCACATGAGATGGTTTTGTGAAGAAACTTGTGTCGGTCTGTTTCATTAAGCAGGTTGTCGGGGTAACTGTTCCAACCGCCCTTTCTATATTAAATTTCTACTAAGTTGGATTTCATCACCAACCAGTGTTTTTAGTACGGGAAGTTTATTGTTTGTGTGTGGTTTGAACTCTTAGATTTTTAAGCGTGTGATTCAGCTGTTTGTTTCTTTAGAGACTTTAGGTGTTTTTATTGGAATTTTCTTTGTTTGTGTGTGATTATTTAATATTTAATCGTGGCGAAATTGCCGAGACAATCCCGAAGACTTCAAGGGAAACCTCCTAAATATACACCAGGTCAGCTTGAAGGGCTGCGTGCTCTAGTATCATCTAGTAGCATTAGAATTAAATCAACAGAAGTTGGAACTTCAGCTATACTTGTTCATCCTGATCATCAAACACCCATAACAGAACATATTTCTGTACCAATTTCAGTTTCGGAAGTTACTGGTAGTATTTATCCTTCCAGTGAACTTGCTGACGAACTTGAAATTTCTGAGCCTGAAACTGAACCTTCTGTTTTGAAAACATCCTCAGGATTTATTACACCAACTTCTAGCGATCTTGGTTCACCTAGGGTAAGAAATATTGTCACTGAAGATCTTCCATCTGGCCTTATTTCTATTGAAGAACTTACTAATCCAGACGAAGAGTTATCTTTTCCCGAATCCCCTCAGTATTTAAATATTAGGGAGCATGAATATATTTTCTACAGCCCTATTTGAATAGACGCTTGGTATCTATCTTTGACAAAAAATTTAGAGAATCCGAGTCTTGCTTTTTCTCCACCTCGAATTCCATTTCATCCTACACCCAGAGGTTACTATCCGTCATCTATTATGGCCGGAGAGTCATCCATGTTTTCCCAGACACCGGAAGCATTTTTACGCGGTGGTCCTTCTGTTCCTGCGAGATATCAAGCTTTGTCTGGTACTTTCTCTGGAGCAGCTCCTTAACCAATTGAACAAGTGTTATCATCTGGTTTAAGTGGAATTAAAACTGAAACGTCAAATGCAGAGCAAATCTTTATGATCTCTAGTAATATTCTGAATCCTCAACCTCAAGGCATTCAGTTACGGCCTGGAGGACAATTTCAGGGAAATCAGTTACCGCCTGGGAGGCAACCTCAGGCTACTCAATTACTGCCTAGGGGGCAACCTTCAGGTAGTCATTTTCCACCTGGGGGGCAACCTCAAGGTAGATTTTTCCCAGGAAAAATTGTGGAATCATATTATTTTGGAGGGCAACCTCAAGGATAGTACATACCTCAAGGTTATCAACCTTAAGGAAAGTACATACCCCAAGGTCAACCCAAAAATCAATATGCTCCTCAGGGTCCTTATCAACCCCAGATTTAGTACACGCCTCAGGGTTATCAACCTCAAGGTCAGTACCCAATTCAAGGTTTCCAACAGCCTTCTGGTCAATCATCTGTTCAAGGAGCCGGAAATTTACCACTTACTTATCAACCCTACGTTCAACCAGGCTATGGTCCTTACGTTCAACCTTCTAGGGGACAATACCCCAGAATGAATATGGTGTGGGATCCATCCCAATATCAACAGCCTATGCATCCTAATGTGCAGTTGCCTTCTTAACCATGACAGCCTTTGGTTTCTGGTCCAACCCAGCAACTCGTACAGCCTACTATTCAAACTCCTGCACCTAGTTCTGTTCAGCAGTCTGGACTTATTACACCTCAGACTCCACCTCAAACTGCTGCAACGTCTGTTCAACCTATAACACCTATTTCTGGAGTATCTGTAGCTCCGAGTTCTTCTATCCCTACATCTGTGCAAATCCCTCAAGTCTCTGTACCCTAGTCAGGACCTTCAGTTCAGACTTCGGTCCAAATTCCTGTGGGACAAGTTGGTACAAGTACAGTGGTTACAAATTAACCATAATTCACGTATCAACTGTACCAAGGACAACCTCAATTCGGTCCCGTTTCACAAAATCCAAATTATCAATATCAACCGTACCCTGGCTACACTTATCAGCAGACTCAACAACCCCAGTTTGGTCGAGTTAATACTATTTACCCAGGAAGTTACACAATTCCTAATGAAAATCTGATTCCCAGTTATCCTGGGTATCCTCCTCTTGGAAACTTCTTTGGCTACTCAAGGTTTTCATGACCCTAACCGTCAGTTACCATTTACTACAACTTTGGATTACCTAATTTGACGCGCCTTACGAATGATCCAATTTTCTATTATTCATACTGGCCGCCAATGCCGCATAAGTTGCCCAATGATATACCAAAATTCGAAGGTAAGTCAGGAGAGGAACCATCAAATCACGTGATGACTTATCACCTCTGGTGTGCATCTAATTCAATAATTGATGATTCAATTCACTTTCATCTTTTCCAAAGAACTCTTATTGGTCTTGCCGCCAAATGGTACATTGAGTTACCACGAGGCTCTTTTAATAATTTCAGTCAGTTAGCAACTGCCTTCTTGACTCATTTTCAGTTGCCTGTCAAATACGAAAATGGCACGGAATTGTTAACTTCACTAAAGCAATCCACGTCCACGTATATTTCTGATCATATTCATGAATGGCGACGTAGAAGGCGTTTGGTGAAAGTTTACATTCCGGATCAAATTTTGGTGGAATGGTTTGTTAAATCATTATTACCCAATATCACTGAGGATGTAGCTAAGGTTTGCGTTGTTACTGAGGAGCAATTAATTTCTCAAGCTCAGTACCTTGACCTTGTTTATACGCAGTCAGGTACTTTACATGAAAAAATCCCTGATCTTCCAAAACAAGGTCAAATAGCTGCAGCTACTTTAGGGTCTCATGCTGCTGATGGTATGATTGGTACAGTGAATAATAAAATCAAGAAGAAATCTTCAAAGAATTCTTCTCCTATTATAACTTTACCTGATTCCCTGAAAGGAGAATCTTCCCCTGAATTTCTGTTGACATTCATGTCGTAGAGACATCTACGGCCAAATCTAAATCTGGTGGTAAAAAGAAAGGGAAGAATAAAAACAAAAAGAATTCAAAAGAGAAAATTGATAAAAACGAATCCAATGACGAAAAATGCAAACCTCGTTATCCTTGTTACATTTGTGACGAGGATCATTTTACTAAGGAATGCCCACATCGAGCAGAGGTTGCAAAATTCGTTAAAGGTTCACAACAACCTGCTGTCTTGAAGGATCCTTTTCCAACTCAAGATAGTAATATGGTTTGTTCTACCTCGAACGCCTCAGAAGAACCTATCCTAATGATGTCTCATGTATGGATTGCAACGCGATCGCAAGATTATGGTACTAAGAATCTTGTTGATGGTAAAGAAGAAGAATCTTCTAGTGCAAACACATCAACTACACCTCCTCCTATTTCTGGTCCGCTACAGATCGAGAAACCAAATCCAGACTTAATAATCAAACCACCTGCTAAGGGTGTTCTTCATAAATCATCTTTCAATCCACATGCGAGAGCTTCTCAGAATTACAACATTGCTGAGGACTTAGCTATTTCCCCTTCAGAAATGTCGTCTTTGGAAGTGTTGCGGTGTAATATTCGATTTAGAGAATAGTACACCTCACCTACCTCATCAAATGGCTTTCCAAATTCTAGTGTTAGTAAAAAAACAGACCGATCTTTCGGTCTGTGATTGATGAGGGAGCTTCAACGTGTAATACGTCGATCCATTGTTGGAAATCACTTGGTTCTCCTACACTCAATCAGTCTCCGACAATTCTAAAGGCTTTTGATGGCCGAGGTTTCCACCCTTTTGGTATTTTGCAGGATTTACCCATAGGGGTCGAAGGTAAAACTATAAATCTAGATGTGGAAGTGGTTGAAGCCCCTCTAGATTACAACCTTCTTCTGGGTCGCAGTTGGTCTTATGCTATGACTACTATTGTTTCTTCGGTCTTTTGGCTCATAAAATTTCCACATCAAGGAAGGATCGTTACAATAGATCAGTTAACTTATTTTTCTTCTAATCCAGCCTCTACAGAAATAATCCAACACGTTGGTAAAGCGGCTATCCCTTATAAGGATGTTGGAGTAGGTTTGATTAAATATTTTGGTTTACTAGGAACTTTTCCATTTCCTCCTCCTAATGTATCGCCTTCTACCGCAACTATTCATATGATTTCATCAGACACTGTTACGTTTGATGATCCTTGGATCGTACCTTCCAACTCCGAGTTAGATTCATTTGATGGCATGATGCCTTTGAGTCCATTTGAAATTGCGTATCAGGATGTACAGTCACTTTCTGACCCCTATTCAACCGAAACCGATCCAATGAATGGGATCCATGAGGAATCACTTTCTATATCTAGTTCAGCCACAACAACATTTCCTGATCTTATTCATACTGATGAGCAGATTCGTGAACTGTTGTCTATTGAATATTTACCATGGGAAGATCTACATCATCAATCTTCATTTTTACCTGAGCTGGATCATTTTGAAGATGATTTTGCTTCTATTTTTACTGCTGAATATGTCAAAGAACCACAGAATCCATTGCAAAATCTTGATTCTGTGTTAAATTTGGAAAATATATCTCGAACGATTCCAATTGACATTTCAGTAAAACCAGGAATAATTGTAAACATTCATATAGGTGCTTTCTGTACAGAAGATGAAATTCAAACTTATAAAGCCCTATTTCAAGAATTCCGTGATGTGTTTGCCTGGTCCTATGAAGAAATGCCAGGAATCGATCCGTCAATTGTCGTACATGAAATCAAGACTTACCCGGATGCCAAACCTATTCGTCAATGTTTACGTCAAATACATCCTAGAAAAGTTGCTGCTATCAAAGCCAAAGTTGAAAAATTACTTCGCGCAGGTTTTATTTATCCAATTCCTTTAATGGATTGGGTATCGAATATTGTTCCTGTTACTAAAAAACAAGGAACGATACGAGTATGTATCGACTATAGGGATATTAATCAAGCTTGTCCTAAAGACAATTATCCAACCCTCTATATCGATCAAATAATCGATGATTGTGCCGGCAGTGAAATGTTTTCCTTTATAGATGGTTTTTTTGGTTACAATCAAATAAACATACTCCCTGCTGATCAGCCAAAAACAGCTCTCATTTGTCCATGGGGGACATTTGCTTATTGCAAACTACCTTTTGGATTAAAGAACGCTGGTGCAACTTTTCAAAGGACTATGTCTTACGCATTTCATGACATTAAGCACATTGTGCAGCCTTATCTCGATGATTTACCTGCTCATTCATCACGTAGGGCCGACCATCTCACTCATTTACGAGCTATCTTTATGAGATGTGGGCATTATTGAATTAGGCTAAATCCACACAAATGTGTTTTCTATGTAGAATCAGGTCGCTTACTGGGATTTTTTGTTTTGAAAGTAGGCATTCGCGTTGATCCGTCGAAGGTCGAAGCCATTGTTAATTTACCTCCTCCTTCAACTCTACGTCAACTCCAAAGTTTGTAAGGGAAAGAAATTTTTTTACGTTGGTTCATTCCTAACTACGTCGAGCTAACAAAGGGTTTTACTCAGTTGCTGAAATAGAACATTCCATTATTTTGGGATGAGATTGTTGATCGATCTTTTGATGCACTTAAACACATGTTGACCCATGCACCATTATTGCATCCTCCCAACTACAACTAGGACTACGTTTTGTACCTCGCTGCCTCTCATTCCACAATTGGGATGGTTTTAGTTCAGGAAGATGCATCTAAAACTGAACATGTAATTTACTATCTTAGTCGAAATATGCATCCGACTGAGATCAAATATACACATGTGGATAAATTGGCCTTGGCAGTTGTTCAAGTTGTTCAAAGATTTAGACACTACATCTTATTACGCAAAACCATAGTAATTTTTGATTGTAACCCTATGATGTACATTTTTACCAAACAATTGCTAGGGGGAAAGTATTCCAAATGGATAGTCATCTTGCAGGAATTTGACTTGGAATTTGAAAAATCCAGGGCAAAAAAATCTTTGGTTTTCGCGGAAGTGATGTGTGATTTTCCCTCTACTGATACTGAAACTATGGCAGAAGAGCCCATTGTGGACGAATATTTGTTTCTTATCAGTACTCTTGATCGATGGTATGGGGATATTATCATTTATTTCCAAACTCAATCTTTTCAGCCTGAAATCTCACGATCTCAGTGACGGAAAATACGTTTCCAATCCCAACAATACAATATTATTGGTGATACACTCTATTGTCGTGGAGCGGATTCTATTTTCCGACGCTGTCTTACTCATGAAGAAGCTGAGAAGGTTTTAAATGACTGCTATTATGGGGCATGTGGCAGTCATATGTCTAGGTATGCCACAGCCCAAAATATATTGCGCGCTGGTTATTTCTGGTCGTCGATATTCAAAGATTGTATTTATGCAGTCCGGAAATGCCACAATTGTCAACTTTTTTATCGTAATATGCATGCACCACCCGCTCCTCTTCACCCTATAATTTCTGTCGGTCCTTTCGCAAAATGGGGTATTGATTTTATTACATGTAACCCTTACTCGGCCGGGGGGCATGCATATATTATCTTAGCAGTAGATTTTTTTACTAAGTGGGTCGAGGCGATGCCTACATTTTCGGCTGACGACAAGACTGGTGCAACTTTTGTATTCAATCACATAATTGCTAGGTTCGGTGTTCCTCAAGCCATTATTACAGATCATGGAAGTCATTTTAAAAATATCATGATGAATAAACTAACATATCAACTTGGCCTGCACCATGATAGTTCCACTCCATATTATCCGCAAGCCAATGGTCTGGTTGAAGCCATAAATAAATTTTTAGTCATTATGATCAGACGAATTATCGGTGTTCACGAAAAGAATTGGCATTCCATGTTATTTTCAGCACTTTGGGCATATCAAACCTCGTTAAAAACATCAACTGGTGTCACTCCCTTTCAACTGGTTTACGGTTTGGAAGTTGTGTTGCCGATTGAATGCGAAATTCCGTCTTTGAAATTAGCCATAGAATTACTTCCAGCTACGTCTGAAGAGGAGAAACATTTTTTGTACTTGGCTCAGCTAGATTAGAATCGACGAAATGCTGCAATAGCAAACAAGGCTCATGTCAAACGAATTAAAGCTCAGTATGATAGAACTGTTACCCCTCAAAATTTTTCAGAAGTAGACCTAGTCTTGGTTTATGATCAATCCAAGGATAAGCTAGGAGCTGGAAAATTCGTGCCTATGTGGCATGGTCCTTTCATTGTTAAGCGAAAGCTGGAAAAAGGGGCCTATGAGCTAATATATTTTGACGGTTTCCCTTTAGATAAACCTAGAAATGGGCTTCATCTAAAGAGATATTATGCTTAAACGTGGTGTGGAGATTTTAATAGATTAGATTTATTTACTGCTGGTGTGTCTTAGAGTAAAGCATGCCTAGTTTAGAAGTGTGTTTTGTCACTTTTCCTGCTTATCTAAGTTTTACTCTTGATATTGCAGATGTCGACGTCTCTTCAAACCTACGTTGGTTTTGCTGATGGTGCTTGTCGTAGTACACAGAACATTTCTTCCGCAGCATGGATTATTTATTCACCCTCTGACGAGTTAGTATCCATGTATGGGGTAAGCCTTGGTCAAACAACGAATAACATTACAAAATATAGTGCAGTGATTGAGTTACTATTTGAATCCATATCTTTTGGAATTCGGAGTTTGATTGTTAGGTTGGATTCTGAACTTGTTGTATTATAGCCCAACAGAGTTTATGCCATTAGAAATCTAGTGTTATTACAGTTATTTTTAAGAGTTTGTCTCTTGGAACGTGAATTTGATTACATTGAATATCAGCATATTCCAAGACATTTAAATACATTAACAGATGCAGTTGCTTCTAGTATGATAAATCAACATTTGCAATAATCAAAATAGTAAATTAAACAACATTCATAACATGTACACAGATAGCCAATAAATAGTGATATATCATAGTATAGAAGTGTTTTCAAAAAATATATACATCGTCTTCGATCATAGGTTGGAAACACCTTATGATTGAAAAAAATAGTAATACAAAAGGTCAAAAGTATGAGTCTACGACATGATCATCCCATCACTGATGGTGATCACGATAAAAGACCACTGCCCGAGCCACCCTACACAGGAACCTCCTAAAAGGTCCTGGAACACCAATCACGTATCTCTGTAATCTGAGAGGAATCTCATCTATGTCCGTCTCTGGAATGTATAGAGTCAGATGCTCTAGGTGATGCTCTAAATCAGACAGGATCTCTACTGATTTTCCTGTTGGGGCTGGTGCGGCTGCAACTGGTTTTCTTCTTTCATAAGGCTGGAGATGGGCTGGTCATCGTGGGCCCACATCTGCATTCAAAACTTTTGGTTATTAATTTTCAAGATGATTAAAAAAAAAAAATTAGAACTATAAATTGTTGAAAATGATTTTACCTGATTCATCCCACTGTTCCCCTGCTGGGAGAGTCATCTCTCGGTCACCGCGAAAATCTATCCCAGCGTATGGAAAATCCTCTATAACAAAAATTTGGCGTTCTAGCCAACAAAAATATGAAGGAGGAAATCGAACAATCTCGACGCCCTCGATACCATGGCGAGCCATCAATGCAACCCAACGAGCCATCCTAGGTTCTCGAGGTCGACCGGCATCAACAGGAATACTCTGCGAAGCTAACATGGGGATCCTCTCTAGAGCAAAGGTGACTACAATGGATCCATATCCAAATTTATTTATTTTTCCATTCTTCGCTCTAGTTAGTTGGCCTTTTACATTGGCCAACACAGCTTCGCACCAGTTGAAAATGGTGCCTTAGAAATAGTCTACAGCAATGCGCATCTGGGAACCAGTAGCCACATGCAGTGTTGCACTCCCACACAACCTGGTAACAGTAAATGCAATAACTTTTAGCTCGGGACTGATGATAGTTTTTATGTCAATCCGTTTGTCCCTAGGGTCTGCCTGATCATTACAGAACTCTTGTTGAAGACTAGCGACAGTCTGGCCACCTGGCCTAGTCCCAAACAAGGAAATTTGTTCGCCCCTTTTGGACAAACCAGTCAGAAAATAAATATCCTCCAACTCGATTTCGAGCCGGTGGCCGCCAATAATGAAACACTGGTCCTGTACATTCCACCTGTTCACCAGCCATGTTAGGAGGTCTACCTGGGCCCTCATGCCTTGAATGGCCCAGAATTTATACAAACTGCAAGCTCTTAATGCTTGCATTGTGGGAAAATGGAGCATTGCAGCTTCATCCACGTCTTCATGCTCACGTTCTCTCCAAATCAGCATCTTGTTATCCTACAATGCATAAAAAGATATATTAGAACAATCTAATTTGAAAAATTTTGGGCGGCAATTGAGAAATTTAATTTTGAAATCTAATTGTGCAGGGTCCGCACTTTGTCTTCATACACAGTGCGTAGGAACGCACGCGCGTTGTGTGACAAGTGCGGACCCACGACCTTTTTCTACATAGAAAAAGGTCGAGGTCCGCAGGTCCCGTGTGTTGTGCCTGCAGACCCTTGCGAGCGATTTTCTAAACATATTTTTCTCTTAAAAATGAAGACTAAAGCCTAAAAATGAAATGCAAATGGATGACATACAAGATTAAGAGGTCGTGGATTACCTGGAGCTGACGTTTCTCTATTTTTTCGGACGAATTTTCCAGAATCTTCACAGGAACTTTTTTACCCAAAATCTTTTACTTTTCACTCTGAACTCGAATGGTAAAAATGAAATTGGAAAAGCCCTTTTTATAAGTTTTTTCGAATAAACGAGTTTCTAATTTGTTTATTTTTCACTTTAAAAAGGTTATTTTTGAAAGCATTTTTACTTATCTTAAACAGGTATGTGTAATGTTTCAAGTTTTTGTGCAGAAATTGGATTTTTCAGGAGAATTCATCGTTTTTCAACAAAGAGCATACTTTTATCACTTTTTCAGACTCTTTCAAAAATTTACGAAAAAAGTGAAAATCTGGAGTCCTCTTTTAAGCCCTTTTCAGACTCTCTAAACATGAAAATATTGCCGAGCACTTGATTATTCGAACTCGTTAAAGTAAATGAATGATCGTCCTTTCAGTATAAGTTTACCCCTTTTCCGGACTGAAATGGACTATTTACGAAAAAGGTATACGTTGACTAATTATGGTCAATAGAGTTCTCATTAGTCTAATTTGAGGTCTAAAATGGGCCTCCTAAGGAAATTATAAAATAATAGTGGAAAAAATCTAATAAGATTTGATGACATCATCAATTTTTAGAGGGAAAAATGAAAAAACTACTTTTTCAATTCATATTTTCAACTTATCTCCCAAAGTTTTTACTCAAATTTCGAGCGGGAGTACTCGTTGGATGCGGAATTTAATTCCCCATCCAAGGAGTACCCATGTTTCATACTTTCGATGGGTCCTACTACACGAAAAATGAGAAATACATAAAAAAACGTGATTACAATCACATTTTTTATGTATTTCTCATTTTTCATGTAGTAGAGTTCATCGAAAGTATGCAACATGGGTACTCCTTGGATGAGGAATTAAATTTCGCATCCAACGAGTACTCCCGCTCGAAATTTGAGTAAAAATTTTGGGAGATAAGTTGAAAATACGAGTTGAAAAAGTAGTTTTATTATTTTATTATTTTTAATATTCTTACCCTTTTATTTAAAAAATGGTGAATCATCCCCCATGGTTGACATCATCATCTTGAATCCAATTGGTTGTTATAAAGTTTATTTTTGTTGTACATTTTTCTTAGGAGGCCCATTTTAGACCTCAGAATTCCCTAATTCTCATAGCATTATTTTATCATTTTTCGGGCTCGAGAGACTAAATTTACGAAAAAGTACACCCATGGAGTTTTCTTAAGTTTTTTCTTCTGACTCCCTAAAATTGAAAAACACTGAGTTTCTCCTATACTGGACTCGTTAAAATTTAACAGTAAAGGACCTGTTCAATTTCAAACAGGAACGAACCACTCCTTCTTAGGGTTTGAATCTTAAACTAAGTTGGACTCATCCAAAGGATGAGCTTATAAACAAGCAAATGTTATCCTCCTCAAGCTTGTCAAAAATAAAGAGGTACTTTCCAGAAATGGTGGGGGAAAAGAGAGAAAAATGGACTTGTTTGTTGTATTCTGATTTTCTGAAAATCCAGTTAACCACTCTTGAACATGACACTTTTGTCCACCTGGGTTGGGAAATCCTTTACCTAAAAGTTAATCAAACCACATTGAAAGTCTTCAGCCGGTTTTTGGGTATTAGCTTTGGGTCAATTGTCACCAAACCATCTGCAGTGTCGTTATGTGTTCAAGAGGATAGTTCAAATAAACCATTCATCTGAAAAATATCTGTCATCCATTTTGACCATCCCTGAGTCAGTCCTTGCCAATATTTTCAAAACTTGATCTATGGTTTCGTGTTGTGGGCTTGCCTACGACGGATCACTTTCTATCGACGACAACTCATTATCTAGGAAGTTGATCTAGAAATCGTCAGTACCTTGAAATCTGCATGCCTCAATGGCAGATTTCTCACCTTCGACGACAGGTTGCATCATTTACCTTCAATCGAATGATTTCGTGACAAGTTCAACTTCAGCTCATTCATTCACATTTCATGGATTGTACTGAGTACTTTGAGGACCATTGAAATTACTAGTGGTTACTATCACACTTGTTAACAGTTTACATCATTGACTGGTAATCAAGTGGTTTCTACCATGTTCAACTTCGAAACATTTATTCACATGGATAGAATTGTACTGGTTCGAGAAACGGAAATCAAGACCCTGGATCTAGTTTCTACCATCCAGGATGTGAGGAATTTTGTCATCATTTATACAGTAAACTATTCATAAACATATGGTTGTGTCCATACTGTGTCTACACATGTCTATACTGTGATGTATTCAAAATCATTCCTGTATCAGAACAGTTTGAATCAATTTCTAGTTAGTTTTGATCTGAGTATGGGAATGCCTACCTCAGCGATGATATATATATATATTTTGCATTGAATTTTTTTACACGTTCCTATTGGGGTTTCCATAGGATGATCCTTGAAATGATAAAGTACTGCACTCTTCATTTATGACAGACTTCAGCTTCATCTATTCCAGACTTTGCACTTTAGGGGGCAATCTGTTACATGGAAAATAGTCATCCTGACATTCTGCTATGTGTATGAGCTCATTATCACTCATAATTCCTCCTTCGCAAGTCTAACATATCAGTTCCTCATGTCAAGCCTTGAAAATCAGAGAAAATTTCCTAAAAATCTCCTAAAATTTGGTGTCGCACTTTCTCTATATCTTGCCTGCGGTCCCGCACCTAATGTTCATGTCTTCTGCGTACCTGAACGCACTTTCTCTGTGTTATGGCTGCAGACTCCTGTAAATATTAAAAAGGCGCAAGTAAACTTAGAAAAGCTCACTTTCAGTAAATTCTGGAAGCTTCTAGAAAATATTTTGCGGTGGCAGAACCGCTCTTATGCGGTTCATGTATCCCTTACCTTATGGAGCTAACCCCTTGGTGTGAGGAGCTTATCCCTTTGAAGGAGGATTCTATCCCTTCATAGTTGGAACTGAAACCTCCTCTTTTTCACTATAAAAAGAGGCATTGGGTAGCCTCAAAGAGAGTTCAAGCTTCAGAATATTTTAGGTTAAGTTTTGTTGGGATTCAGACTCATTTAACTGAGATTTTTGTGAGGAGAGATCGCATACCTCTTGTCTGTTCAACCTAGTGTTCCTAATTTGATGTCATAAATTGTCAACCAGGGCCAGTAAAATGTTGAAGTGAAGTGCACTATATGTGCCTAGGTATCTTCTTCCTACTTCGTTGTGTTTAGTTTTTTCTAGTGTTTTTGGGTTTTGTGTTTTTATGCTAAGAGGAAAGTAAGTTGTTTGGCAAAGAGAAGTTATTAGTCACTCTAAAAACAGAGTAAAATCTAGACTATGTATGACACCTAAGAATAGAGAATGCTAACTTACAAATTGCAAAACTTGACAAGAAAAATAACTCATAACATAGACTCAATCCAATTCATTTCATTAGAAGTATGTTGGCACAACTAGAGAAAAGGATAAGTTTAATGCAATGAGGTTCTTCTTAGCAAACAAAAACTTACAAAATCACAGAGAAAATCTCATCCTTGGTTAGAAATTTGTTGGAACACATTTAGAAGAGAGTATCTGCAACATAGTAAGAAACCCTGTTAGCCCCCCTGTAAATTTTTGACAGGAAAAGTAGGGGGCTAAATTGTTTCAGAGCCTTCAAGGAATGCATCTCCTCTAAAGCCACATCATCCTTGAAGTCTCCTGTGTCTTTGCCCTTGATAAATACCCCTCTGCTGATTCCCATTATAAAGCCTCTTTGATTGTGACAAATTGCATTTTCAAAGGCCTTCATTTTCCCTTGAAATCCCTGCAGAACCCCCCATTTTGAGCCTTATTTTTTCCTTGTCAAACTCCCCCCTAATCCCCAAAATCCTCCCAAAATCCCCTTTAAACCACGCATCCGCCCTTGGTTTATCCAAGAAACCCTTTTATCTCTCTATCATTACCCATTTTGGCTTTAAATTTCATTTGAAATGGGCCAAAAACCATGTTTTCTATGCAATTGGGCCTTAGCCCCTTTCGGCCAAGCTCTTGCACCTTTCTCCCTACACGCGACTGCGGCGCTGGAACCACCCGCCAACCCGAAAAGTGCTTATCTCCAAATCCATAATGGGCGCGTCGTGAGCCGTCGAACTGCACCAATCGGACGGCCATTGCAAGCTCCGCAGCGTCCACCGTTTACCTTTTCACCGCCCTGATATCGCATCTCCACTGTTCATTCAGGCATTGATCTGACGGTCCAGAATGCGCCAGCCTTGTGGTCCCCACTGTGCACTATTCCGAAAACCGTTGGGTTTCATCGCACCACTTTTGAAGGGCGGGCGGTTTTCCTATTTTCGCAGTGATTCCATACAACATCTGACGCGTGGCACCGGTACGGCTAGAAAACCACTCACTTATCGCGCGTTATCATTCATCCGTGGACGCCGAGCGATATCGCTGTGCGTCGTCAGATCTGCAATCGCCCATCCAACGATCGTCGTTCCATGAAGTTGAGCGCGCATTAATCAGATTCATCCGTACCCCTGGCCCACTGTCCATTTCCCTCCGATGTGTTTCCCACCGTCAATCTCCATTGAAGATCGGATGACCCATATTTATTGTCAGTCCCACCGTAACCCCGTCCCGCCACGTCATTTGTCCACGTGTTTTGGTCACAATGTCGTCCGTCCTTTTATATATCTCATTCAAAGGTAGAATTCGAAGGTTTTCGTTTAATTTTCCATCCATGCTGCCTTTCGACTGTAGTTTCCACTGTATTCACCACACCGCAAGTCTTCCCCGACATTTTTTGCCATCTAAACGGTCTGCATAGTCAGTCTTGTCGCCCCCCATTGCATCCACCACCTCCATTGTTTTCTTAACTAGTTTTCGTATTTTTACAGGGTTACAAAGAGGCGGAAAACCGCTAGAATTCATATGTATGATTGTAATGGCGCGTTGTGCAGAGAGGTCGAATATGGAATCTGTTACTACAAGGAAATGTCAGGAAAGGTGGCGGAAGCATAAATATTATCAAAGGACAGTTCAATCTCCACAAAATCCTATCCGGCGCCATTAAAGCCAGATTTTGCAGATTGAGACATTTATGAAGCAACAGGAAAATACCAGCTAATAATCAACAAGTTCAACATTCATTATTGAAGATCTTTGAGCCTTAATACAGTGATTTAGAGGCAAAGCACTTGGTTAGCGACATTATGATCACACAGAGGGTACAACACGCAGAAATTCATGAATATCAGGGTTTGCACACCAGCAGAATGTTTTTCCCCATAAAGGACAGAATGCCCATGCAGATTTTATTCTATACCGTGTTCCTAGAGGTTTTCCCACCCTGACAATAGTCCTACAATATCAGAGGCATTAGTTGCACAACATGGCAGACTTGAATCATTGATTTATTTTGTTCAGATCACCAGAAGTACTACAGAGCACTACAACCAAAGTACATCAGAGACATACCTGGAGTTAATGGAAACCTGACGAAGACCACTCTTTCACCCAAGGGTGCCCCAGATTAATGCACATAATTTATACAAAGTGGGCTTTGGCCTTCTTCCTCTTCTGAAGTTTTTAATGCTGCATTTAGTTTTTTCACCTACCTTCTCTGCTCCACTGGAGCTATAAATTTATGAAGAAACTCACTGTAAATGTTGTTGATGAGATATCTGTGAATTGAAAGCTTTCTCTTGGGGCATGCTCTCTGTGTAAAGTTGTAAGATAGGCTGAGGAGTATGTTTTCAAACTGAATTTCAAGATATTGGCAAATGTTGTACCTGATCGGTGTTGCTCTTAATATGACAAGCACATTTCTTTGGATCCTGATCTAAAGCTGCGGTGATGTTTTTCTATCTCTGTGTTTTATTTCATTCCATTTCAGTTCTTCTGGCTTGCATCAGAAATCTGGCATAGGATTTTCCCTTGTTAGGCACCCTACGCTTTTGCTCTCCTTGCCTTAATGTTTTCTACTAAATGTGTTATCTGAGAATTGGTTTCAATTAATTTAACCAGTGTAGTGGATGTTATTGCCTGCTAGCTGATGTATGAGTTAATGAATCTAATTCTTAGCTTTTCTTGTTAGATTTTAAATGAATGAATTGGGAACACTGGGAGTTTAGAACTCTGTCTCTGTCTCACTAGGATCCTTTTTAGTTAGTTAAACCTTTCTAAGTTCCCTCAGTTTGTTCCTTTCCTTTCTTTAAGAGTTGCCTAAGAGTATGTCCAAGCAGGTCTGGAGTTAAATGACCTCTGACTGATCTATAGACAGAAATTGGTTTACCCTCATTCTTTCACTTTCTTCCCTGATTGTGTCACTCTACCTATCATTTTAGGATCCAATGCTTTAGATGACTAGCCCAACTGAAAGCCTGCATATCGAATAGCAAGTAAACCCTTTCCTGACTCCATTTTCCCAATGGTCTTGAGATACTACCTGAATTTATCTCTCTTTGCCTAAAATCTTCTTTGCCTTGCCTTGTCTTATATTGAACCCTTCATTCCTGATTCCCAACAACCAAATAAAACAAACAAACCTTGTGCCTATAACTAGCCTAACATATTAAAATTTGAACTTTAAAGACATATACCTTTGACAATCATAGAGAGATCCCTCTCTGGACCTAGGAGGGCTAGATCCTAAGGTCTGAAAGTGGTTTGATGTTGTCTCATATTTTAGTCTTGCCAATCTGGCCAAAACATGGGAACCCCAACATAATGGCGACTCCGCTGGGGATAATCTGAGTACCATCCATCTTACTACATCATAATAACCTCAGAAACTTACAATCTCTGGTTAGGTTGGTAGACTAAACACTCCCATTCACACATCAACCTCTATACAATTTTTTGTGTTCTCCCACACTCTTAGACAGAGTCTAGAAAGGGCCAGGTAGCCTCCAGATCTCACACTCTTTAGAGGTGACATATCTGGTAAATTCCCTCCCAGTCAATCTCTGGTTAGAGTTTGCTATGTTTTCGAGATATCCTTGAAAAGGGACATCTCATAAGCACTGTGGTGGAAAGTGTACCCTGCAGAAACATCCTAAAACCCTCCACCTTGCGACTCCATAATTCCTAAATGATTCAAAGACTCCACTGGTGATCAGTAGGCCTGCTGATTATCTTGGTTCACATTAGACTCCACTGGGAGACCAAAGCCAAGACAACATCAACCACATTAGAAGTAACAAGTTGGGTTAAGCTGCTTGGTTAGAAAACAACATTCTGGCTTCAAGAACCATTCATACAAGAGCTTACCCTAACCCAGACCCACTTGAAATAGTTGACAACCCTGAGAGTATCCTCCAGATGTATCCTACACCTAGACAATCAATTATTTCCAGCCACATCCATAGAGCTAACTCTACACCAGAAAACTTTACAGCTCTATCAGACCCATGTTTTGACCTAGGCACTCAAAATAGTTTGCCAAGAACTAGGTCATTTCGTGCTCTAGACCAGCCAGACCTTGAGTTTCCTAATTCACCACCTCAAAGTGGTAAACACATTAGGGACAAAGAAACCCCTCTATCTACACCTCCTGATATTCACTTCATTCAAAACTTGGGGCTCAATCACCCTAAATCTGCTCATCAGTCTTCTGCTGGTCATAATATCCCTGTCATCCATATACCAGCTGCCCAAGTCAACCCTTCACCTCATCAAACCATCATCATGGAAGCCTGGTATGCACCTCTGGTTTTACCTCAGCCTCTAGTTCCCTTACCCAATGATTACAATCAAAGATCCCACACTTCACTGCAAAAGAGTCTACCTCAACCCAATAACATGTAGATAGGATGGAAGATTCTTTTGACTACATGGAGATAGATGATGATACTATCAAAATGAGAATCTTTGCCCAGAGCTTAGGAGGTGATGTGAAGAAATGGTTTAAGGGCCTACCTCCAGGTAGCATTAATGATCTTCCATCTCTATATCAGACTTTCATAAAAAAATGGGAGGTCAAGGCCAACCCTCGCCAACTCCTAGCAGAATATATGAGCCTTAAAAGAAATGTAGGAGAGAGTGTCCACGATTACACAATGAGATTTAACAGCATTTACAATGCTCTCCCTCCACACATGAAACCTCCCCAGGGTATGGCTCTAGCGAAATACCCCGAAGGCTTTGATGCTGACATGGCCTACCAGCTTAGGGAGAGAGATTACAACACATTGGAATACATGCAAAAGGGAGCAGTGAGTGTAGAGGCAAATCTGATTGAGAAAAGAGCAAGATTAAGAGCTGAGAAAAGGGTAACATATAGAGATGACAATGTAGCTTCCACATCTGATCCAAATCATGACCATCTATCTAAAAAGGTGGAGAAGCTATACCAAATGATGGAAAATATGGTTGTCACAGTTAGTAACCAAAACAGAAATCAAAACCATAACCAGAACCAGAACTTTAGAAGAAACAACACCACTCCCAACAGACAAAGAGAATCAGATCAGCAAGTTATTCTCCCATTCCAAGAGAACATTTTAGATGAAGATGAGGGAATCATAGAAGAGTCTGAAGGGAACACAATAAACATGTTTGAAATAGGGATTCAATCCATAACTATTACACAGAAGAAGATCACTCCCCACCATCTTATTGGGATGAGGAATGGTTAGAAACCGAGGATTACAGGTTAGGATTTGAAAACGCCATGATGCAGGTCAGAGAAAAATATGAACTTAGAAGCAAAAAGAGCCAAGAAACTCCTAAACCAAAAGCTTCTGAGGTCACCATCAAGAAAAGACCTAAGAAAACTTCTAAAGTGACTACTGAAAGTAACAAATCAGCAGTTGAGAGTTCTGGAAAGAACAAAGAAAAAGATAACCAAAACACTGATACACGAGGTAAACCAACTAGCAGCACTAGCACTATAGTTAGTGTTCCTGATAAAACAATCCCTAACACTGTACATAACGAGAATCAGCACACTGATTCTGCCACTAAGGCAGTGGCTAACAGAACAGAGTTGAACATTCCAAAGAGTCAGTCCACTTTCAATTTGGAGAGTGAGATTGCAAATATTAAAATCTCTGTCCCACTCTCTGAGCTGGCCACTTAGGATGTATATAAAGGCCAAATTTTGAAAGCATTAAATTTAGGTGAGAACAGTGACACTGTAAATCTGAGTGATGATCAACCTGCCCTTTTGTTTGGTCCAAAGATAGAAGGAAAGTTTCAGGAAGGGGTAGTGCCCCCTTTTTATATCAGTCTTAATATTCATGACAAGATTCTTCATAATGCAATGCATGATTCTGGGGCATCACACAACCTGATGCCTAAATTAGTGATGGAAAGATTAGGCCTAGAGATAACCCGTCCCTATAAAGACCTATATTCATTCGACTCTAGCAAGGTAAAATGCCTTGGCCTGATCAAAGATTTATGTGTGAGCCTCGCCCAGATTCCAGAAAAATGTATGGTCATGGATGTTGTGGTGGCAGATGTGCCACCCAGGTATGGCATGTTATTATCAAGATCATGGGGAGCCAAGCTGCAAGGAACGATGCAGATGGACGGGGCTTATGCCACAATCCCAATCTTTGGCCAAATTAGAAGACTGTACAGGGAAGCACAAATGAAATTCCTGGTTAGTAGCCCTGAAAAGCCTGAAAATTCTCCTCTATACTCTGTACATACAGACCTGGACTCCTTTATCTTCTGCAATGATGAATCTTTGGAGGGACCAGAATCTGAAAACGTAGATACAAGCAAAGGTACACATGAGGAAACAGAACCAATGGACTTTAACATAATGGCTACCCTAGACTCAAAGGAGGAAGACGTAGAAAACTTTGAACAGTGCACAGAAACAACAATGCAAAGTGAACTAGAAACATAATGCAATCAGCCGACTAGTCACCTCTCTAACTTCCACACCCATAACGAAAAACTAAACAACCCACAACCTAGTGTAGATCCTATAACACAACACAATGGCGAGTCCATACATAGGGAAATAAATGATATCAACACCGAGAGTGAACCCCTGTGGGAGATGAGTTTCGATGGGTCCTGCACAAGAAGGACTGCCAGGGCTGGGGTATGGCTACGTAACACAGAGAGCGACTACGCGGAGAGCCATGCCTGCAATCTGCATTTCAAATGTACCAATAATATTGCAGAGTATGAGGCCCTTATCCTGGGTTTAAATCTGTTGAAGAAAATAGGAGCCCGTAGAATAACCGTGCAGGGAGACTCTGAATTGGTTATAATACAGGTGAACGATGAATACACAGTCAAACACCCTAGGTTGAGGGCGTATAGGAATGCTGTTGTGGACATATTGAAAACATTTGTTGAATACGAATTAGTGTTTGTTCCTAGAAATCAGAACGCCATTGCAAATGGATTAGCTTGCCTAGCCAATTCATACCCTAAGACTCCAAGCGACCAAAAAATCATAATACAAACCAAATTTAGGCCTGCAATGCCAGATAATGAAAAATACTGGTAGGTTTTCGAGGGAGATAAACAAATTGAAGATTTTCTAATAGGCAAGAACGAGTTTGAGTTTTCCAATTCAGACTCTACGTCTAGTGATAGCTGCCTAAGTGAGGAACCCTCAGACGAGGAAGAAACTACACCCCACAATGTAGAAATAAACTCTTTAAATGAAGAAACTGGAAATTCAACCACAGAGTGTGAAAACGCAGACAGTGAAGAAGTAGAAGTGATGCAAGCCAAATATAGGAACGTACCTCGAGGTCTGGCACTGTTAGAAGACCTTTTTGACTTTGATGATGTGGCAAAAAAACCCACCATTGAGCACGCGAACTCTGACATAGAAGAATGCAATATAGGCATAGAAGATAAGCCCAAAATGATTAAATTGGCTAAGTCTCTTCCTGCAAACATGAAAAGGAAGTACATTGACCTATTCAAGGAATTCATTGATGTGTTTGCTTGGAGTTATGAGGACTTAAGGGCTTATGACACAAACATAATACAACATAAAATACCCTTGAAAGAAAATCAGAATCCCTTTAGACAAAAACTTCGCAGAATAAACCCAAAACAATTGCCTGCAGTGGAAAAAGAGATTAAGATGTATGAGGCAGGCATAATTGTACCTGTAAGGTTATCTGATTGGGTATCAAACTTAGTGGTTGTAAGAAAGAAAATGGGGGAGATCAGGCTGTGCATTGATTTCAGGAATCTTAATAGAGCCTCACTCAAGGAAATTACCCTTTGCCAAAAATGGAACATATTCTTCAGAGGGTGGTAGGTTCTAAAAGGATCTCCCTGCTAGATGGTTTTTCAGGTTACAACCAAGTCTTAGTAATCCCAGAAGACCAACTCAATACAGCCTTTACCACTCCATGGGGCACCTTTATGTATGTAAAAATGGCTTTTGGACTAATGAACGCTGGTGCAACCTTCCAAAGAGAAATGGATATAGCTTTTTCAGATGAGATAGGAAACTTCATTGTTATTTACTTGGATGACATAATAGTCTATTCTAAGACTGAAGAAGAACACCTAAAACATCTAAGGAAAGTGTTTGAAAAGTGTAGAAGGTTTGGTCTGTCATTGAATTCCAAAAAGACTGTATTTGGGCTGCAAGAAGGAAAACTTCTTGGCCACATTATATCTGAAAAGGGAATTAGGATAGACCCACAAAGAGTTGAGGGAATACTACGGATCACACACCCAAGAAAAATCAAAGAATTACAGTCCTTTATTGGGAACATTAACTTCCTTAGGAGGTTTATTCCCAACTTAGCTGAACACCTTAGGAATATGACCAAAATGCTAAAGAAAGGTGTAGGAGTTAAATGGACCGTCGGAGCTAAACAATCTTTTGAATCAGTAAAACTCGCACTCACCCAAGCTCCTGTTCTGATCAGCCCAGATTTCTCTAAATATTTCCTGATATTTTCATTTTCCTCTGAGCATACAGTGGTTGCAGTCTTACTGCAGAAAAATCCAGAGGGAATGGAACATCCAATTTCCTTTTTCAGCAAAACACTAAGGGATGTGCCCTTGAAATAAAACATAATGGAAAAACAATCCTATGCTCTTGTTAAGGCTTTAAAGGACTTTAGGGTGTACATATTGCATTCCCACACCATAGCTTATGTGCCTAACATAATAGTCAAAGATATTCTGTCCCAAGACCCAGATGGGAAGAGGGGAAAATGGATTGCTGTGATTTTAGAATACGACCTGGAGATAAGACCCACAAAATTGATCAAAGGTCAGGGCTTAGCTAAGTTAATGGATGAATCGAATCTGCAAGCCCTTGAAATTAACATGGTAAATGCCTTGGATGAGCAGGAAGGACTGCATGTTCCCACTGTTGAGGAGAAGTTTCAGAACTATCTTTGGTACTCTGATATCCTTTATGTGCTCACCAACCTCAATGCTTCACCTGAACTGTCAAAGACCAAGGCCAGATTCCTAAAACTAAAGGCCAGAAGCTATTTCATTCTGAATGAAAACTTATATTGGAAAAATCCAAATGGCCTATTGCTTAAATGTTTGCCAGAAACTGAAGCTGAGAGGATTAAGCAAGAATTCCATGCAGGAGAGTGTGGAGGCCACCTGAGCTGGAAGGCCACTGCAAACAAATTACTCAGAGCTGGTTACTACTGGCCCACGCTCTTCAACGACATCCATAAGATGATAATTGCTTGCCATAAATGCCATATTTTTTAAGGCAAAAGGAAACTCCTCCCCTTACCTCTACAACCCATCACTGTTGAAGGTCCCTTTATACAATGGGGCCTAGATTTCATAGGAGAGATTCACCTAGCTTCTTCTGCACAACACAAATGGATCTTAACAACCATAGACTACTTCACTAAGTGGATAGAGGCCATACCTACTAGGAATGCCACAGATTCAGTCATCATTAGGTTCCTAGAAGGTCATATCCTCTCTTGGTTTGGCTACCCAAGGAAAATAATCATTGATAATGCTGCTGCTTTTGGATCCAAGAAAATGGTTGATTTTTGTCACAAGTATCAAATAGCGCTTGGTCATTCAACTGCCTACTACCCACAAGGTAATGGCTTAGCTGAATCATCAAACAAGAGCCTAGTGGCCATCATCAAAAAGCTACTGGAAGAGAACAAAAATTCATGGCATGACAAGTTAGTGCATGCCTTGTGGGCTGACAGGCTTACAAAAAAGAAGTCCATTGGCATGTCACCATATCAGCTTGTCTATGGGACAGAAGCAGTGTTTCCTACCAGCCTTGGGGTACCAGTGATTAAGCTGGTCCAAGAGATTCAAACAGAAGAAGACAGTATGGTGAGAAGGATAAACCAGAAAATTCTTCTCCAGCAAACAAGGGAAGAGGTCCATAACAGAGCTATCAAAGTTCAGGAAAACGTAAAGAGGTTGTTTGACAAGAGAACCAAAGCTGCTGATTTCAAAATTGGGGATAAAGTTTTAAAGTGGGACTCAAGGAGAGAGGATAAAGGAAAGCACGGCAAGTTTGACAGTTTGTGGCAAGGTCCATACATCATCCAGGCCACTGTGGGTTCAAATGCCTTCTTCCTACAGGAATTAGATGGTACAGAGTTGTTTGGGGGTCCTGTCAATGGCAGGAGGCTCAAACACTACTTCTACTAATTTTCAATTTCCAGTTTTCATTTCCATTGTACATACCATTGCAGTATTTTGTTTTCAAGAAAAGAGAAAAATGTTTCAAAAAATAGAGAAAAAGGAGAGGTTTTGACAAGATCAAAACATGAACCCCCTGAAATGCAAAGGATTGGCTCTAATATGCTCAAAACCTGAGCCAAAGAAAGTAAAATAGTTGGTCCTAACATGCTAAAAATCTGGACCAGCAAAGAAGAAAGAAGAATCAGCTCTAACATGCCCAAAACCAGAGCTGAAATGAATAAAGGAAGTGACTCTAACATGCTCAAAACTTGAGTCACAAAGAGAAGAAGGATACTTCAAGCTTCAGATTTCAAGCCTTCACAGTTTTTTTTTAGTTTTCTGCAAATTTCAATCCATGTGCAACTGTCTTTATGCCTTGGATCAACAGCAAACTAGACTGTCTAATCCTAGTTTGACTGTTTTTTAATTTCTGTTGTAGAATGTAGAGAAGAAATCTTCTACACAGTTTAATTCCAACAGATATTAGATTAGGTAGAGAAACATATGATACCAACATTCTAATCTGGTCTCATGGAGAAATAAGGGTAGATTTAGAATAGGTTTATTTTCTGTTATAAAAATAAATGGTGTAAAGGGTCTGCTAGTTCAAATTCACCCTAGAATAAAATGCTAAGATTGTTGGATGGGTAGATAGATTGTCAGGAATGTTTTTCTGATCTATCATATTTGTGGCAGCTGAGAATCAAAAAAGAAAGGGATGTGCCAAGCAGCAGGCATCTGGCCTACACCAAAGATTTATCCTCTGAATTCTTGACTCCTTTAAGAAGAAGCCATCCCCATGTGGAGCCACTGTTAGCCCCCCTGTAAATTTTTGACAGGAAAATTAGGGGGCTAAATTGTTTCAAATCCTTCAATAAATGCATCTCCTCTGAAGACACATCATCCTTGAAGTCTCTTGTGTCCTTTCCCTTGATAAAAACCCCTCTACTGATTCCCATTATAAAGCCTCTTTGATTGTGACAAATTGTGTTTTCAAAGGTCTTCATTTTCCCTTGAAATCCCTGCAGAACCCCCCATTTTGAGCCTTATTTTTTCCTTGTTAAACTCCCCAATAATCCCCAAAATCCTCCCAAAATCCCCTTTAAACCACGCATCCGCCCTTGGTTTAGCCAAGAGACCCCTTTATCTCTCTATCGTTGCCCATTTTGGCTTTAAATTTCATTTTAAATGGGCCAAAAACCATGTTTTCTATGCAATTGGGCCTTAGCCCCTTTCGGCCAAGCTCTTGCACCTTTCTCCCTCCACGCGACCGCGGCGCTGGAACCACCCGCCAGCCTGAAAAGCGCTTATCGCCGAATCCATAACGGGCGCATCGTGAGCCGTCGATCTGCACCAATCGGACGACCATTGCAAGCTCCGCAGCGTCCACCGTTCACCTTTTCACCGCCCCGATATCGCATCTCCACCGTTCTTTCAGCCATTGATCTGACGGTCTAGAATGCACTAGCCCTGTGGTCCCCGCCGCACACTTTTCTGAAAACCGTCGGGTTTCATCGCACCACTTTTGAAGGGCGGGCGGTTTTCCTATTTTCGCAGTGATTCCATACAGCATCCGACGCATGGCACCGGTACGGCTGGAAAACCGGTCACTTATCGCGCGTTATAGTTTGTCCGTGGACGCAGAGCGATATCGCTGTGCGCCATCATATCTGCAATCGCCCATCCAACGATCGTCGTTCCACGAAGTTGTGCACGCTTTAATCAGAGTCATCCGTACCCCTCGTCCACTGTCCATTGCCCTCCAACGTGTTTCCCACCGTTAATCTCCATTGAAGATCGAACGACCCATATTTATTGTCAATCCCACCGTAACCCCGTCCCGCCACGTCAGCTGTCTACGTGTTTTGGTCACAGTGTCATCCGTCCTTTTATATATATCATTCAAAGGTCGAATTCAAAGGTTTTCATTTAATTTTCCATCCACGCCACCTTTCGACTGTAGTTCCCACTGTATTCACCACACCGCAGGTCTTCCCCGACATTTTTCGCCATCTAACCGGTCTGCATAGTCAGTCTTGTCGCCCCCCGTTGCGTCCACCACCTCCATTTTTTTCTTAACTAGTTTTCGTATTTTTGCAGGGTTACAAAGAGGCGGAAAACCGCTAGGATTCATATGTACGATTGTAATGGCGCGTTGTGCAGAGAGGTCGAATGTGGAAGTTGTTACTACAAGGAAATGTCAGGAAAGGTGGTGGAAGCATAAATATTATCAAAGGACAGTTCAATCTCCACAAAATCCTATCCGGCGCCATTAAAGCCAGATTTTGCAAATTGAGACATTTATGAAGCAATAGGAAAATACCAGCTAATAATCAACAAGTTCAACATTCATTATTGAAGATCTTTGAGCCTTAATACAGTGATTTAGAGGCAAAGCACTTGGTTAGCGACATTATGGATCACACAGAGGGTACAACATGCACAAATTCATGAATATCAGGGTTTGCACACCAGCAGAATGTTTTTCCCCATAAAGGACAGAATGCCCATGCAGCTTTTATTCTATACCGTGTTCCTAGAGGTTTTCCCACCCTGACAATAGTCCTACGATATCAGAGGCATTAGTTGCACAACATGGCAGACTTGAATCATTGATTTATTTTGTTCAGATCACCAGAAGTACTACAGAGCACTACAACCAAAGTACATCAGAGACATACTTGGAGTTAATGGAAACCTGATGAAGACCACTCTTTCACCCAAGGGTGCCCCAGATTAATGCACATAATTTATACAAAGTAGGCTTTGGCCTTCTTCCTCTTCTGAAGTTTTTAATGCTGCATTTAGTTTTTTCACCTACCTTCTCTGCTCCACTGGAGCTATAAATTTATGAAGAAACTCATTGTAAAGGTTGTTGATGAGATATCTGTGAATTGAAAGCTTTCTCTTGAGGCATGCTCTCTATGTAAAGTTGTAAGATAGGCTGAGGAGTATGTTTTCAAACTGAATTTCAAGATATTGGCAAATGTTGTACCTGATTGGTGTTGCTCTTAATATGACAAGCACATTTCTTTGGATCCTGATCTAAAGTTGCGGTGATGTTTTTATGTCTCTGTGTTTTATTTCATTCCATTTCAGTTCTTCTGGCTTGCATCAGAAATTTGGCATAGGATTTTCCCTTGTTAGGCACCCTACGCTTCTGCTCTCCTTGCCTTAATGTTTTTTGCTAAATGTGTTATCTGAGAATTGGTTTCAATTAATTTAACCAATGTAGTGGATGTTATTGACTGCTAGCTGATGTATGATTTAATGAATCTACTTCTTAGATTTTCTTGTTAGATTTTAATTGAATGAATTGGGAACACTGGGAGTTTAGAACTCTGTCTCTGTCTCACTAGGATCCTTTTCAGTTAGTTAAACCTTTCTAAGTTCCCTCAGTTTGTTCCTTGCCTTTCTTTAAGAGTTGCCTAAGAGTATGTCCAAGCAGGTCTGGAGTTAAATGACCTCTGACCTGATCTATAGACAGAAATTGGTTTACCCTCATTCTTTCACTTTCTTCCCTGATTGTGTCACTCCACCTATCATTTTAGGATCCAATGCTTTAGATGACTAGCCCAACTGAAAGCCTGCATATCGAATAGCAAGTAAACCCTTTCCTGACTCCATTTTCCCAATGGTCTTGAGATACTACCTGAATTTATCTCTCTTTGCAAAAATCTTCTTTGCCTTGCCTTGTCTTATATTGAACCCTTCATTCCTGATTCCCAACAACCAAATCAAACAAATCAAACAAAAAAACCTTGTGCCTATAACTAGCCTAACATCTTAACATTTTAACTTTAAAGACATATACCTTTGACAATCATAGAGAGATCCCTCTCTAGACCTAGGAGGGCTAGATCCTGAGGTCTGAAAGTGGTGTGATGTTGTCTCATCTTTTGGTCTTGCCAATCTGGCCAAAACATGGGAACCCTAACAGACCCTACTCTAAATTAAATTATGACACTAAAATTAATCTATTCTGCAACTCAAAATATCACTGTTAAGCCTCATTCAAGTGTTAGAAATCTTTTGGAACAGTTTTGGAAAAAAGGCAGTTTGTAAAATTATGAGAAATTGCAGAACAGTCAAGACTTCAAAATGACATTTCCAATTCTTGTTCCTATGATAATGATGTATTAGTAGATATTAAGAACAAGAAAATTTTGTAAATAATGAAGGCCTTTAAGTCTAATCTAACAGAACTAGCATACAACTAGCTAATAAAACTTAAAATACATTAAACAGAACCTGAACTAATATGCAATTCCGAAATACTACAGCTGAACTAGAATTGAAATACTACAACTTCATCTCATTTAGTGTTAGTGATATTTTGGAACAATTCATAAGGACAAGACTGGATGTAACATTTGGTGTTAGTAGGCATAAAACACGAAGTTCAGAAAACTACTTAAATTAGGAACGAAACAGAGCTGAAGCTACTTATCTAAACAATATGCACAAAGCTTCTCGGGCAGTAGGGGCCCTCTACCACCGGATTAGCATATTAATCTCCTCAAGATTTCCTCAGATCATGTATTAAAGTGGTTCTTCTTTAATTTAAAGGAAAATTCTTCCAAAAACAGAGTATTACGGTCTTGGACAACTTAACAGTAAAACATCAATCTAGCTAACTGTATTTCGGTCTCCCGAGTGATTCTTATAAGAGAAATACATAACTACCCTTGAGAAGAAATAGGGATAAGTGTATTTCCCAATTAAAATCAAATTATAACTCTTGTGGAGGCCTCATACTTTTGTTGAAGACATCTGTAGATTTCTTGTCCTGGTAGAAGTCTACCTCTTAGTTTTGATTTCTTCCATGTGCATAACCACTTGGAGATTTTTGCTTAGACTTCGTAGAGGACAAGGAAGGATGTAGATGAGGTCTGGAATTCAACCATATGCATTTTTTTCTTAAAGTGACACCTTTAACCAGTGTGAACATGAAGATAGCTGCGGAATAGGCGACTAACTACAGAATGGCTGCATTCTGTAGCTCAGTCTAGTTCAAAAATTACTACAACAACAAAACCATAAAAGTGTTGGGTATGTGTTATATTATTTCCACGACTAAGCATGCGCGGGGGGGGGGGGGGGGGGGGGGTAAGTGGGGGGGCGATAGCCCCCCCTTTGCACTGGGCACAATGGGGGGATCATAGCCTGTTAGGGTCTGGGGCAGCGCCCCGGCGAAAATTTTTGGGTCCTTAATTTCCGGCGGGTAGTCCGCGTCCATGGTTTTGTGCATGGTTTTGCACATGGTATTGGGGTACGATAGTTTTTGGCCCCTGGTATTTTTTTAGATCCGGTCAAGGGAACTACGGTTATGTTCTAATCCAGGGTTTATGGATTGGGGTTTATGTATGCTTCGCCATGTATATATATGTGTGTTGTAACACTAAAAGGAATATAATGAAAAATCAAGCTGGTTGTCCCGATTTGGGATCCAGGGAAAAATCTCTGTGTTTATCTGTTTTATGTTTTATGATCTCGCTATTGTTTATTTTATGTTATAAGATTCGTGTGTAGATAATTTCTGTTCAGGGTTAAAACCTAAATTTGGTATCGGAGTTGTTTCGGCTTCAAGGGGATGCCTTTGCTGCTGAGGGTTTTTAGTTCGGGCCTGAGGTAGACCCTATTCAGTGGGAGATCTACGGGATCGATTCTTGCGGTGAGAGAAGATGGCAAGCGGCGGAAAGATAGAGATCGAGAAATTTAATGGTCAGAGTTTTGAGTTGTGGAAGCTCAAGATGGAGGATCTGCTGGTGGATAAAGATCAGTGGATCGCGGTAGATCTAGGTACTAAACCAACGGCAATGTCAGATGAAGACTGGAAGAAACTGGATCGGAAGGCTAAGAGCACAATACGGTTGTGTGTGTCAGATTCGGTATTGTTGAATGTATCTGGGGAAGCTACGGCGAAGAATTTGTGGGAAAAACTTGGGACTTTGTACCAATCTAAGTCTCTGGTGAATAAGTTGTTCCTACGGAAAAAGCTATATAACCTGAGGATGAAGGATGGAGACTCGGTGACAGAGCATCTGAACGCCTTCAATACTGTGGTAAGTCAGCTGTCATCTGTTGATATTAAAATCTCGGATGAAGATAAGTGCATCAGTTTGTTGTGTTCTCTACCAGACTCGTGGGATAGTCTGGTTATTGCAATAGGTAGCAATACAACTACCTTGAATTTTGATGACATTGTCTCAGCCTTGCTGTCGGAGGAAATGAGACGGAGAAATATGGAGGATCATAATGGAGATGCCTTATCTGTACGAGGAAGGTCCCAGAACAGAAACAAGAATAAGGTTTCGAGTGGGAGATCTAAATCTAGAGGGAGATCTAAATCTCCTGGAAAGTTTGTAAAGGTGTGCTGGAAATGCGGAAAGGAAGGGCACTACAAAAAGGACTATAGATCTAAAGCTCCTGAGAAAGGAAAGGGATCTGATGATGCTCCTTCTGCAGAGGCAAAAACCACCTCGGATGAAGGTGGGGATGTGTATTTGGCTTCTTCTTCAAATACACATGTAGATCATGAGTCATGGTTGATTGACTCAGGTGCATCCTTTCACTTCACTCCCCATAGGGAGTGGTTCTGCGAGTATGAAAAATATGATGGTGGTGATGTCTTCCTAGGGGATGATAGGAAGGCCAGAATCATTGGACGTGGAAAGGTCAAGCTGAAGCTGCAAGGTGGAAGGATTAGAATACTTCCTGGTGTTCTGCATATTCCTGCATTGGCCAGAAATCTGATTTCTGTAAGCAAGATGGATGATGCAAGTGTAAAAACAGTGTTCGAGAAAGATGCCTGTAAGATGGTTCGGGGAGCACTGGTATTAATGTGGGGATTTTGGACTGGAACTCTGTACAAGCTACAAGGTAGCATAGTTATTGATGGGTGTAACAGTTCTGTGGTTCCTGAAAGTGGGACGGAAAGCCTAGTTGTGTCTGGAGAAAAGACCATGCTATGGCATCAAAGGCTTGGACATATTGGAGAGAAGGGCCTTCGGATACTGCATAGAAATGGTATGGTAGAAGGTATGTCTAATTGCTCTCTGGATTTCGATTTCTGTGAACATTGTGTATATGGGAAGAAGAATCGGGTGAGTTTTCCTTTTGGTGCTAAGAGGGCGAACAAGATATTAGAACTTGTGCACAGTGATGTGTTTGGACCTGTGTCAGTTCCATCACTGGGAAAGTCTGTGTACTATGTTTCAATCATAGATGACTTCTCAAGGAATACATGGATATATTTCTTGAGAAAGACATCTGAAGTCTTTAACAAATTTAAAGAATTTAAGGCTCTGGTGGAAAACCAGACAGAGAAGAAGATAAAGGCGCTGAGGACAGATAATGGTGGGGAGTTTCGCAAGAAGGAATTTGAAGAGTTCTGTAAGAAGTGTGGTATAGCACGACAGAATACTACTCCATACACACCTCAGAAAAATGGAGTTGTAGAAAGAATGAACAGAACACTGATGGAAAAGGCAAGAAGCATGCTTAGTGGTACTGGGTTAGGACAAGAATTCTGGGCAGAGGCAGTGGAGACTGCATGCTATCTGGTTAACAGATCACCTTCATCAGTGTTGGAGGATAAGACTCCACATGAGGTATGGACTGGTAAGAAACCCTCTCTTTCACATCTAAGGGTATTTGGATGTGATTCATATGTACATGTTCCAAAGGAGAAAAGGACCAAGTTGGATAATAAATCTGAAAGGTGCATCTTTATTGGGTATAAGGATGGTTTAAAGGGTTACAAGCTTTGGAACCCCAAAACATGGAAGGTTGTGTACAGTCAAGATGTGGTGTTTAGAGAAGTGAAAGATGTTGTTAAACATGAAGTCCTACCAAAGGAACCTAAGAAGATAGAGTTTGAGCTAAAGGAGGATGAATCAGACTCTACAACAGAAGAAGACTCAGAAGATGAAGAGCCACAAACTCCAACTTTGAGAAGATCAGTTCGGGAAAGAAGGCAACCAGAAAGGTACAGTCCATCTGCTTTCTGTTTAGGTTTTGCCTTAACTATAACTGATGATGAACCCAGAACTGTCAGGGAGGCAGTAGATTCAGAGGATGGAAAACTCTGGAAGGAGGCCATGGTTGATGAAATGGCATCCTTGCACAAAAATGATGCATGGGATTTGGTGGAGTTGTCGGCTGGAAGGAAGCCCATTGGGAGCAAATGGGTGTTTAAGAAGAAGATGAATGTAGAAGGCAAGGTGGAGAAATACAAAGCTCGGTTGGTAGCGAAAGGTTATTCCCAGGTGCCGGAAATTGATTTTGGTGATATTTTTTCTCCTGTTGCCAAAGTTACTTCTATTAGATTACTTTTATCTGTTGCTGCTGCATTTGATTTTGAGATAGAACAGATGGATGTGAAGACAAATTTTCTTCACGGGGATCTAGAAGAGGAGATCTACATGAAGCAACCTGAAGGCTTTATGGTGAAGGGTAAGAAAGAACTGGTATGGAGGTTGAAGAAGTCTCTGTATGGGTTAAAACAGTCACCAAGGATGTGGTATCAGAAATTTGATACCTATATACGGGGACTTGGCTTCACCAGAAGCAAGGAAGATCATTGTGTTTATTTTAAATTAATTGGTGATCGTGTTATATATCTAGTCTTGTATGTGGATGATATGTTGTTGATTGGAAATGACAAAGAAATTATCCAAGATTTGAAGACCCAACTGTTCTCCAAATTCGACATGAAGGATCTGGGTGCCGCAAACTATATTTTGGGCATGGAAATTAAGAGAGATCGGGAAAAGAGGAAGCTCTGGTTAAACCAGAGGAAGTATGTCGAGACTATATTGCAGAGGTTCAATATGCAGGATAGTAAACCGGTGAATGTTCCTATTCCCGTAGGTGTAAAGCTGTCTGCTGAACAGTGTCCCAAGACACAAGAAGAAGAGGAGTATATGTCTCGTGTTCCATATGCAAGTGCAGTGGGTAGCCTGATGTATGCAATGGTCTGTACTAGACCAGACATTGCACATGCAGTGGGAGTATTGAGCAGGTTTATGTCAAACCCAAGGAAGGAGCATTGGACAACAGTGAAGCGGGTTTTCATATATTTACGTGGCACTAGTGATTATGGCTTGTGCTACCAGGGAAGACCAGGATTGGAAAGAATGTTGGACATTCATGGTTTTGTTGATGCAGACTGGGCTGGAGATCTGGACCAAATAAGATCTACAAGTGGGTATGTGTTTAGCCTATTTGGAGGTGCAGTCAGTTGGATGAGTAAAAGACAGTCTGTAGTGGCTCTTTCAACTACAGAGGCAGAATACATAGTAGCCACTCATGCAAGCAAGGAAGCAGTTTGGTTGCAGAGATTGTGTTCAAGTATGGGGTTGGTACAACAAGCTATAAGGATAGACCGTGATAGCCAAAGTGCAATTTTCTTGGCTAAGAACCCTGCTTATCATTCAAAGACAAAGCACATTGATGTTCAATATCACTTTGTTAGAGATATGGTTGAGGCTAAAAGGGTGTTGCTGGTAAAGGTGGACACTTTGAAGAATGTTGCAGATGCATTGACAAAGTCTGTGAGCAATCAGAAGTTCTCTTGGTGTAGAGAAACAATGGGGTGTTGAAGAATTGGCCAAATGACTAAGCTCTCCTGTGGCCCCTTGTGGAAAGAAAACAACAAGTGGGAGAATGTTGGGTATGTGTTATATTCTTTCCACGGCTCGCTGCGTGGGGGCAAGAGGCGATAGCCCCTGCGCTGGGCGCAATGGGGCCGCGGTGGGGGCGGCAGCCCCCCGCTGGGGTTCGCAGCGCCCTCGCGAAAATTTTTGGTCCTTAATTTCCCGCGGGTAGTCCGCGTCGATGGTTTTGTGCATGGTTTTGCACATGGTATTGGGGTACGATGGTTTTCGGCCCCTGGTATTTTTGTAGATCCGGTCAAGGGAACTACGGTTATGTTCTAATCCAGGGTTTATGGATTAGGGTTTATGTATGCTTCGGCATGTATATATATGTGTGTTGTAACACTAAAAGGAATATAATGAAAAATCAAGCTGGTTGTCCCGATTTGGGATCCAGGGAAAAATATTTGTGTTTATCTGTTTTATGTTTTATGATCTCGCTATTGTTTAGTTTCTGTTATAAGATTTGGGTGTAGATAATTTCTGTTCAGGGTTAAAACCTACAAAAAGTGTAGCAATTTAGTCATTATATACATTCTTAAAGTAAATTTAATCAATCCTATTGATCTTTTAAGCCTGAAAATGATAAAGGACAAAGGAAATGAAGTGAAATTTGGTGAAAGAGAAGGACATATTTGGGGCTCAACATACCCCCACTGCAAAGCTTTTGCGTGTCCTCATGCAATTAATCCATGTATTCTGAAACTTCTGCTAGGAAATCCAACTTCCTTTTTATGCTTTTCCTGATGTTCAATGGCCTCCTAGGCTTCCTTGTGAATCATTTGAATTTTAGGTTTATAAGTGCCCTACTCAACTTTTTATTTTTCTTCTTCAGCTTCTCATTAGCCTTGTACATTTTTTCCATTTGTAGAGAGAGAGTTGTGTTCATGTTACTCTTCAGCTTGAATTTTTCCCTGAGAATTTCATTTTCATTTTTTATGTGCCTATTAAGTACTTCTAGTTCATATTTATCTCTTCTTAGTACTTCAATTGCAGATCCTAGTGGGCTAGGAGTTCTTCCTTTGCTTTCTGAGGCTCTTTTTTCTAATGACTCAACATAATTATAGATTTTTTGTTGTGTTGGGTCTACCTCTGGAGTTTCTTCATCAAGATCCTCTTCATACTGGTATTCAGGAGATTTATCAGCTGGTGTCTCTTCATCTTCAATGTTTATGATGCCTGTTTTCTTAACTCCTGTATTCTTCAATATGCCTCTAAGCCTATGGCTTCGTCTTAGTTTAGATGGTCCCTCACCTTTCTCCTTGGCATACTTTCTTATTATCTTCTCCTTTTTAAGTTGTTTCTTAATTTCAGCCAATTTCTCATAAATAATCTCCTCGCTGTCCTCTTGTATAGACTTACCAGTTTTAATTTCAACAGATTTGGAAATTTTCCCTCTCCTGCTTCTTCTTGCAAGTTTGCCTTCAGATGGAGATTCCTTGGGTTCTTCAAAGTGATTCCTCACTAGGAACTCATCCCAATTGTCTCCCACCTTTCTCAAATGATGTTCAATTAGGATTTTAACTAGGCTATGGTGATACAAAGCGGTTTCCAAGAATTGAACCCTCTTTTGGACATTAGAGGCCATTCTCTTTAGGCTATGAAGTAATAAAAAAGGTAAATTGATTTCTTCATTTAAGAAATGCATCATAAGCTGAATATGATAAACATATAGGGTACCAAACCTTCCCTCACAAGTTATAAACTTTTGCAAAATGAGCAACATATTTCACCATTTATTCTTCAGTGCTGAGCTAGGAATGCCCTTCTTAAAAACTGAAATATCCATACCTGGTGTTTTGAGCATCTTCCTCCATGCCTCATTGTGAAATTACTTGTTTTTGAACCATCGTTCACCTTGCCTTGGTAATTCTGCTGCTTTTGCAATGAAGGATTCTGTAATAGTGAACTTGACATCTCCTATTTCAACCTCTGCTCCATTGAAGGACCGTGCAAATGTCTTAGTTACCTCCTTATGAAAACCATTGAGCTTTTCCAAAAAATGTAACCACCCAACCTACTGTATCATTTCTCTAATCTGTGGGTAACCCTCTAAGTATTTGGTTCCGACTGGTTCGGACCTTACAATGAGACCCATGGCTTCTTTTCTCAACCTTCAATTTTCTGCTCTTCTATTCACGGTAAAAATGGCTGTAGAGAGTTGTTTTTACCCCAAAGATGCCTTCTCTGTTTATGCAGTAGGAATTAGCTACGGAAAGATGATATGAAGTGGTTATGGGATGAGTGAAATACGATGAAGGTGATTCACACGAATTAATGAGTTTGAGAGCTATCATGAAAGAAAAGACCACGAAAAAATCTTGTGAGAAATTCAAAATCATCACTGAATACTTCGGGTTAGTGACGTGACCGAATAGGTCACTTCAGTACTAACCATTATTTTTTAATAAATGATGGTTTGGTATGGCGGAATGAAATGGATTTTGTCCAAGGTTTTTATGATAGGTTTAATAGGCTTGATCAACATGAATAATCAAAATAACTTTATGAATCATACATGACTTAACTATACTATAAATTTCATAATCTGTCATCATAATAATTTCACAACTTTACCTTAGCCTTTCCTTTAATTTTTGTGGTTTTAATATGCTTTGCCCTCCTACTTGTTGACATAGGTGTGCAGGGTAAATTTGTTCCTGAACAAGTGGTTGCTGGATAGTTGCCTGTAGGGTATCTAGCTGCAGAATGTCTGGCTAGCTGCAAAATGTCTGGTTGGCTGCAGAATGTCTGACTGCGGAATATCTGGCTGCAGAATATACATGTAGGAGCTTTGAAACATGAAATGAAATTATTTGAAACATGGATGGAGTGTAGTATGAAATGAATTAATCATGGATCATGAAATATGGTGGAATGGAGCATGAATGAAGTGGAATATAATGGAATGGAATGAATCACAAATGTGAAGTAGCATAAAAAGTGGTCTGCAACTTATGATTTGTAATAATCAATTTGCAGAAAGAGATCAAATTTAGAAATCTGAGATGGAAATGAGATGGACCATGAAATGGAGTGAATGAGATATGAATGAATGGAGTGAAATGGATCATAAGTGGAATGTGATCACTTATGATTTTATGATAGCTGCTTGTAGGAAAAAGAAAAATTTTGAAAAGGCAAAGTGTCAGAAGGATTCTGATTTTCACTTTATCTTTTCTGTATAAACATTCTAATCAAAGATTAGTTTTCATGTTTATACTTTATTTTTATTTTTATTTTTTATTTTTTATTTTTTTTTTTTTAATTTTTTTAATTTTTTAATTTTATTTTTTTCATCGTCTGATTTCAGAAGATACAATTAAGTTGATGAAGAAGAAGGATTCTTCTTCATTAACTTCACATCATTGTTCTCTTGGAATCTCTTGACAAATTCTTCTCTTGAAAGTGGCTTGTGATACAGTTTCAATCTATGACCATTTACAAGAAAAGTAACCTCTTCTTCATCTATTGTCCTAATTTTTATTGCTCCATTATCAAAAAATTTCACAATTTCATATGGCCCAAGCCAATGTGTTTGGAATTTACCTTGAAAATCTTTGAACTTTGAATCAAACAAGAGGGCCCAGTCACCTTCTTTGAATTTATTTTCCTTTATGTACTTATCATGCCATCTAGTCCTTTGCTGCTAGACTATATTTGTTCTCTGGACTGCATCCTGTCTGATCTCATCCAATTCATTAATCTGCTCCAATCTGTGCTTTTGTGCCTCTGTTAGATCAAGTCCTAGCTGAACTGCCATTTTAAAAGTTTGAATATGAAACTCTATGGGAAACAAAACTTGTTTTCCATAAACAAGTTCATAAGGAGTATGACCTGTTGTGCTTCTCCATGTAGTTCTATAGGCCCACAAGGCTTCAGGAAGCCTGTCTACCCAATCTCTTCTATGTAAATGGACAGTCTTTGTTAGGATCCCTTCAATAACCTTATTAGTAGATTCCACTTGACCATTTGCTTGTGGATGATAGGGAGTAGATTTTATGTGTATGATTTTGTACCTCTCCATCATTTGTTCCACTAGCCTTGATGTGAATTGAGCTCCTTGATCTGTAACAATTTCTCTTGGGACACCAAAATGAGTAAAAATATCCTCAAAAACAAAATTAACTACAGATAATTCAGTAGCAGAAAGTAATGGCTTGGCCTCTACCCATTTGGTACCATAATCAGTGCAAACTAATATATATTTCTTTTGTCTTGATGGAGGACTAATAGGTCCTACAAAATCTAAAGCCCATTTCTGAAAAGGTTCAATATGTACCTGAGGCTGCAATGGCATCTCACCTGAAGGAGAAGGTTTTCCTACCCTTTGGAAACTGTCACACCTTTTGACATACTCTTTAGCATCTTTAAAAAGGGATGGCCAATAGTATCCTAAATGAAGGACCTTATAAGCTATCCTTTTATCAGCAAAGTGTCTTCCACAAGGTTCATCATGGCATGCCTTAAGAATCTCAGGCATCTCATCTTCCTGAACACATATCCTAATGATAAAATCTGGACCTGTTTTGTATAACTCATTAGCAACCCATGAATATTTTGCACTGTCATAAATGATCTTTCTTTTGTCTCTTGCATTCATTATTGAAGGAAATTTCCTTGAAACTAAATAATTAGCAATGTCAGCAAACCAAGGAGTTTGAGTAGAAATTGCAAAAATATATTCATCAGGAAATTGATCTTCAACTGGGGTATTGTCTTGGATGTTTTGGAGTCTAGATAGGAAATCAGCTACTGTGTTTTGTTTTCTAGGCCTATCTAGAATGGAAATGTTGAATTCTTGTAAAATCAATAACCATCTTATGACTCTGCCATTAGTAATTGATTTGTTCATTAAATATCTAATTGCAGAGTGATATGTGTGAACAAAAGTTTCATAGCCTGTTATATAGTGTCTGAATTTGTTTATGGCATGAAAAACAACTAAAAACTCTTTTTCAGTTACAGTATAGTTTAACTCTGAAGGAGTCAAATTTTTACTGGTATAGTAGATGGCATAAGGAATCAGGTCTTTTTGTCCCAATACTGCTCCTAGAGCTGTATCTGAGGCATATGTTGAAATATGAAAAGGTAACTTCCAGTTAGGTCCCCTTAAAATAGGTGCTTCAGAAATTTTTGTTTTCAGGGTCTCAAAGGCTAACTGGCAATCGGGATTCCACTTGAATTCACAGTCTTTGGTAAGTAATTTGAAAAGTGGAGATGCTATCTTGGTGAAGTTTTCTATAAACCTCCGATAATATCCTGTAAATCCTAGAAAACTCCTAACATCTTTTTGACAACTTGGAATAGATAAGTTAGAGATGACTTCAACTTTTGACTCATCGACTCTAATCCCATCCCCTAAAATATGATGCCCCAAAACAATACCTTTAGTAAACATCATGAAACATTTCTCATGACTAAGTGAAATATTTTCTTCTTGACATCTCTTTAAAACTTTTTCCAAGTTTGCTAAAGCTTCTTCAAATGTGTTTCCATAAACTGTGAAATCATCCATATATACCTCTACACAATCATGTATTAGATCTGAAAAAATTCCTAGTACTACCCTTTGAAATGTTGCAGGTGCATTGCATAATCCAAATGGCAACACTCGGTAAGCATAGGTACCCCAAGGACAAGTAAATGTGGTTTTGTCTTGATCCTCAAGTGCTACTTGAATTTGATTATAACCACTAAACCCATCTAGAAATGAGAAGTACTTTTTTCCAGCTAAGGTATCTAACACCTGATCTATGAAAGGTAGGGGAAAATGATATTTAAGAGTAGCTTTGTTTAATTCTCGGTAGTCAATACATACCCTCCATTTACCATTTTCCTTTGGCACAATTACCAAAGGAGAAACCCACTGACTATCTGAAATAGGATAGATAAAGTTGACATTCAACAATTTCTGCAATTCTTCTTTAACAATCTCCCTAAGATTTGGATTCATCAGTCTTTGAGGTTGTCTGATTGGTTTACAATTTTCCTCTATGTAGATGTGATGAGTGCAAGTCTTGGGGCTTATCCCTTTCATATCAGTGTACTCCCATGCATATGAAGAAGAATGTCTCTGTAAGATCTTGACTAGCTCTTCTTGTTGAGATTTTTCTAGGTTCTTGTTTATGTTTAAGGTTTTTCCTGGAAATATCTCAATTGTAGAGCTACCAAATTTATCCATAGAATAAAGAGACATTTGTCTTGATGATAAGAACTCAATGTTGGATTCTTCTTGAAATTGTTCATGTTTGTATTCCGAAGAGGATTCAAAATTTTCTAAGGTATTTAGAATCTGGCTATCTTCACTAATTTCTGAAATTGTGAAGAGAGGTTGTATGTCTTCTTCATCCTCAATCCATTGAGTATCATCTAATTCTGTAATTTTTTTTGCTGGAGGATACAAGGTAAATTTATTGGTTGAACTACCATCAGAGATGTACATATCACCGGATCTACAGCTAATGAAAGCATCAGTTGTAGCTAACCAAGGTCTTCCTAATATAATAGGATGTCCTCCTAGATTATTCTTAGGAGTTAGGATCATAAAATCCACAAGATACTCCCAAGAATCTAGGGACACTGGAATGTCTTCTATTACCCCATCAGGTTTGATCACAGATCTGTCTGCTAATTGTAATAATGTGGGTGTAAAAAGAAGATTAGGAAGTTTCAGTTTATCCATGATTTTTCTACTCATGATATTGATTGCTGCTCCTAAATCAATAAGTGTGTTTTGGATCTCAGTTCCATTGATGTGTATTTTAACAACTGGATTCCCTGGGTCTAGATACTTTGGAATGGAAATCTTACCCATCATGATATCTGTTATTTTTCCTGCCAGTTGAATTTTCTTTGTCTCTCTTATTCATTTTCCTGTTTTCTTCATGCTCAACTCCTTTATTGTCTTTGCTAAGATTGGAATTTCCTTGATAGCTTGTAATAATGAGATCTTAATACAAACATTTCTCAGCTCATCTAGGAAATCATAATTAGGCACCATAATTTGTTTTTCTACACCCATATCAATTTGTAATCTTTCTAGAAAGGGAGGTGTAGAGGTGGATGTTGATGGCTGCTCTAATATAGGAGTTGAAATTATTGGCTCTTTTTGTTTTGATTTTTCAATATTTAGGTCTTGGAAAAGTGTGTTCTCTTCAAGACTTTCATTTACCCATAGAGAATATTCCTCAGAGTTGTTTTGTTCTTGTATGATTACAGAAGGTTTCTTCTTTTCAAGTATTCTTCCAGACCTAATTTGAACATCATTAAGGTCTAAAGGAGTAATCAAATAAGTTGGAAATTGTTGGCCTTCTATCATATATGTGTTCTGAGGATTTTTATTGTTGGGGTTTGGTATGGGTTGGGCAGGTAACTGATTTTTTTTCTGAGGAAATGGTAATGGAAGTGTTTGATTTTGATGTTGTGGATTTTGAGGATTTTGTTGAAGATTTTGTTGAGGAGGGAAATGTGGATAAGGTGGATAGGATGGTGGGTATTGATAGTACTGAGAGTATCTTCCATAGGGATTTTGTACTCCTCGTGCCCAAGTTTGAGATTGATTTTGAAATTGGGGCCAAGGTTGCTGCCAAGAATTTCAATTTGGTGGAGTTTGATTATATAGTTGATCATGGAATCCTTGTATTTGAGGTCCTTGCCAAGGCCTTCTAGAAACAAAATTGAGAGATTCTGTGGAATTTGTAGGAGTTTCTTCTTGAAAGACAGCTTTAAGACCAGGAAGTGAAGGACACTTCTTGGTCTCATGTTTTTCTGAACAAATTACACAAGTCTCTACTACTTTTACATCCAAAGGGCACTCTCTCAAGGCATGCTTCTTTCTACATTTGGGACAAAAGATTGCTAAGGCATCAGATTCAACTTTTTGTTTGTTATGTAATTTAAGGGTGTCTATTTGTTCACTAAGACTCCCTAAAATGTCAGATTTGAATTCATCAAGCATATGTCCTATTTCTGCCCTACTCACTATCCCAGAAGCAGAATTACTGGCCCTTGCAAGAGCAGGGTCTCTTGGTCCTTTTACAGTTTTAGATTTCCCTCTTTAAAGGTTGACACATAATTCAGCTATTTCAGGTAATGTGAGCTGAGATATATCCCATTTTCTCATCATGTTAAGGATATCTAACCATTCATCCCTAATTGTCTTCAATAAGAGAGCTTTCAAAGTATCTTGGTCTAAGTTTTCCATTTTTTCCCTCTTGATGTTATAGTTAAACCTCTCCAACAAATCTTCCAGATTTTCATCCTCTTTTTGTAACATTTTAAACACTTCCTCCTTATGGTTGACTGGCATATAGTAATCCAAATACCTTTCTAAAAATGCTTGTTTCATGTATTCCCATGTCCTAATAGAACTCTTGATCAAACTCATAAACCATTTTAATGCTGCTCCTTTCAATGTTGAAGGGAATAGTTTAATTTTTTGAGCATCTTGTAAGTAGTCATAGGTTCTACATAGGACTTCAAATTCAAATAGGAAGGTTTCAGGATATTCAGTTTTGAGTCCATAAAAGTTTGGAAGGACAGAGGGTGAAATGTTTTTCATAGTTGCATTGGTTTCTTCATCTACTATAGGAAACCCAAAAGAGCTTCCTATTTCCCTCCTACCTCTTCCTCTGCCTCCTTCTGCACCTCTACCTCCTTCTCCTTCTGCACCTCTACCTCCATTAAAGACTCGTCCTCCCCCTTCTTCTGCCATAGTTGATTCTTCTGTGGAAGTGGAAAAGTTTGTGTCTCTAGTAGGAATCCTTGAATCTTCTTCTAAGACAGGTTCAGTGGATGAAGTGGAAGGTCTTTCTGATGCAATATCTGATCTTAAGCCTTCTAGAAGTCTGTGATCAGTATAGGATGGAATGTAGATTTGAGTTGGAGGTGTGCTTCTTCTTGGTCTTGGTGGAACAAGTGGTGTTCTAGGAATCAAGCTTCTACTTCTTATGAATCTACCCCTTGAGTCTCTTTCTCTACGCATATCATTGTTTTTGGGAGGTAAGAAACAAGGCTACCCAGTTACACTTCCCCGGAAATGGCGCCAAAATTTCTGCTCAACCTAGTGTTCCTAAGTTGATGTCATAAATTGTCAACCAGGGCTAGTAAACTATTGAAGTGAAGTGCACTATATGTTCCTAGGTATATTCTTCCTACTTCGTTGTGTTTAGTGTTTTCTAGTGTTTTTTGGTTTTGTGTTTTTATGCTAAGAGGAAAGTAAGTTGTTTGGAAAAGAGAAGTTATTAGTCACTCTAAAAACAGAGTAAAATCTAGACTATGTATGACACCTAAGAACATATAATGCTAACTTACAAATTGCAAAACTTGACAAGAAAAATAACTCATAACATAGACTCAATCCAATTCATTTCATTAGAATTATGTTGGCACAACTAGAGAAAAGGATAAGTTTAATGCAATGAGGTTCTTCTAAGCAAACAAAAACTTACAAAATCACAGAGAAAATCTCATCCTTGGTTAGAAATTTGTTGGAACACATTTAGAAGAGAGTATCTGCAACATAGTAAGAAACCCTACTCTAAATTAAATTATGACACTAAAATTAATCTATTCTGCAACTCAAAATATCATTGTTAAGCCTCATTCGAGTGTTAGAATTCTTTTGGAACAGTTTTGGAAAAAAAGGCAGTTTGTAAAATTATGAGAAATTGCAGAACAGTCAAGACTTCAAAATGACATTGCCAATTCTTGTTCCTATGATAATGATGTATTAGTAGAGATTAAGAACAAGAAAAATTTGTAAATAATGAAGGCCTTTAAGTCTAATCTAACAGAACTAGCATACAACTAGCTAATAAAACTTAAAATACATTAAATAGAACCTGAACTAATATGCAATTTTGAAATACTACAGCTGAACTAGAATTGAAATACTACAGCTTCATCTCATTCAGTGTTAGTGATATTTTGGAACAATTCATAAGGACAAGACTGGCTGTAACATTCAGTGTAAGTAGGCATAAAACATGAAGTTCAGAAAACTACTTAAATTAGGAACGAAACAGAGCTGAAGATACTTATCTAAACAATATGCACAGAGCTTCTCGGGCAGTAGGGGCCCTCTACCACCAGATTAGCATACGAATCTCCTCAAGATTTCCTTAGATCATGTATTAAAGTGGTTCTTCTTTCATTTAAAGGAAAATTCTTCCAAAAACAGAGTATTACGGTCTTAGACAACTTAACAATAAAACATCAATCTAGCTAACTGTCTTTCGGTCTCCCGAGTGATTCTTATAAGAGAAATACATAACTACCCTTGAGAAGAAATAGGGATAAGTGTCTTTCCCAATTAAAATCAAATTAGAGCTCTTGTGGAGGCCTCGTAATTTTGTTGAAGACATCTGTAGAGTTCTTGTCCCGGTAGAAGTCTACCTCTTAGTTTTGATTTCTTCCACGTGCATAACCACATGGATATTTTTTCTTAGACTTCGTAGAGGACAAGGAAGGATGTAGATGAGGTCTGGAATTCAACCATATGCATTTTTTTCTTAAAGTGACACTTGTAACCTGTGTGAACATGAAGATAGCTGCGGAATAGGCGACTAGCTATAGAATGGCTGCATTTTGTAGCTCAGTCTAGTTCAAAAATTACTACAACAAAAAAACCATAAAAGTGTAGCAAGTCAGTCATTATATACATTCTTAAAGTAACTTTAATCAATCCTATTGATATTTTAAGCCTGCAACTGATAAAGGACAAAGGAAATGAAGTAAAATTTGGTGAAAGAGAGGGACATCTTTGGGGCTCAACACCTTTATCTGTCTCGGGTTGAGGAGTGCAGAGCTTATTAGAGTAGAGGATATTCCTGCTTCAGACCCCGGGAAGGCCTGTCCAACATCAAGGCTAAGGTTGTAAGGTTTTCCTTCTTTTGAAATCAATACAAATATATTCATTTTTCTCAATAAGTTTTTATTTAATGGTTTATTTCATAGATTCCTTGATCACTATGATAAGCATGATTTATGATGATTTCTATATAGGTTCTCTTTGATATTTTGCTGACAGACTTAATTTTCATCTATTCTAGACTTACTTCTGTCACTCTTCATATATGACAGACTTCATCTTCATCTATTCCAGACTTCGCACTTTAGGGGGCAATCTGTTGCACTAAAAACTGTCACCTTGACATTCTATTGACTGTATGAGCTCATTAACACTCATACATGCCTCCTATGCAAGTCTTACAACCTTTGTTCCTCATTACAAGCCCTAAAAATGGAGGAAAAACCCTAAAAACTAAAAAATCCTTGGGTACGCAGGTAACATGAAGCCTGCCTGCGTTCCTAGCTTGGGTACGCAGGTAATACACTGCTTACCTGCATTCTAGAACGCATTTTTCCCATGTAATTCCTGCGTACCCTTCTCAAAGTAAAAAAAGTGAGAAATTAAAGTTTAAAAGGGTAAAGTTAGGTTTCCTTGTAAGTTATGAAAAGGGAGTCATCAAACTCACATTTTCCCTCACATGGATGAAGCCTCAAAATTGTTGGAAAACCTTACTGTTCCACAGCAAGAATTCCCAATTGGTTACCATAAACTTTCTCCCAACCTACCGTCAACTAATGGAGTGATTGATCTAATTTCAAGTACAGTCGATCCCACTCTTCCATTGGAGAGTGAAACTCATATCACTCAGGTTGATGATTTATTAGTTGATCAAGTGGTCGATTCGATTTCACATTCGGTCGATCCCACTCTCCTTGAAGAGAGTGAACTTCATACTGCTCAGGTTCTTCTTGTTACATCAGATTCTTCTACGCCGAGAGGCATTTCACCTATTTCTACAAAACCCCCTCCAAGTACTGAGGTCTTTTCCTTTGATTGGAATAGACTAACAGAACCTCGTCTTCCTTCCTCTATCCCTTTCCAAATCATTGTGAAGTTTGGTGATAGGGACATACACCGCACACAGGTAGATGAAGGTGCTTCTGTTAGTATTTTATCCTCAACTGCTTGGAAAGCTTTGGGTTCCCCTCATCTTGTTCCTATTACGTAGAATCTAAAAGCTTTTAACAGAACCATTACTGAACCTTTAGGGATCCTTCCTAAGTTTTCTATTACTTTGGAAGGTAAAACTATCTGTATTGATCTTATGGTAGTTCGAGGCCCCTTGGATTTCAATTTACTCCTTGGGCGAGACTATGTTTATGCAATTAAAGCTTTCGTATCGACACTCTTTCGCGTGATGTCTTTCCCTCACAACAGAAATATTATCACTATAGACCAGCTTTCGTTCCCTAGTTTTGATTTGACTACCGTTACACAGTAATTTGTCACCGTCCCTACCATTCCCCGTCCCGCACAATGGAGGACCCATTTTGTGACCTATGAACATTGTCATGCCTTGAAAACATCATCAATGCATTCCTCTAAGCATGAGCTTCAATTGCCCTAAAGACATCTCCTTGCAAAAAATCATGAAAACATCTCCTTTTGCATTGGCGCGGGCAGACAGTTCATCACTCGCGCCAATGGGGAAAATCCTATAAAGAGGCCGCGCCAACTGGCGCTCTATCCCAGAGCAGTAGTCGCGCCAGCCAATTTAAGGAGTGATTTTTAAATAAAGATGGCGGAAGTTGTGTTTCAACAAACTCAGAAACCATTGCCTATCTTGAGTTGGGAGGTTTGGTTGCGGGAGTTATATGGAAGGGAAGTGGTTTGCCACTTCCCATGGAACCTTCCTTGTTGATAGGGCCAATCCCACAATAATAGGGATCCCAACTCCCTCCTTCCCCATCTATAAAAGCCTGCTCAATTCCATGGCAATCTAGTCTTGAAGTGCCTAAGCTTTGAATCTCCAAATTCCCAAGAGCCTTTGTGTTGTAAGAGCCCTCTTTCTTCCCTTAAGGCCGACTCAAGTAAGGAGACTATCGTCGAGAGACTCTGGAGAGGTTTTCCCTTTCCCTGGCGAGCTTTGCGAGACGTGAACGACTGGAGACCCATCCGAAGGAGACCACAACGTCAGAACATTGGTTGTAATCTCTTTCGATCGTTATTTAATGAATGATTACGATTATGGTTCCACTCTGTTTTCGATTATGTTAATATGAGTAGTATCCTTTCTGACTGATATTTAGTTACGTATGCCGGATTTTATGCTTGTATCTGTTTGTTTCTATCACGTGCAGGTATCCATCCACGGAGATCGTAGAGGATCGTGATCTGCCGAGGCTGAGGAACGGGAACGCTCTCTTCTTCGGATCATAGCATTGGATTCCAGGTAGGCCTCCATCTTTGGTCTTTTCATTTCGTAACTAGGAACTTGCGTCGTAACATTTCGTGATTGTTGCTAGACCCCTGCTGGGCTAGTAGGGATCGCCTCTGTCTGCAGAGGGGATTTACCTCCTCAACAATTTGGCGACTCCACTGGGGATCGTCTATATTTCACTGTCTCGTTTATGTTGTCTCGTTTTGATTATTTTATGTTTTTCCTTGCTTTATGAGCCTTCTGGGTTGGGTTCTTTTGATGTTTTTTACTTCTTGGTTTTCTTAGTATGCATTGATCTGCTTCTGGAGTAGTTCTTTTTGTTTTTGGCTGAGAAACTCAACTGGCGCGCTTTTTAGCTCGACAGTCGCGCCAATTGGCGCATGTTGCTTTTGTTTAGCCCGCGCCAATTGCTTTCTGGCGCCAGTTGCAGCCTTACAGTCGCGCCACTCCTGTAAGGTTTTTGAGTTTCCTCAATTTTGAGCTCTCTGGGTTTGGTCAGTGCTTTTCTTCTTGATTTTCCGACTACCTGAGTGTGTTGGAGTCCTGTTTGACTGGGAATTCGCCTCCATCCTTTGGTTGTTTGCTTTTATCTATCGATTTCACGTTTTGAGCCCTAGGGCATCTAGTGGCTTAGTGTATCGAGCCCTCCTTGGGAGTTTTGGTGTTTCGTTTGTCCGGTCGACTTTCTGATTGCTCCTCCGCATCCTCTTAGTAGTTTTTCATTGTTTTGTTGCGATTTTTGGGTGATTGTTCATTCCTTCATTCAAATTTCGTTTGGTCTTGCTTTGGGCCTAGATCACACGGTCCATTGGAGCCTTTGAGTTCTTTTTTAGTTTTGAGAGACTTTGGTCGATTTGGGATCTGATTGCTTGTGTTGTTGAGTGAAATTTGTTTGTTTTGCTCTCTCAATATCGTTTCTCAAGTTGTTCCATTTGTTTTCAATTTTGTTCAGTGCATATTAGCTATCAAACGTTGAAAATTACAAAAAAAAATCTCTTGTGCTTTTGGTTGAATTAGTGCAAATTGTAATCTTTTCAATTTTGCTAGTGATTAGTGATTTGAATCAAAAATTTTCAATTTCATTAGTTGCATTAGAGATCTCATTGTTTGTCTTCCGATCGTTTCGTTTGTGTAAAAGCTCTCAACTCTTCTGTAACTAGTTTTCATCGAACGAAATGTTGGACTGTGGCATGTAGCTTTCATTTAGGAGTCTTTTGAGACATTACATACGATAGGGCCTGAAAATTGAAAATTAATCGAAGATCAACTTTAAAATCTATCCAATTAACCTAAGGCAGCATTGAAATCTAACGAAACATATTTAGAGGTCTAGGCTAGAGACGTGTTCCGGCGTCTTTAAACCTAGCAGCTGTCGTTCGCCTTTTGGCTTTAGACAGCGCTAGTGCGGACTTGTGCTCCCCGTACCATCGCGTATATAAAGGGAGACCCCTCTAGGTTTTCAATCCTTTATCCACAGGAAACCGAGTCTGTCGCCCTATACCCGTGATACACCGAACACAGCATTCGGGGAGATTGCCTGCACGTACGGAAAGTCCTTGGTCGATTTCTGTTTCATTATTGAAACCAAGGTGTATATTGCAGTTCACGGATATTTGGTACACCCTTTGTGCCTAGTTTTTTCCTGAGCAGTTATTTGGTCTTTTCTGACTCCCTAAACTTGAAAATACCGTCGAGCGCTTGTCCTTTCACGCTTGTATCAAATCTGAAAGAGATAGAGTCATCTTTCTATTGTTTCTCGACTCTTAAAATATGAAACGATAGAGTTTCTTACTTTTCAATGTGGTAAAAATTAATCACCCACGATTACACGCCCGCTTAGATATTGCTTGTTGACCGTTTGATCGTGTGTCTTAACTCATTTTCAGCCCGTGTGTGTGTTTGCTTCTTTTTCTCTGGTCTTTTGCCACAGTGGCAGAACCTTCGGTTTCGTCTACTGGTAGTCCTTACACGGACGATTCTTCGGAGGCTTCCCATTCCTCTGTCGAACCACAGCAGCCTGTTGTTTCCGAGTTTCCTGATGGGGGACCGGTTCTCGCTGAGCAACCCTTTGGAGGACCAGTTGAGTTCAATTGGCCCTTTTCAGACCCTGTGTCTGAATTGAGATTAGGAGCTGATTTCCTTTCTCTTACCTCGGGTTCGCCTTTTGTTGCTGCTGTATTTCCTCCTAGTCCTCGCCGTCTTTTGCGTGATTTAACGGCAGGATCAACCATGAGTGATTCTGGTGAGGAAATCCCAACGTCTGGTGAAGACTATCAGTTCTTCCCGCGAAGATTGTTTGAGGGAGACAACTCTGAGCTGGCTACCATGTCAACAGCCAGTCCTTCTTTACCACAGAGATACAGATCTCTTGGTCAGATTATTTTTGCTGTAGCCTCTATGGGAATATCATCTCCTGCTTCGAGGCCAGCTGCTACTACACCGGGGTGTCTCCTCAGATGCCTGTCACGTCTCTTCCCGTCTGGCCCACTGTCTGTGTGGCCGCCTCTTCTCCTCTTGTCTCAGCATCTTCTACCAGGGCTGGGCCAACTCCTGAAGATGTTTATCTAGCTACTGCTATACCAGAGAACATCTCTCCGAAGGAGTATCGGTTGTCCTTGCAACAGCCGAACGCTGAGGTTGGACCGTCCTCCCAAGATCCCTACCGATCTTACTTTTCGCACTATGCACAGGATGGTACTCCCGTGTATGCTTTCCCAGGTCAGTATGACGAGCACGGGGAGATTTTGCGTCTACCCGCTCCTGAGGCTTATCTCTATGCTCAAGGTTTACCTTATAACCAGGTTTATAACCCGCAAGAACAACCTTTCCAAGGCCAACCTACGGGCCAACCTGGCTATCTTTATGATCCACAGGGGCAGCCCATTCAAGGCTATCCTGTCGGCCAACAAGGGCCATCGTACGGTCTGCAAGGACAGTATTATAGCCCTTCTGGTCAACCTGTTCAGCCTCAGCCGGGGTATCAACCGGGACCGGTCTATGGTCCTGGGGGGAAAATCCAGCCTTCTTTACCGATGCAACCATAGTATCTTGTTGTTTCTAACGTTGCATATCAGCGGGGACCATCATATGGTTCTGCTTCAGGTCAAACCGGTTTCCAGCAAGCACCTGGTCCTGTTCCACCACCGGGCCAACCGGTTCATCCGGTACAACCCGGTGTCCCGCCTCCAGGCCAGCCGGTCCATCCGGTACAACCTGGGGCTCACTTACAACCGGGTCAACCTGCGCAACCGGTGCCGCCTGTCTATCCGGGTCAACCTGGTCATTCAGGTCAGCCCTCACACCCGGGTCAACCTGTTCACTCAGGTCAGCCCTCTCAGTCGGGTCAACCTGTTCATTCAAGGCAGCCCGCTCATTCCATTAACCCTGCACAGCAGCCGGTTCATTCAATGCCGCAGCCAAATCAACAGCTGCGCCCTACTTATCAAGCTCCGCAGGGTTCCACTTTTCAGCAGCCTACTCATCCTCAGGGTGGTTATTATCCTCATGGTCAGTCTCAACCGAACTATAACCACCCCAGAGGCTCTCATTATTATCCTCCTCCACCCGGTTTTACCTACACTCAGCAGCCAAATCCAAACGCTGCTTATACAGGGCCGATGCATAATCAGGGTCCGTACCCTGGTTATCAAGCCCCACACTATGGTTACTAGCATCCAAATCAGTCTGGTTATACGACCTACGCCCCCTACGGTCAGAATCTCGCAGGACAGAACCCGTGGGGGCAAGGATATTCACAACCATCGTGGAGTATGGGTACCGGACCTCATCCTAGGCCTGGCATGGCAGTTAATCCTCCATTGCCGTTCCTGGCTACCTTGGAGCTGCCGGATGTTTCAAAGTTGACCAATGATCCGATTTTACAAAATCCGTATTGGCCTCCGGTTCCCACCAAGATACCAGGTGATTGCCCCAAGTTTGAGGGAAAAGCTGGGGAGGACCCCCAGGCGCATGTGATGACGTATCATCTTTGGTGTTTGTCTAACTCTTGGGTCGACGATTCGATTCGCCTGCGCCTCTTCCAGCGTACTTTAACTGGAGCTGCTGCTAAGTGGTACATAGAGTTATCCTGTGGCATTTTTCAAGATTTAAACTCTTTAGCCATGGCTTTCCTCACGCATTTCCAGTTACCGGTTCGGTATGAAGCCGGGACGCACCTCTTGACTTCCCTGAAGCAGGATAAAGCCACTCACATCTCAGATCACATTCATGAGTGGCGGCACCATCGTAGACTGATCAAGTTTCACATACCTGATCAGATATTGACTCACTAGTTCACCACCTCCTTTGTGAATAAAATCGCTCAGGATATCGTGATGGGAGCGTGCGTGACAGAGGAACAAGCCATTGCGCGTGCCCAGTACCTGGATCTTGTCTATTCACAGTCCGGCACGCTTTATGACATCTTGACTGATGCTCCACGGCCTGGAACCACTAAGGCTCCGCCCACCCCTGCGGTGGATGGTGTCATTGGTTCTGTCTCTCAGAATTCGAAGAAATCTTCGAATGGGAAGCAGAAGGCTAATTCTTCCAACAATACCTCTGCCAATCCCGCCTCATCCGATTATGGTAAAACCGCGGAGGTGAATGTCGTTCAGGCCAATCCTGCGGACAAATCCTACAAGGGGAAGAAGAAGGGCAAAGGCAAATCTAAATCTGATGCCCCGAAACCAGAATCTAATTCTCGTACTGAGGATGGCTCCCAGCGTAAACCAAAGTACCCTTGCCTCATCTGTGAAGGGGACCATTATACTAAGGATTGTCCACGACGATCCGAGGTTAGTCAACTTCTGGAAAAAGAAGGGCAAAGGAAAATCTAAATCTGATGCCCCAAAGCCAGAATCTAAATCTCGCACTGAGGATGGCTCTCAGCGTAAACCGAAGTACCCTTGCCTCATTTGTGAAGGGGACCATTATACTAAGGATTGTCCACGACGATCCGAAGTTAGTCAACTTCTCAAGGGCTCAAAAGGGCCTCCGGCAGTTCTTAAGGAGCCATTCCCGTCTCAGCAGACCCAGATGGTCGAACAACCGTCACCATCTGCACCATTTGGGTCCCAAGTTTTCATGATGAAAAGTGTTGCACCTATCTCTGTCGCTACGCGTTCGAAGGATTACAACGAATCGCGGCAGGCACCCGGGAAGGCAGTTGCGGATGGACCACCTCCCCCACCTGTCTCCGGTTCGTTGGAAATCGAGAAGCCTACTCCTGAACCCGTTGTGAAGCCACCTTCTAAAGGTGTCTTACGAAGATCTTCTTATAATCCGAATGCTCGTGCCGCTCAACACTATAGCATTGTTGAGGATTTGGCATAGGCACCCTCTGCTATGTCTGCACTAGAAGTTATTCAAAGTTGTCCTTCGCAACGGAAGGCTTTACTGTCTGCGATCGGTGGCATTGATCCCGCCGACTCGAGTCCTCTCACCTTCGATTTAAAGAATTTCACTCCCCGACTTCCACATCAAATCGGTCTTGTTATTCAAGTCGGGATTAACGGTCTGAACATTCATAGGGCCGTGGTGGATGAAGGTGCTTCTACCTGCGTTATGTCATCCGCTTGCTGGAAGGCCATTGGCTCTCCAGCCCTCGCGTCTTCTCCCAATGCCCTCGAGGCATTTGATGGTCGGGAATCCAAACCCCTGGGTGTTCTCGAGAGTCTAGCGATCACTTTACAGGGGAATACTGTCAACGTGGAAGTAGAAGTGGTTGACGCCAAACTCAACTAAAATATACTTCTTGGCCGCAGCTGGACTCATGCCATGCTCTACGTGTCGTCCACCGTCTTTCGACTCCTTAAGTTCCCTCACGAGGGAAAAATTGTCACGGTGGATCAGTTGTCATTTTTCACCTCTACCTCTGAGAACAACGTGCCATACGTGGATCAAATTCCAAATCCCCTGGACAGTGTAGGACCTGGTCTCTTCAAAGACCCCGTCCTCATGGGTATCTTTCCCACACCACCACCGCACACCACTCAAGTTAACATGATTTCCAGGTCCGATGACCCCTGGCTTATTCCTACGCCTGAGCAGGTGTTTGAGTTTGGAGAATCAATGCCCTTGACTCCAGTAGAGATCAGCTACTGTGAAATTTTTGCTGCATCTGATCCTCCACCTCCTTAGCATGCTCCTTTGAGCATGGCTCTCGACGTCTACTCTCAATCCCCCTGGCTTGGTCAGGCCGATTCACCTGATCCTCTCAAAGAGACTTTTCCTTCCGATGAAGCCATCATTGAAACTATGTCTCTTGAGGAGCTGCCTTGGGGCGATGGACATCATTGCTCCTCTTTTATGCCTAGCTTGGGGGCAATGACTGACTGTCTGGAGCGTTATGCTTCTCAGGTTCCTACCCCTCCTCTTCAAATGCCCATCTTGACGCACGAGGTTTTTTCGGAAGGTAACCTGAGTAACATCACTCAAACCATCCCGATCAACATCTCTGTTAAACCGGGGATCGTTGAGAATGTTCATGTGGGAGTGACTTGTTCTCTTGATGAGATTCAAGTCTATACTGATCTTTTTAAAGAATTCAGAGATGTGTTCGCCTGGTCCTACGAGGAAATGCCGGGGATTGATCCCAGTATCGTAGTGCATGAGATTCCAACCTATCCTGGTGCGAAGCCCGTGCGCCAACGCTTACGCCCCATGCATCCTCGGAAAGCCGCCGCAATTAAGGCAGAAGTTGAAAAACTTCTGAACGCGGGTTTTATTTATCCCATCCCCCTCACAGAACGGGTTTCCAACATTGTCCCTGTCGATAAAAAGCAGGGTACGATTAGAGTCTGTGTTGATTATCGCGACATCAATCGCGCCTGTCCAAAGGATAATTATCCCACTCCGTTCATAGACCAGATCATTGACGAATGTGCCGGAAGTGAGATTTATTCCTTAATGGATGGTTTCTCGGGGTATAATCAGATCAATATTGCACCTGAGGATCAACACAAGACGACATTCATCTGTCCGTGGGGTACATTCGCCTACAAAAAGCTCCCGTTCGGCTTGAAGAACGTTGGAGCCACTTTTCAGCGTGCGATGTCCTACGGTTTTCATGACATTCACCATATCGTTAAGCCTTATTTGGATGACTTGCCAGCTCATTCAGCTAAGCGAGAGGACCATCCCGAACATCTCCGCCAGATCTTTCTTCGTTGCAGGCGCTACAATATTAGGCTTAATCCTCATAAATGCGTCTTTTGCGTTGATTCTAGCCGCCTTTTAGGATTCATAGTCTCGAAAGACGGGATTCGCCTTGACCCTTTAAAGGTTGAGGCCATCATTAATCTCCCATCACCCTCCTCCCTATATCAGTTACAGAGTCTGCAAGGGAAAGCGAACTTTCTTCAACGCTTCATCCCGAATTATGCCGAGGTGGCCAAAGGATTCACACGTCTATTAAAGCAGAACGTTCCCTTCCACTGGGACGAAATCACTCAGCAATCCTTTGAGAAGATGAAGACGTTGCTTATCAATGCTTCGTTGCTTCGTCCTCCGGACTACCACCGCGACTTCACTTTATATCTCGCCGCCGCATTTAGCACCATAGCCATGGTCTTGGTGCAGGATGACGATGACGGTAATGAACATGTTGTTTATTATCTGTCACGGAACCTTCTCGATCCAGAAACGCGTTATGCTCATGTCGAGAAGTTGGCGTTAGCCGCAGTACACGCTGTGCAGCGCTTTCGCCATTACATCCTTTTGCGTACGATAACAGTGGTTTCGGATTGCAACCCTATGACGTATATTCTCTCTCGACAATTACTAGGGGGCAAGTACTCCAAGTGGATTGTTATCCTGCAGGAGTTTGACTTAGATTTCACTACCGCTAAGTCAACTAAATCACTGGTTTTCGCGGATCTTATATGCTCTCTCCCTACAGACTCTGCTCCCTCACACTCTGAAGACCATATACCGGACGAAACGCTTTTCCTCATCAGTACTCGTGACCCTTGGTACGGTGACATAATTGTGTATCTTCATACCTCGACATTTCGGTCTGAGCTGGATAAAGCTGCCCGCCGTCGGATTCGGCATCAGTCCCAGCCCTACCATATAGTAGGAGATACCTTATACCGCATTGGAGTAGATTCGGTGCTCCGGCGATGCCTAACCTTGGAAGAGGCTGAAAAGGTCCTAAATGACTGCCACAGTGGCGCCTGTGGTGGAAATATGTCCGGGTATGCTACTGCCCAGAAGATTCTGCGAGCAGGTTATTTCTGGCCTTCCATATTCAAAGACTGTATCACTGCAGTCCGTAAATGTCATGCATGCCAGATATTTCAGCGCAAGATGCGCGCGCCGCCTTTACCATTGCATCCTGTTATTACCGTCGGCCCTTTTGCGAAATGGGGCATGGATTTTATGACGTGTAACCCTCACTCGGCCGGGGGGCATGCGTATATAATTGTCGCCGTCGACTACTTCACCAAGTGGGCCGAGGCGATGCCTACACTAGCTGCTGACGGTAAAACAACTGCTCAATTTATATTCAACCATGTTATTGCATGGTTCGGGGTTCCTCAGGCCATCGTCACCGACCATGGTACTCATTTCCGAGATTATATGATGGCTGAGCTGACTTCAAAGTTGGGCTTGCATCACGACAGCTCAACACCATATTACCCTCAGGCGAATGGTCAGGTTGAAGCAATGAACAAGGTTCTGGTCACTATGCTTCAACGAACAGTTGGTATTCACAAATCCAATTGGCATCTCCAACTGTTCTCAGCTCTCTGGGCATACCGAACATCTGCAAAGAGTGCAACTGGGTTCACACCATTTCAATTGGTGTATGGTCTGGAAGCAACTCTTCCGGTTGAATGCGAGATTCCTTCTTTGAAATTAGCTGTGGAACTTCTACCTAATACTTCTGCTAAGGAAGAACGTCTTCTGTATATGGAACGGTTAGATGAAACCCGTCATCTAGCTACTTTGGTTATTGAAGCACAAAAGAAGAGGGTCAAAACTCATTTTGATCAATCTGTTTCCCCCCGTTCCTTTATCGAAGGAGACCTCGTCCTCCTGTATGATCAAGCACATGACAAGCTTGGAGCCGGTAAGTTCCAGCCTATGTGGCATGGGCCCTATATAGTAAAACGCGTTTTGAAAAACGGGGCCTATGAGCTTATAGATTATGAAGGAGTTCCGCTGGCGCAGCCCAGAAATGGGTTGTACCTCAAAAAGTACTATGCCTGAAGTGATTTCTTGGTGTGGTGTGTGTACATAGGTGTGTGTTTTCATTTGTGTGCATGTATGGTGTGGTGTGCCTTGTAAACATCTTTCTGCTGATCGGGTCTTCCTGGTTGTGCAGATGTCTATTCATCCATTTGTTGGTTTCGCGGATGGTGCCTCCCGCAGTACCAGGAATCTGTCTTCAGCAGCCTGGGTAATCTATGATCCTGCTGGTGAGTTGGTCAACCTGCAAGGTGTGTGTCTAGGATGTACTACGAACAACATCGCGGAATATAGTGCTGTTTTAGAATTATTAACCGAGGCGGTAAACCTTGGTATCCGTGAATTGCTTATGTATCTAGATTCGCAACTTGTAGTGTTACAGCTGAATGGACACTATTCGGTAAGAAACCCGTCCATTTTACGTCTGTATCTGCGTATTCGATTACTGGAAAGAAATTTTGACTACATTACATATCAACATATACCCAGGCATTTGAATACATTAACAGATGCGGTAGCTAATTTGGTGTTAGACAGACATTTGCGCAATTTGTAAATCATCATCACATGTAAAGAAAGATCCATCCAGAAATAGATATGCATATATATATAGATATCGAAGTGTTTACATAGCGTGTGTCACATAAAGTCAAAAAATATACATAATCATCTTAAATACATCCGGAGACGATATGTCTCTCAAAAAATATGTGTGGTAAAAGCCCTAAGAGTCTAATCCGCATGGTGCTCATGATAACATGTAACTGCACGCACTAAGCGTCTCAGAAGTCGGTGGATTCGACTAGGTACTCCCACCGTATGTCACTGGTACGCCATCGGGACATCCGCCAGCCGAGCATAGTCCAAGATCCCTCGGGAAATACCCTCGAGATTCTGGATCAACTCCTCCCCTCCTGTGCCCTCTGCCTGAGGATCAGGGGCGAGAAGAGTCCTCCGCGCGATTGGAGACATACCGGCTGGTCTCTCGGGGCCCACATCTGCATACACATAAAATGTGTTAGGACGAATGTGTATTAACAAAAAAATCATAAAACATAAAAATCAAAAGAGATGAGGTCATACCCAACTCCTCGTCCCAGTCATCTCCTTCTGGCAGTGGGAGATATGGGTCTCTAGTGAAATCAGTTCCTGCATATGGCCAATCCTCCACTACGATCAACTGGCGCCGTAACCACCCAAAAAACTCCGGCCTCCAGGACATCTGTTGGCCGCCTCCAGCTCTGGGCATTAGTGCTGCCCAGCGAGCCATTCTTGGCTCTCGTGGAATCGGCTCAGCTACTATGGCCCCTTGGCCCTGGAAGATTGGTAATCGTTCCAGAATAAACGATACCAGGATGGAACCGTAGCCAAACTGTTTTAGTTTGGCTTGCTTGCACTTCGTGAGCTGTCTCTTCATGTTTATTGTTACTGCTGTAGCCCAGTCAAACAATAGGGGGCTCATGCACTCTAAGGCCAGTAGGAGTTGGGCCTTTGTGGCCTCGTGCGGTGCCTGCGACCCTGCAGCCTGCGTGATGGTATGTAGGACTACCCTCAGTGCCAGATCGGGGATGGTGTGAATATCCACCTTTTTACTCCCTGATCCCATTTGTGCCCTTGGGCACACTCGTGCCATCACTTCCTCCATCTTCTCGTCGGATGGTCTGCTCCCAGTCAAGATGGGCACCGGACCTCTGCGAGACAGTTCGGTTATAAAGTACACATCAGAAACCTCCAGTTCCAACACCTAGTCTCGTAACTTGAACACTTGTTCCTGTTCATCCCAAATATTGATCAGATACTGGAGGAGCTCAGGCTGAGCTCGTAAACAGGGTGTTAGGAAGAACTTCTTTAGCCCACAGTTTCTGAGGGCATTCATGCAAGCCTCATTTTCTATGGCCTGTTCATCCTCTTCTCCATGCTCTCTTTCTTTCCACTCAATCACCATTTTGCTTGATTTCCTGCATCCACATGGTCACAAACCCTTAATTAGATCTCTGTTAGGCTTCAAAATTCATTCAAATTGGTTAAAATCTCGAATTTTTAGGCGGAAATTTGGGTTCGGCCGCTGGCGCGGCTGTTTTGTGAACAGTCGCGCCAGGTGGCGCGAGGCCTTTACATATAAAAGCCCATTGGCGCGGGTCCGTGCCCGATACCCGCGCCAATGAGCACAGCCCTAAAAATTTAAAGAGTGGCCACAGAAGTCTGATACATGAGGGAAAACTATTAAAAAGCGGATTGAAATGAAGTACAGGGAAGCGCCTCTTACCTGTAACAGACGAGAATCTGAATGGTAAACCGGATCTGTCGCAATCACCGTCAGAATTTTGCACACCAAATGGACCACTGCTGCTTTTCACCAAGGTAAATAGTAAATGTAATTTTGTTTTTTACCATTTTGGCATATTTATAACTTTTTCGACACAGGATAGGTTTTAAAAGTTATTTTTCTCAAATATTTTAATATGTTATGTCGGAAATGGGTTTTACACTTGCTTGGTATGTGCAGCAACAGGTTTTTCCGCGACTTTAACGGTGAAAACGAGTTGTATTTTATACTTTTTCGGACTCGGTAAATACACGAAAAAGTCACTTTGGAGTCATCTTTCAGCTCTTTTCTGACTCTCTAAACATGAAAAGATTGCCGAGGCCCTTGTCGTTTCGATCTCATTAAAATGGACACGAATCGACATCTACCCAGTATACGTTTACCCCTTTTTCGGGCTGGGATGGATTATTTACGAAAAAGGAATACCCTAGCCTATCGCGACTAGGAGGTTTTCTCAGATATTGTTTTCTACCTTTTCGAGTCCGAGGAACTATTTACGAAAAGGGATCTGTGGAGTTTACTTTTCTGCTGTCTTTTCAAACTCTCTAAACATGAAAAGACGCTGAGTTCTCCCTTTTTTAGACTCGTTAAACCCTGATGACATTGGATTCAGTCGAAATGACGTTATTCGAGTCGCTCCTTCCTAGGGCTCGTTAAATGTACTAGGATGGATTCGCCCGAAGGGCGGACTTATATGACAAGCATATGGTATCCTCTTCAAGCTTGTGTAAAAATAAAGAGGTACTCGCCAGAAATGGTGGGGGAAAAATGGAACCATCATCGTTGTCGTCGGCAGTATGTCGCTCTTGAACATGGCACTTGTCTGCATTCGTGTCGGGTTGGGGACATCTCATCTCGTTTTTTCACTTGCTTCCGTGGGTTTGGGTAATCCTTTTTGACCTCTCCTCTGCTCATTGCCTCGTCACCATGACCTCTGATCCATTGATGTCAAATACTGCCAAAACCACTATTTGTGCCGTTATATGTTCAAGAGAAGTTGACCTCTGCAAATATCAACCTTCCTCTGATTCTCATATGATCCCGATTCACAACAAAAACATCATGTTCCTCTGTCTCGTGTCGATGATGTGGGAAACATTATGGCCCACCTTCGATCAAGGTCGCTTCCTGTCGACTTCAGCTCATTATCCAAGAAGCTGATCTAGAGACTCCCTTATGGTACCTTGGAGCCTGCATGCCTCAATGGCAGGTTCGTCGCATTCGACGTGAGGTTTTCATCATTGGCCTCCGATTGAGTGATTCTACGGGTGTTCGACACCAGCTCATTGATTCGCACGCCGTAGATTGTACCTATAGTACCTTGAGAGCCATTGTCATTATTGGTGGTTCCTCTCGTGTCTGTTAACAGCTTTCATCATTGGCTGGTAATCAGGCGATGTTCTTGCATGTTCGACTTCAGCTCACATATTCGCATGCTTGAACTTGTACTTTGTTCGGGTCGAGATGGAGCGCAAGACCCTGGATTGTGTCTGTTGTAATCCAGGCTGCGATATTGTGGATTATTATGATTATTTACATGACTTATTCACTGGATGGCTGCGACCATACCTGAGTCTATTTATCGATCCTCACTGGATGGCTGCGACCATACCTTGGATCTGGATTATTGTATACTTTGTTTTGGATGGCTGCGTCCATACCACATATACCTCATGTACTTGAGATATCAGTTGTATTTCTCCACGCAGGTTTTCCGACGGCGGAGCTTTAGTTGGACACGTTCTCGTAAAGCATTTCACCCCTCTCTCTCTCTCGGGCCTCATGCTTTAGGGGGCATCTGTTACACAATAATTTGTCACCGTCCCTACCATTCCCCGTCCCGCACATTGGAGGGCCCATTATGTGACCTATGAGCAATGTCATGCCTTGAAACCATTATCATTGCACTCCTCTAAACATGAGCTTCAATTTCCCTAAAGACATCTCCTTGCGAAAAACCATAAAAACATCCCTTTTTGCATTGGCGCGGGCAGCCAGTTCATCACTCGCGCCAATGAGGAAAATCCTACAAAGAGGCCGCGCCAATTGGCGCTCTGTCCCAGAGTCGCAGTCGCGCCAGCCAATTTAAGGAGTGTTTTTTAAATAAGAATGGCGGAAGTTTCGTTTCAACAGACTCAGAAACTGTTACCTATCTTGAGTTGGGAGGTTTGGCTTCGGGAGTTCCATGAAAGGGAAGTGGTTTGCCACCTCTCATGGAAGCTTCCTTGGAGATAGGGCCAATCCCACAATTATAGGGATCCCAACTCCTCTTCCTCCATCTATAAAAGCTTGCTCATTGCCATTGCAAGCTAGTCTTGAAGTGCCTAAGCCTTGAATCTCCAAGTTCTCAAATTCCCAAGAGCCTTCATGCTACAAGAGCCCTCATTCTTCCCTTAAGGCCGACTCAAGCAAGGAGACTATCGTCGAGAGACTCTAAGAGAGGCTTGTCCCATCCTTGGCAGGCTTTGCGAGACGTGTACGACTGGAGACCCCTCCGAAGGAGACCTCAGCGTCAGAACATTGGTTGTACTCTCTTTCAATTGCTTATTAATGAATGACTACTGGTTATGGTTCCACTCTGTTTTTCACTTATGATAATGATGAGTTATATCCTTTCTGACTGATATATAGTTGCGTATTTTGGATTTTATGCTTGTATTCGTGTTGTTTCTTGCATGTGCAGGTGTCCATCCATGGAGATCGTGGGGATCGTGATCTGTCGAGGCTGAGGAACGGGAACGCTGTCTCTTCTACGAATCATAGCACTGGACTCCAGGTAGGCCTCCATCGTTGGTCTGTTTATGCGCAATTAGGAACTTGCGCTGTAGCATTTGAATATTGTTGCTAGACTGTCTTTGGTCTAGTAAGATGCATCTCATCCCTGTCATCATGAGAGAGGTTTACCGAATCGGTGAGGGGTAACACTTGAGATAGATTATTGAAATTGGGTTCGATATGGGTTGTGAGTATGTGTTGGTATATCAGAAAATTATTTGTGGAATTTGTGAGAATCTACAGAATCTAGCTATCTTGTTTTACTTCTTCTTTTACTTAACGCCATCTATAATTATTAAGACAAAAAAAAACTTTTATAATAATATGAATTGTTATAGGGTATAAAACTTGTAGGAAACAAAGTAGAAGTGTGCCAATAGATGAAATCTTGAAATATGGCATACTACATGGTTTGAAAGAATGTGTATAGTTCATGAGTCAACCTTTACTATGATGCGTCACTTATTTCAATTTACATTGATGTATATTATTTAATATTGCAATTTTCATTATTCTCACAAATGTATATACACTCATTTCAGTTTATTTTTATGTTTGTAGATGGAAGATGATGAAGAAGAAAACAATCAACATCATGAACAAAACATTCCTGAAAATAACCCAATTCATCAAAATAGCTCTAGCAGTGACAACAGTTCAAGCGAAGAATGATGATCACTATGTTTGGATATCAAAGCAAGGCATTGTATTTTTTGAAATATTTCTCTATGAAATCAGACATTTTGTTTAATGTAATGGACATAGTGTCCCAATTGAAAAAAAAAGGGTACCAATAACTGTCCCATTTTGTATGACAAATATTGTCTTATATATATATATATATATATATATATATATATATATATATATATATATATATATATATATATATAATAAAATATGTTTTAACTTATTCTATTGTGTTCTCTATTTTCACTGTGAAAAGTAACACCATTGATTAAATTTATGGACGATTAAATATTATAATGAAGAGATGTGAAATTTGATGATATGATATAACAAATTAATCGAAACATCACAGTCAAATCCACTAATAAAAATTTAATTGATATGAATACTGTTATAAGATATGTGTCATCTTTTGATGAATAATGAATTTAAAAAAAAATCTCAATAATTATGATTTGATATAACAATTTAATCCAAACATCACATTCAAATGAATTAATACAAATTTAATTAATATGAATATTGTTATAATATGTGTCGAATTTTGATGAATAATGAATTAAAAAAATCACAATAATTGCAGTGTCATAGGTCAATGTTTCTAAAAATTATGGAATGAACACCAGTGCGTGTGAGTTACTATACACTAGTGCGTTTATATGATACAACACACCGGTACATTTCTACAACTTATGGGCGTCACAAAAATACCAATACCAATTATCAATGTCGGTGCGTTTATGTGATAGTGCACACCAGTGCATTTATGTGAGACTATACACCGGTGCTTTTGTACGACCTATGGGCACCACACAAATACCAATACGAATTAGAAAAATTAGTGTGTTTTTCTGATACTATGCACCAATTTGTTTCTATAAGACTACGTACCGGTGGATTGATACGAAATATGGGCACCACACAAATCCCAATACCAATTAGAATGATCTCGTGTGTTGTATCACCTATAGTGTGCCTGATGTGGTTTTAGACTTTTACGACTCGATGCATGCACGTTCGGCTACCCCGGGCCGACCGTTTATATGACACGAATCAGTGCATTGACACCTTAGTAGCACACTGATGAAAAAAAAGTCGCTAATAACCTTTGGCTGCCCAAGATTTTTAGATGTGTTGAAATTCCATTAAAAGCTCTGCCAAAACCTCCATTACCAAAAATGGATGTTATAGCAAATGTTGTTTTGACAATTTTGGCCAATTTTTTAACACTAAAAACCTCCTTTATAACCTTCACTAGAGGGTCTTTTCCATGTAGTAAATGGAGGACAGAGAGGTGGAGGTATACCACAAAAAGGTTTGAATCCATCACAAGGTATGTCATCAAATAGGAATGGTTCAACATTTAAATGTTTATATTATGGTAAAATTGGTCATATGGCTAAACATTGTCGAAAGAGGAAGTTTGATGAAGGTTAGTAGAGATATAAGAGACATGCAGGAAACTTTGCTAATGATGACCATAACCAAGACGTAAGACTATTTATGGCTGGTTCTGAAGAGAATGATTAAGCATACACATGGTATGTGGATTCAGGATCATCCACCCACATGAAAGGTAATAGACAATGGATTGAAGACTTCAAAGAAACAAACAATGGAGGAAAAATATACCTTAGCGATGCCAGAGGGTATCAAATCAAAGGAAATGGTAATTGTCCTGTCATATTGTCTGATGGAAATAGTAGGCACATTCAAAATGTGATGTATGTACCCAAAATCAATAAGAATCTGATTTCTATTTCAATGATAACATATCAGATCCTTAAGGTGGAATTTTTTAGGTCATATTGCGTTGTTAAGGATTTCTTGGATTGTATGATGACAATTGCAATAGAAGTTCGTGTGGGCAGTCTTTACAAGTTGAATGTGAGAAGTGCACCATAGCAAGCTTTGACATTATTAGTTATGTCTGCATAAGATTTATGGCATCAGATATTTGGCCATATTAATTTCAATGATTTGTTTCTACTTCAGAAAATAGGTATGGTCAAAAATCTCCTTGATTTAAAGCATATTCACGTTGACTATGAAGCATGTGCTCTTAGGAAGATGAATAAAGATGATTTTCTTATTAATGTAAATAGAGAACATAGAGATATACTGGAGTTAGTCGACACTGATTTATGTGCGCCAATGTAGTCAAGATCATTGGGAGGTGTTTATTATTTCTTATTATTTGTTGATGACTGTAAAAGATTCACATCGATATATTTTCTTACCAAAAAGAGTCATAATTTTGAATATTTCAAACATTTCAGAAGCATGATTGAGAAGCAAACTCATAAATTCATCAATATTCTTCGCTCGAATCAAGGGGGAGAGTACAGGAAGGATGATTTCAATAAATATTTCAAATACCATGGAATATTGCTACAGTTTACAATCCCCCACACTCCTCAGCAGAATGGGATTGCATAGAGGAAAAACAAAATCCTTGTGGAGTGTGCTCGCAACTATGGAAAGGTAAGACTATTTCTAAAGGATTTTGGGCTGCAGCGATAAATACTATAGTGTATTTGAAAAACAAGAGTCCAACAAAAAATCTTGAATTTAAAACTCCATTTGAAGCCTTATTAGGTTTTAAATGTTAAGTCCCTACATTAATAGTGTAGTCCCTTATTATGTTAGTGTATCCACACTTATTGTTATTGTTGTACCTCTGTAACCCCCATTTTTTTATTATTGTGCCCTTACATTATTATTGTTAGGTCGGCTAGGATTACATTGTGGCCCCACTAGGATTATATTGTGGCCTCATGGACTCCTATATATAGAAGGAGGTTTTGGTCATTTGTATCATCCAATAATTTTTCATTCATGTAATGTATTGTAGGTTTCCCCATCAAAGTGGCTTATTTCTAAGGCATTGATATCCCTTTTCTTCTATTTTTGGAGATGCTTTCACAACATTTGGTATCAAAGCTTTGGATTCTAGGGTTTCGCTCCTCCAAATAGGTCATCGTGACATTTGCGCTATAAAATTTTTTCTATGAAGGTTCAGAAGCTAAAATTTTTAGAGCGCGAAGCCAAAATCATGAGGAACATCATTGAAAAATTTTAGAGCTTGGTTCGCAATATTTGCAGAGATGTGATCTGTGGAAGTTAGGTTTTTTTAAAGCTCCCAAATTTCATCTCAAAGAGCTGATCGTGAGAAAATATTCATAACTCTCTCTCTGAGCATCAGATTTTAATTCTGTAAAAGGTGAGTGGAACTAAACGAACTGCAGTCTCCTTTCTATACATTTTAGAGCCAAAGGAGCAAATAGTGACACGTGGCAAGTCGTACAACTTCACTCTACTAAACCAGTCCATAATTAGGCCATTGTGGGAGATTGAACATAAATTTGTCTTCAAGAACCCAAATCAGGTCAGACCTATAGCATTTGAAAGAAAAATTAGAGGGCTACCATAGCGCCAGATTTCAAATATTGAAGATTATAAATCACAGAGATAATTCAGTTTCAATATCGAGCTCTTCAAAAGCAAGAAAAATGTGTGTATTTGGTTTTTAAAATTACATAACGTTTATTTGAAAAAGCAGTTTGAAGTGATTCCAAGTGAATATTTTAGAATTTTTATTAGTATTGGGTTCTATAGTTCCTCCAAAAAATAATTCCATACCCATTAAGCCCTAAAAAATATATACTATGACGCACGAAGAGAAAAAATTGCAGTATGAGATATGAAAATTACGGTACCAAGTGCAACAAATTTTGATATTACGAAGAGCAACTGAAGATGAAATAGATGTTTTAAAAGAAGAAATGGAGGCTAAGCTGGATGGTCTGAAGGATCAAATAATATCTAATATGGATCATAAATTAGTTGAAGATCACATCGAGCATCAACAACAAGTTCTCCAACTCTCAAAGGATAACCTAACTTTGGTGAAAAATCTAATGAAACAACAGGAAGATGAACATCACATCGAAAGAAGTTCTAAAGCAGTCACAGAAACAAGAACTCGACAAGTACGATCAATTCCATGGTATCTCAACAAGTGGAAGAACTTTCTTGTAGAAGATTCCACATGGGAGAATGAGAATTTTATACAAAAGCATCAATAAATAATCAAGCATTGAGGACAACACTTGTTTGAAGGAGAGGGGCATTTTAAGTCCCTATATTAATAGTGTAGGCCCTTATTATGTTAGTGTAACCCCCCTTATTGTTATTTGTGTACCCTTGTAACACCCATATTGTTATTATTGTGCCCTTACATTATTATTGTTAGGTCAGCTATAATTACATTGTGGCCCCATGGACTCCTATATATAGAAGGAGGTTTTGGTCAGTTGTATCATCCAAGAATTGTTTATTATATAATGTATTGGAGGTTTCCCCCTTGAGGTGGCTTCTTTCTAAGGCGTTGATATCTCTTTTCTTCTATTTTTGGAGGTGGTTTCACAATATTAAACCTGCAGTTAAACATTTAATAACTTTTGGATCCAAATATTTTTATCATGTACCAAAGGAAGATAGAAATAAAATGGATTCAAGGCCATCAAAAACACTTATGTTGGGTATTTTACTGAATTTAAATCTTACAAATTGTTTGATCCCTCTACTCATAAATTTTTTTTCGATTGGAGATTACTTTTTCATGAGCAGGTTCATGATGGAAACAATGAAAACAATAATGAAGAATGGGACATTCCTTTGATGGTGGAAGAATGGAGTGATGAAATAGGATACAACAATGAGCAGCAGCAGAAAATGAAGAAGAAGATTTTACAGATGAAATCGTCGAACCAAGTCCATCAAGGCACAATCAAAATAGGTTGGATGCCACTCCAACACCTAGGAGATCAGGTAGGAAAACTCAATTTCCAGCAAGATATAGGGAGAATGCTTTTATAACTAGCATGTTAAATTTTGTTTAACCCTCTTGTTATAAATAAACCAATAAATATAATGAATTGAGGGAATCCCTGTAAGAGGAACATGAATCAATACTTAAAAACAAAACTTGGGAGTTAGTTGAATTAACTAAGGAAAAAACCATAGGTTGCAAATTGTTATACAAACCCAAATTTAAAGCATATGAGAGCATACATAAATATAAAGCTAGGTTGGTTGCAAAGGGGTATTCACAGAAAGAAGGTATAGAATATGAGGAAACCTTTTCCCCTGTAGCTAATCTTAATACAATCAGAATGTTAATTTCCTTAGCTACTAAACGTAACTGGATGATGCACCAGCTAGATGTTAAATTTACATTTTTAAATGGGGAGCTGAAAGAAGAAGTCTATTTAGAGCAACCCAAGGGATTTGTTAAACAAGGGAAATACCATTTAGTTTGTAGATTAAATAAAGATTTATATGGACTAAAACAAGCTCCTAGGTCATGTTATGATAAAACTAATTCATTTTTCTTGTAGCAAAATTATAAAAGAAGCAAAAGTGACCCCAATATCTATATTGTGTTTGATTAAAAGGGGTGAATTGTTTTGATTTATTTATATGTAGATGATCTTATCATTACAGGAAATGGAGATAAACTCATTAAAGAAATCAAAGAGTAGATGTCACAAATGTTTGAGATGAAAGACCTCAGTCAGCTTTGCTACTATTTAGGTCTTGAAATCTGGAGAGATTCAGCGTAGAATTTTCTATCACATAGTAAGTATGTTAGGAGTCTGCCGAAAAAGTTTAAGATGGATCACTATATGGTTGGAGTAGTGCTGCTACAACAACATACCAAAATTTAGAGTGATAATGGTTCTTAGGAGGTACATGCAACATTGTACAGACAATTGGTTGGGATTTTAATATACTTTACCACTACTAGAATGAATTTATCTTGTGAAGTTAGTGTATTGAGCCAATCTATGTCCAATCCATTGGATTGCAGCAAAATGCATCTTAACGTATCTTCAAGGAACCTTAGACTATGGCATTATATATACTGATTCTTGTGATGTTAAATTGACAGGTATTTTAGACTCCGATTGGGCTGTAAATGTAGATGATAGGAGATCAATAACAGGCTACACATTTAGACTTGGGTCCACAGTCTTTGCACGGAGTAGCAAAAGGAAGGACATTGTTTCCTTGTCTTCAGTGGAAGCTAAGTATGAAGCGATGTGTGCGGAGAATTGTGAGGTAGTTTAGCTAAGGAGACTTCTCCTGGATACCGCGGAAGAACAGAAAGACATAACAGTTATTAGATGTGATAACCAGAGCTCCATCAAACATGAAAATAGTGCAGTGTTTCATATAAACACTAATCACATTGATACACACTTCCACTTCGCCAGGCATGTTGAATATTGTAAGACTTGTGATAATGTTGCCAATATTTTTACTAAGCTTGTTGGTAGAATTAAATTTAAAATGTTTGCAGAAATTTTAGGAATATTTATGAACCCTTTCCCCATTAAGGACGAGTGGTGAAGATAATGGAGAAACTTAATTAGAGAGAGTCAGTTTAGCAGAAGCTTAGATTAGGAGTTTGTTCCTATTTCTTAGGTATTGGTTCTAACTTCCCTATAAGCATGTAAGCTATATATTGTTTTTATTGTAATGAGAATGTAGAGAAACCTATGGACGCAATCCCTTTTGGTGTAGTCTCTCATTGTAGAGCTAACTAGTATTGCTTTAATAAATTGATCATGTCATTTTTATCATTCTTAAGTTCTTGAAAAGAGCATAGTGACTTCTATTGAAAAAAAAAATTATTGTTCACATAAAATAGAAGAGTTATGACTATATGGGTGGGAGTCGTGTGAACACAAATCTCATACTCTAAGCAGTCTTATCAAGGTGTGTGCCAAAAGTAATAGGGGAAAAAGTACAACCTTACTAAAATTCAATATTATACTTGATTACTTCTAACTAACCCTCATTGATGGATGAACCATTATCTCTTCGAGCGACTTCCACAAATTCATCTTAGGAAAGTTGGGAGAAGATTTCTAAATTCAATGAATAAATATAATAGATAATTTTGATTATTAAAACACTCTCCACAATGGTTATGAGAGTAATAAGGTGGTACATGGCTAAATGTGTGTCTTAAATTGAACACAAAATTTAGCTTTCTTTATTATGGATTTCTAGCCATACAATTATTCTTCTTTTAAAAAATATGTTTATGATAAAATGTTGAGAATCACCATAGTTTTATAATTAAAAAGAATTTTTTTATAATATTTTTTTGAAAAATATATAATGAAACTCTAAATCCAAGAGTTAAGGAATCCTTTTTCTATTATGAAGTGTATTATGTAAATTAAAAACAAGTATTGTATAGTTTAAAGTTAGATTGATAATTTGAATTTTTTTTATAATAAAGTGTAATTTTTTCTTAAAAATTTTATGACAACAATTTTGTTTTTCAATAATCCATTATTATTAATAGTGGATGTAATAATATAGATATAGTTGTAGTATTAATAATAATAATAAATATATGATTATAGTGTTAGTAAATACAAAAGATTACCAATATAGATTTAAAAATTATAAAGAAAAAATATTTTATATTAACAAATAACAAACATAGATGTTAAAATTAAATGATTTAATTTATTTATTTATTTTAGAAAATTTAATTAAAATTGTTTTCTTCATAAAAAATAATTAAATAATTTTAAATCTAAACATTATTGTTTAGTATTGGTTTGCTATAGAGTTTTAAAATTTTTGTAACCTTAGTACTTAATATATTATTTTTTGATATATATAAATTTCTTTAAATATTATTTAGTTTATTAAAAACTTATATAAACACATTTGATATTATTTGTTTTCAAAAAAAAATTCTAATAATATTATAGTTAGTTTTTTTAAATACAAATTCATTTTCTTCCTACCCCACATCATTAATCGTAATATAACCCGTTCTCCTTCACCTAAATTTAAAATCATTTAATATTACTTAGTTTATGGTTAAAAACAATTATTTTTCTAACAACATTATTATGAATTTAGTTCACGGGTTTATGGATAAATAGTTAATGAGGACACTATTAAAACAGTTCGTATAATAGATTACCCAATGGATGATCCAAGTTGCCTGATTTTGAATATAAAGATTATAATTTTAAATCCATGTGATTTCGGATTAACTATAAATGGGTGTATTTTAAAGTACTCGTTACAAGAAAACACTAGTTGAAATTCTTTAGAAAACCATTTAATTTCTCCTCCATCTAAAAACACTTCCTTATTTTACATAAGATAGGTAGTGATTACTTATGGTCCAGGCATCAAGCAAGGGAAATGTCTTCACACGTATGCAATGTAAAGACATTGTTCATAGGAGAAATGTGTTATTGTATTTTATGATCCAAACTGTTGGACGTATATGTAGTCGTATCAAATGGTACATATACTATCTTAGTATATACTATCATAGTTTAATGTATAAAGCTCTTTGAGATTCCAAATCTGCTTACCATAAACAAAAGCATCTAGTCATATGAAGACATGGAAAGGAATTGTGTTATTAAAATGCTATGAATGGCCAAATTCCTTTGTTGTGCAAACACATTGGCATACTTTTACAGGATTTTAATCCACAATGACATATTTTTCCTTTCAAATTTGCGGAAGTTCCCAAAGATGACCTATCCAGGCTCAGTATGAGAAAATCTAGAAAAAAAAAAAAAAAAGTATTCAGAAACAAGACCTTGCTATAATACGTGCTATATGGGTATTTTTTTATACATGTGTAAGTGGAGATGTAGTGGAGAAATATTTCAACCTTTGGACTAGTACTAATCCTTATATATATAAGTATCCCTTATACAAGAGTCTCAACCCTAAGCTTTCGGCGTTCAACTCATCGAGGAATAGATAAAAGATAGCAACGTAATATGTCAACCTAACGAAATATAAAATTTTATCTAACTAAAGTAGATGACTTTCTTCATTCTCGAGGTGATGTCTTTAATCTATTGAACTACTATTGGGTAGTTTTTCTCAAAGTATTGTTCCAAACAAAATAATGTAGGATATTGAAGATATCACAAACCCTTAAGAGGATGTCATTTTGCTCTACTTAAAGGTAGGCTAGCCTAGCCTAGCGTGAATCCATGAAAATTTGTGGAAGGTAGGTGGTATATTGTAGAGAGTTTAAACGAGTGAAATTTTGTATTAAACGAAATAATTCAATTAAAAATAATTTTAAAAAAATATTGCTATATTTAATATATACTTTGGATTTTAGTTACCAATTTTTAAGTTATTGATTAAAAGGTAAGAGATTCATTGAATTCAAATCTATTATCCAATGCGATGGAGAAACAATGACCATCATTAAATTCATGATTATGTTGTTCGAGGATGGATTAGTATTCTCGTGGGTCATGAAGTATACTAAATTTTGAAAATGGACAATGTTTTTTTTAAAGGATATGGTGTTATTTATCAGAAAGTATATCATAATTTTGGGTCGTGGGTTCAAAGGAAAATTTAGATTTAGTGGTTCTTATAATAATTTTGTAAGAGAAATATTAAATAGATTTTAATTTTGTAAGAGAAATATAAAATGGATTTATGATATTGGCTAAAAGAGAAAGGCTTTATGATTAAGTAGATCACTATAGTAAATTATATTTAAAAAGTTATAGGTATTTCCCTGAAATGGTTTTTTTTTTTTAAGTGACATGAGATTTGTAAGAAACTAAGTTTTGAAAATAACAATATTTTCAAAATGCACAGGAATATGGTTGATGATTGATTATGATTGTAGACACCAAAATTTGGATGAAATTTTATTTGGATGTCATTCCCTTTAAACAACATATAGTTAAAGTGAAATGAGATTCCATAAGTGATCAAAAAGAAATTTTATATTGGGATTCTCATTCCACCTATGATTTTGAGGATTGGCATGATTTTGTCAATTGAGGTCAGTGGATATTATGGGTGAGCAAATTAATGATGAAATGATAAAGAACTAGTTGCAAGTAAATTCTATACATATTATTACTTATAATGTTATAGTCTTAAACCCATAGAAATTATCAAGGTCCATTTGTCGCTAACATCAAATGAATGTCAATGTTTCAAAGATTGAAATGAGTTTCAAAGTAACTTATAGTAATTCAAGCAATGGTATTTGGGATAACTATCATGTATCACACATTTTTTTTAAACGAGAATTTAAGTGTTAAAAGGAAAAAGTAATAGCTATGAATAACATTTCATTATAATAGTAAGTTGGCATGATACTTTGAAATATTTGAATATGATTTAATTTCCTTATATAATGTCAATACACATATGATGGCTTCCTACTTAAAATAGAGAAAGGGATATAAAAATTAGACATTAAACTTGATGCAATAAACTTTAACCCATATAGAGTTACCATAATGCACAAAGATATTGAATAAATACTTAACATTTTTTTGTTAATAAATAGTATAGGACAATTATTTATATTAAAAAAATAATGTTGAATGGATTTTATAACAGCTTAAACCATTGACATTTATTAATCGAATCAAAAATTATACTGTACAAAAGATTAATCTGCAATTTTTTTTCACCATAATGCACAAAGATATTGAACATATACTTAACATTTTGTTAATAAATAGTATGGGACAATTAATGATATAAAAAATTTTGAATGAATTTTATAACATCTTAAACCATTGACGTTCATTAGTGGAACCATAAATTATATGGTATATAAGATTGAAAATATCTGCAATTATTTTTCTAAATTGGTATTAGCTTTAATTTATCTATGTTAAAAAAATTTGTGTGCATTTGTGTGCATAGCTTTACTTTATATGTGAAAGACATGACTCCCAAGAGGGTGGTTGACAGTGTCCTACCTTATAAAATTCATGGCCAACTATGGTCTAGAACTATTCTCAAGTATGGCCACTCCATTGATGGGCTAAGGGACGTTTTTCAGCATGATGGGTGCTTCCCTAAAGAACCAAATATACATTTCACCTTCAGCCGTGGTGGAATGATGAGGGCAGCAAGTAGGTGGCATGTAAACTACTTACCACATCTATATTTAAAGCATGTAGGAGATGAACCGCGCTGGTTTCTATTGGGTGAGCGTGGGTACCACCCAAGGTTTTTGATTTTCTTGTCTCATGCCTTCTATCTCAAGGAAAGAATGCATAAGGAGGAGGCATGGTTGCTCTAGTTGACAAGAAGAAAGTATGGACACCCCATGATGAATTCCATGTCCATACATTTACTTATTTCTATGATGTATGTACATGTATTTCTATTTAGATTGAATATCATAATCATGTATGTACTTTGGGTTGGGATAAATTGTAACCTTCTCATGAGGAGGCATAAGGGAGCTTGTTTGTATCATGATGAAAATAATGCTCTAATATTTGTTCTGAAAATAAGAGGAGGAATGAAACATTGGTTGAGTGTGTCCTTTGGGAATGAAATCTCATCAATCCATTCATGCTTCAAGAGGAGAGTAGGACATTGTGTGGCTGCTACATTATATCATTTGTTTCCTTATGCTAGAAGCCATATGTTGGGCTTATGTCATTGGAAAAATTCTCTCACTTGGGAGAATTTGTAGCAATATATGTTTTTTTTGCATCATGTTCAGCCAACACCTATTACTCTCTACTATTTCCAAGCTTTGAAGAAGCTTCTTGCAGCAAGAAGGTGGTGGGATGGCCCACTATTGTACTATGAATTGAGGTAGCAAGATGAAGGACAACACTAGTCTCAAAGGAGGGACTATTGTCAGCATCCAACATATCACATGTCACTTAGTCCATATTTATTTTGGAGCACATATGGTGAAAATACTCTATTCACTATATACGTGGGAGATTGGGCAATAAGGCTTACTAGAATCAATGAAGGGAATCATGGAGTTCCAAGTCTCTTTTGGCTTCATGAGGACTATATTATTGCAGCCCAATATCATTAGCTCCATATTGATCATAAATGGAGGGAGAGACAACGTGAGTTGAGCATTATTATCTCTCATTTCCAGCCATGGATCCCCTACACATCGCATATGGTGGGGGATTGGTGAATATTTCTTTGAACTGTCAAGGATGGCTCACTTGTTTGGAATGATAGCATGGATATTGAAGTTTCTCATGGGGGTTGAAGTACCCAATGTTTATCATCTCTCATGCCTTGAAGGGACCAATGGACAGCATATGATTCTTCTATGTAACTCTCATTACTTCATGATGAAATCTATTTGGTTCATCCACCAAAGGCAGACTTGCATTCTTGGGAGCAGATAGCTCCATTAGATATTTTACAAAGTCCTTGTGAGTCTCTTTAGGACAAGAAACATTTGGGAGGGGAGGACTGTAATATTCCTATTTTAATAGGAATATTCAATTTCATTTTGTTTTATTTGTTCAAATAATAATTATGTAAAGGAGGGTCAAAAACTCCTAATAAAAGAATAAATATATTCCCAAATGTGAACAAAGGTAAATCAGGGCTGTCTTGATAAAATCCACTTGTGTGTGAAACATGATTGAGCTATTTGACTGGGTCAATAGGACCAAATCACAACACATTCTAGATACATTGAACCTCATGGATGATCAGCGCAGTTCTAGAAGAAGGTCCTCCATGTGAAAAGGGTTAAATGAATGAAGGTGGTTTAGGGTTTTGGAAAGCTCTCATATTATAAAAGGAAGAGGAAGGCAACATATTGAGGTTGTTCATGATTTTATTTATGAATTTTTGACTGTTTATACAGACATCTTTCTTGGCTACTTAGCCTAGATTGCATTGGAATTTCTTGTTTAGGTGTTCCATCTCTTCCCATTGAGGAGCTCTTGGGAGAGCTTGTATTTCTTGTGTTGAGGTTTCTATGTTTTGGCCAGATTGGCAAGACCAAAAGATGAGACAACATCAGAACCACTTTCAGACCTCAGGATCTAGCCCTCCTGGGTCCAGAGAGGGATCTCTCTATATGAGCAAAGGTTTTTGTCTTTGAAGCTCAAAGGTAAGATATTAGGCTAGTTATGGGCACAGGGTTTGTTTGTTTTATTTTTTTTTGGTTGTTAGGAATCAGGAAAGAAGGGTTTAAAATGAGACAAGGCTGAGCAAAGAGGATTTTAGGCAAAGGAGAGATATTTCAGGGAACATTCAAGACCATTGGGAAAATGGAGTGAGGAAAGGGTTTACTTGCTATTCAATATGCAGGCTTTCAATTGGGCTAGTCATCTAAAGCATTTGGATCTTAAAGATGATAGTGTGGCATGAAAGGTAGAAAGAAAGTGAAAGGAAAGGAAACCTTCAAGGTGACCTTTTAGAAATCAGATCCAGGGATAGGATGTACCATTGAACAGCCTGTGATCCAAAACCTAAAAGGTAAACTCTTCAGACAAGGAACTTTAAAGATTTATAACACGAAGTTAAAGACCTAAGATCAGAGAGAGACTTTGAACTCTCAATGCTTCGGCCTCCAGCTTAAGGGAAATTATCAGAGTTTAATCAATAGAAAAGGATCCTATTAAGACAGAAACCAAATTCTAGACCTCCCAGTGTTCCCAATTCATTCAATCAAACCTTAACAAGAACATCTAAAACATCGACCTCATTAATTCATACATCAACTAGTGATATATCTAACCACTACACTGGTTAAATCGATTGAAATCAATCCTCAGATACACATATAGCACAAAAGCATTAAAGGCAGGGAGAGAAAAGACATAGGGTACCTATCAAGGGTAAATCCTATGCCAGATATCTGATGCGTGCCAGAAGAAATGTAATGAAACGAAATAAAACAGAGAGATAGATAACATCACCAGCTGCTTTAAATCATTATCCAAAGAAATGTGCTTGTCATATTAAGAGCAACACTAGTCATGTACAACATTGCCAACAGCTTTGAATATTTAGTCTGGATACATCTTCCTCAGCCTATCTTACAACTTCACACAGAGACTGTGTCTCAAGGAAACAACTTGCAAATCTCAGATATCCGATCAACAACCATTAAAATGAGTTCCTTCATGAATTTTATAGCTGAAGAGAGCAGAGGAGGTAGGTGAAAAACTAAATGAAGCATTAAAACTTAGAAAAGAAAGAGGGCCGAAGCCCATTCTATTTAAATCTTGTGCATTTATCTATGGCACTCTTTGGGTGAAAGAGTGGTCTTCTCCAGGCTTCCATTTACTCCGGTATGCCTTTGATGTACTTTGGCTGCAGTACTCTGGTGAACTGAACAAAAACAAATCAATGAATCAGGTCTGCCATACTGTGTAACAAATTCTTCTGATGGCATAGGACTGCTGTCAGGGGGGAAAACTTCACTTGGACACAATGTAGACTGAAACAATAATGTGTACCGTGCCCTTTCTCAGGAGGAAACATTCTGCTAATTTAAACACCCTGATGATATGGTCTTCTGAGCGCTGGACCTTCTGAGTGACCCACGGGATTTCAATCTGGCGCCCTGCCTTTAAATTGTTAGGTTAAGGCTCAAAATCTTCAATTACACGCCTTTAAACTCTCTGTTTTTCACTGATACTCTCTGTCTGCAAAGTTTGCGCTTTAAATGGTTTTGGAAGGTTGGACAGAGTTTAGCTCCGTTCTTTGAATGCACATCCTGTCATGGCTCCTTCCCAGGCTTTCTTCATAAATACGATATCTGCGCATGCTCTTCCCTGCATTCTTCGCCACCGTGACAGTGACTGTGAACAGAGGAGGTTTTCACCACCTGAAACCCTGCAAAACACGAAAACACATTAAGAAAACATGCACGGGGAGGGTGGCGCGGATGACTGTGAAAATGGCAGCGTGGCACGGACGAGGACAATGAATGCAGAGGATGTTGTGGCGGAATGTAGTGGATCAGCGGGAGATGCAGTCGAAGGTGGCAAGAATGGAAATTTAGATGCAGAACCTTAGAATTTGACCTTAGAATGGAATATATATAAAGGGACGGGCGAAAAATGTGATGAAACACGTGGAATGGGTGACGTGGCGGGACCGGGGCAATGGCGGGCGTGCATTAAATCTGGACCCTCCGATCTCAGGAAGAGATCGACGGTTGAGGACGCATCAGAGGGCGACAAATGGTGGGTCGGGGGATCTATTTGCCTTGGGTTAACTCCTGCGCAACTTTGTGGTGCGGCCCCCTTCAAGTGGATAGCCCACCACCCGGTCGGATGGTGTACAACGATATCGCCTTAGAATGCGCAGACGACGTTAATGCATGATGGAGGGTGGCTTATGAATAGTGCGCATTAGCCAAGCGTCATGTGATGAGTGGAATCGCTCCGAAATGAAAATACCGCCCACCTCCCAAGGCGATTGTGATAGATACCACCGGTTCGCACCTTTGTTTTGGCGTGAGGATACAAGGGTGGATAGATGAATAGATTGATTCGACGGGTTAAATGAATCGGTTGTGATGCAATTGGGTGGTGAAAAAGGAGTGTGGACCATGGGTGCGATGGGATTTTGAAACCAGTCAGATGCAATGTGGGCATCCGATAGCCGGAACCTAACCCCAGTCACATGTTGCGATAACCTCTCTTGAGGCTAACCGATTCTGGCGCCGGTCACGTGGAAAAATTAAACGGGTCAGATGAAGGGGCTGGGCCTTAATATAAGGTGGAAAGTGGGTTTTTGGGCCCTTTTAACGCTTTTTAAGGCTAGGAAAAGGTAACGATAGATGTAATAAGGGGAAAATAGGCCAAACAAGGGGTATGTGTAGGATTTATAGGGGATTTTGGGAGGATTTAGAGGGTAAGAGGGGAATTTTAACAAGGGGGGGGGAAGGGTTAAAATGGGGCATTCTGCAGGGATATAAGGGGCAAATGTAGGCCTTTTGGAGCACAATGTTTTGCAATCAGTGAGACTTTTTGGATGGATACAGTAGTTAGGATCTTTAAAAAGCCAGTGGACACAAAGAGGCTTCAAGGATGAGAGATTTTCATGGGAAATGTATCTCTTGAAGGCTCATAAACAATTTAGCCACCTATTTGCTTGCCAAAAATTTCATAGGTGGCTAACGGGGACCAAAGAGAAGATTTTATAACCAAGCTTCTACTTCATGCCAATGAAGATCGATTGAGGGTTGCTTGCACGCAGGCTGTGGCAAATGGAACTTTAGATGCAGGAGATCTAGCTTGTATTGGAGCCTCTTCTCATGGAGTGTGTATTTTAACCTTCTGGAAGAGTATATCCATTTTCTGAGCTTCAGTTTTTATCTTGGCATCAAGCCAAAGTATTCTCCATCCTCATTTGTGAAGTTCCTTGAAGAGATTGTGTCCCTTCTGCTGGAAAAGTTGCAGTGGGGTTTGTGTAGCAGCTTGAAGGAAAGATCTCTAGTGAAAGGGACACTTCCCTTCACTGTGGTGATCCATCGATTAGCCAACCAATCCATGTAAATTTCTTATTTAATCTATTGTGTATCATATGCTTCATAAATTTCTAAATATTACTGCAAATCTATGGCTTAGATCTCAGATCTATTCATTGATATCAATCTTTTCCTGACATCTATAAGGGGAGTGTAAAGAAGAGACTATTTAGCATATATATCTATAATATATCTATAATTTTATCTAAATATATTCCCTAGATCTTAATTATCATGAAATACTATTTCATCCCTCTCAAAATTATGCTGTCAAATTCTTCAGTCTTCATACATGGTGCAACACCTCTAATTTGAGGGTTTATTCATGTTAAATCTTTGTTTTCCTCTTGTATATCATTTTATCCATATCCTTGATCCAATTTAATGATTTTTATACCCTATTATAGTTAACACCTTCAGAAAATCATGATTTCTATGCTTCAGTAATTTCTGTATACTCTAGGTCATGGTAAATACACATTTTTAAGCCATTTCGGGAGTGGGGAAACTGTTTAACATCGCTAGAGTGATTTTTAAGCTGAAATTTGGTATGAAAATCCCTCATGACCTAAGATAACATATCCAACCATCAATTTCCTCTGTTTTTATGGATATTTCTGAAATTATCCATTTTAGGGCTTAAATCACTGCTTTTCCCCACTTTGGGTTGAAGGGATAGATCAATTTCCTTGCTTCCGTAGACGTTACTATTAGTATAGGGTTTATTAACACCTACCATGCATTATTAGCCTACTTATACTCCAACATAGTGTTTTTATATTGCTGCAGTCCCTCATTGGACATTTAACAAGCCATACTAGGTGTGGGAGGCGTGTTTGCCTCACCTAGTTTGTTTTGTTTCTGATATGCTCTTGGAATTGGGTCTTATATTACTATATATAAGGAATCCAAGGGATAATCTTATTTTATGAAGCACACATCCCGAAAAATTGCGTTTTTCGGGTCTGTTTTGGCTGAGTAGTTCCTTTTGGGATATTACATAATATTGGTGTTTAATATTAGGGTTTAATATTAAGGTTTATAATATTGGGTTTATAACATAGAGTATTTAATATGTAAGGTTTGGTACTATTAGGGATTACAATAATACAAAATTGCTCAACCATATTTACTAATGTGGTTGAATATGTTTGACATTCAACACTATTAAATTTGGTCTAACTTAATCACCTATGAATATTATTGACTAATAATTATAAGCATACATGTAATGTAAAAATAGTACATAAATGTATCCAATTCCACAATGTGACAAACTTTGTGTAAATGTTACATTACATTACAATTTATCTAATGCTGCAATGCGAAATTACAAAATTATTCAACCACATTTACTAATGAGCTTGTGGAGGTGCTTGATATACACTCATTGGTGTGTATCAATCCCATTTACTATTGTGGTTGTGGTAGAGTTTATAGCATTTTGGTTTATAATTTTTCAGTTTAATATTTGGGTGTATAATAATGTGTTTTTAACACTATATTTTATAATATCATGGTTTGTAGATTTTAAGCTTCTACATAAATTACCTAGAAACAAATTCTTAAAACGAAAAAATTAACAATGGCGAGAACATAAAAGAAATATACATATATATTTTTTTGTGGATCCCAAAACTAGGACTACCATATTGATTTTTCATTATGTTCCTTCCAATGTTACAATACATACATACATACATACATACATACATATATACATATATATATATATATATACATATATACATATATACATACATATATATATATATATATATATATATATATATATATATATATATATATATATATATACATATACATATATACATATATATATATATATATATATATATATATATACATATACATATACATATATATATATATATATATATATATATATATATATATATATATATATACATGTCGAAACATTCATAAACCCAAATCCATTAACTTTGGATTGGAACACAATCATAGTTCCCTTGACCAGATCTACAAAAAACCATGGGCAGAAAACCACCATGCCCAAAACTATGTGAAAATAACATGAAAAAAACTATAGGTAGGTCCACCAACCTATTATAAGGTCCAAAAAAATCCCTCGGGACACTGCCCCAAACCCCGTGTAGGGAGGCTACCGGCCCCCTGTTACCTCCCTGTTGCACGTAGTGTAATAAACAAGGGGACATACCCCCCCACCATGTTACCACCCCCCCCCCCACACACTTTGTCAATACATCTACAACATTCTTGAAAGTATCCACCTTTACCAGCAACACCTTTTATTCCTCAATGATATCCCTCACAAAGTGACATTGAACATCAATGTGCTTTGTATTTGAATGATAATTAGGGTTCTTTGCCAAGGAAATTGCACTTTGGCTATCACATTCTATCCATATAGCTTGATGTACCAACTCCATAATTGAACACAATATATGTAACCAAACTGCTTCCATGCTTCCATGAGTGGCTACCATGTATTCAACCTCTACAATTGAAAGAGCCACTATAAACTATCTTTTTCTCATCCAACTGACGACTCCTCCAAATAGGTTAAAAAATTAGCCACTTGTAGATATTCTCTGATCTAGATGTCTAGCCCAGTCTGCATGAAAAAATCCATGGATTTCTAAAACTCTGTTGAATCCTAATCTTCCTTGGTAGCACATGAAATAATCACGAGTGCCACACAAATACCTGAAAACCTTATTCATTGTTTTCCAATGCTCCTTCCATGGTTTTGACATAAACCTGCTCAATAATCCCACTGCATGTGAAATATATCATCTATTATGAGCCTTTGCATACATCAGGCTATCAATTGCAATTGCATATGGGACACGGGACATGTCATATTCCTCTTCTCATGTCTTGGGACATTATTCAATAGATAAATTTACACCTACAAGAATAAGAATCTTCACTGGTTTACTATTATGCATATTAAACCTCTGCAGTATTGTCTTGAAATACTTCCTTTGGTTTAACCAGAGCTTCATCATTTCCCTATCCCATTTAATTTCCATGCCCTAAATATAGTTTACAGCTTCAAGATCGTTCATGTCAAATTTGGAGGACAATTGTGTCTTGAAATCTTCGATAATTTCTTTGTCATTTCGAATCAGCAACACATCATCCACAGACAAGACAAATAAATAATACAGTCACCAATTAATTTAAAATACACAACTATCCTCTTTACTTCTGCTGAAGCCAAGTCCTCCTATATCTGTATCGAATTTTTGATACCACATCCTTGGTGATTGATTTAACCCATACAAATACCTTTTTAAGCTGCATACTATTTATTTCTTCCCCTTCATTGCAAAGTCTCCAGGTTTCTTCATGTAGATATATTCTTCCATATCCCCATGAATAAATTTTGTATCCACATCCATCTATTATACTTCAAAATAAAAAGCACCAGTAATAGATAACAATAATATAATAGAATATAACTTGGCAAAAGGAGAAAAAATATCCCCAAAATCAATTCCTAACACCTGGGAATAACCGTTTGCTACCAACTGAGATATGTGTTTATCCACCTTTCCTTTTTCATTCATATTCTTCTTCAACACCCATTTTCTTCCAATGAATTTCCTTCCAAGTGACAACTCCATAAGATCCTAGGCCTCTTTTTTGTCCAAATATGTCATTTAATCAACCATGGCCTCTTTCCATAGTTTTTCATCCTCTGAATATACTACCTCCCTGATAGTTATGGGATCATTTTTAGTAATATATAAAGAAAATTTTGAATAGAAATAAGATGGACCATACCTTTCTCACTTCCTTCTCTCTTGAATTGATATTCTGAAAGGTAGTGTTTGTGGCTATTCATTTTGGATCATGTTATGTTGTAGAGTCTAATTCTTCTTCCTTTAACTCAAAATCTATCTTCTTACGTTCATTTGGTAGGATTTCATGTTTAATAGTATCTTTCACCTCTCTAAACACAATATCTAGGTTGTACACAAACTTCCTTGTTTCTGGGTTCCAATGCTTATAACCTTTTGAACCATCCTTATACCGAATAAATATACACCTTTCAAATTTATTATCCAACTTGGTTCTTTAATCCTTTGGAACATGTACATATGCATCACAACCAAATATGCTTAGATGTGAAAGAGATGTTTTGTTACTAGTACATACCTCATGTGGATTTTTATCCCCCAACGCTAATGAAGGTGATCTCTTAACCAGGTAACATGCAGTCACCACTGCCTCTACCCAAAATTCTTGTCCTAGTGTGACACCAATGATCATGCTTCTTTCCTACAATTCCATTTTGCTGAGGTATGTATGGAGTAGTATTTTTTTGTGACATACCACACTTTTTGCATAAATCCCCACAATTTTCCATCCTCAACACCTTTAACTTCTTCTCTATCTTATTTTCCACAAGATCCTTCAATTTTTTAAACCTGTCGAAGACTTAATACTTCATCGTAAAGAAATATATCCATGTACTCCTTGAGAATTCATCTATAAAAGAGACATAGTACACTTAATTACCAAGTGATTGAACTGAAACAAGTCCAAACACATCATTCTGTAGAATCTATAATATCCCTTTCTCCCTATTAGAACCCGAAGGGAATCTCACCCGATTATGTTTCCCATATACACAGTGTTCATAAAAAATGAAATCCAGAGATAAATTATACATAAATTCTACCATACCATTACCGTGAAGTGTTTTAAGTCCTTCTATGTAATATGTAGAATCCTTCGATGCCAAAACATGGTATTTTCTCAAGAGACTGCAAGGTTTTTCACTCCACTTTCAGGAACCAAAGAAATGTTGCACCCACCATTAATATTTCTACCCAGAAGCCTATACAGAGTTCCAAACCAAACTTCTCACATTAATACCAGTGCTCCCCGAACCATATTCCATTTATCCTTTTCGAACATTATTTTCACGCATGTATCATCCATGTTCCATACAGAAATGAAATTTCTAGCCAATGAAGGAATATGTAGAACACCAGGAAGTGTCCTAATCCTTTCACCTTGAAACTTCAACTTGATGATTCAGCATCTAAAGATTTTGGTTTTCCTGTCATCTCCTAAGAAGACATTACTATCATCATATTTCTCATACTCGCAAAACCACTCCCTATGGGGAGTGAAGTGAAAGGATGCACCCGAGTCAATCAACAATGTCTCATGATCTACATGTGTACTTAAATAAGAAGAAAAGTACACATCCCCATCGTCATCTGAGGTTGTTTTTACCTCTTTACAAGGAGCATCATTGGATCCTTTTCCTTTCTCATGAGATTTAGATCTATATTCTTTTTTGTAGTGCCCTTCCTTTCCACATTTCCAACACACCTTTACAGGTTTTCTAGGAGATTTAGGCCTCCCACTTGAGGAATTATTTTTATCTTTTTCTAGGGCCATCCTTGTACATATAAGGCATCTCTATTATTCCTCTCCATATTTTTCCGTCTCATCTCCTTCAACAACAAGGATGATACTATTTCATCAAACTTCAAAGTATTTATATTTCTACATATTGCAAGAACCATATTATCCCATGAATCTGGTAGAGAAAAAAAAAATTGATGCACTTACATTTGTTTGAAATTTTAATATCAACAGATAAAAATTGGCTTACGATAGTATTAAAGGAGTCCATATGCTTTGTCACTGAGTCTACATCTTTCATACTCAGGTTATACAACTTTTTTCTTAAGAACAGTTTATTCGTCGGGGACTTATATTGATACAAAGTCCCGAACTTGTCCCACAAAGCCTTCATCATAGCTTCCCCTAATATATTCAACAATTCTAAATTTAAGATATACAACCATAATGTGCTCTTTTCCTTTTGATCCAACTTTTCCTAGTCTTCTAGTGATATAGTCATTAGTTTAGTACTTAGATCTATTGATATCCATTTATATTTATCCAACAACAAATCATCCATACTGAGCTTCGAAAACTCAAAAATCTCACCATTTAATTTCTTGATCTCTATCTTTCCACTGCTTTCCATCTTCTTTCACTATAAGAATTGATCTCGTAGATCTCCCACTAAACAAGGTCTACCACAGGGCCGAGAAAAACCACTCAGCAGAAAAGGTGTCCCCTTGAAGATGAAACAAATCTAATGTCAAAATTAGGTTTTAACCCAGTATATAAATTACCTACAAACAAATTCTGAAAGTATAAACATAAACAATGGTGAGAACATAAAACAAATATACACATATATTTTCCCCTGGATCCCAAAAACGAGGCTACCAGCTTGATTTTTAATTATGTCCCTTTCAATGGTAAAATACATATATATACATGTTGAAGCATTCATAAACCCAAACCCATTGACCCTAGATTATAACATAACCATAGTTCCCTTGATCAAATCTATAAAATACCATGGGTAGAAAACCATTGTGCCCAAAACCATGTCCAAAATCCATGCACAAAACCATGAGTAAGTCTGCCCACCTATTATAGGGTCATGGAAAGAATGTAACACACACCCAACAACGTTTATAATATTATGTTTTAATATATAGGGTTTTTGATATTAAGGCTTAATATTGGGGTCTATAATATTGTGTTTATAATATTTGATGTTTATTATATTGGGATTATAATATTACGGTTTAATATGTAACATTTATAATAATGGATTTAATATTAGTGTTAAATATCTCCCATATGTTGAAATAATCACCACACCTTTATGGAATCCATAATTTCCGCCTTGGGGAGTCTACTTAGTAGTTTGGGAAGTTTACTAACACCTATAGGTTTTGGTGTAGTGAAAAACCTTTTCATGGTATCAGAGGATAGACCCAAGTTCAATTCTCTTGAGCCAAAGTTGAGCAGATTTGTTAGAATACTCATTGAACCTCTATGGGATCAGTAATTTTCACCCTATGGATCCTAATTTCTGGTTTAGAATGTTTAGTAGCACCTGCGAGTTTCCCTTGAGCTACGTCTAGGGGGGTGTTGGAATAATCACCACACCTTTATGGAATCCATAATTTCTACCCTAGGAATGATAATTACTTGTTTGGAAAGTTTAATAACACCCATGTGTTTTTGTTTAGTGGTAAACCTCTTCAAATACTTAATAATAATTAGTTTGGTTGATATCAACAGATTATACCAACCACATTTACTAATATGGTTTTGTATATACACCTGTGCATATATATCATCCACTAATATATAGACTCTCACTTCGCATAATGAAATGACTAGAGTGTATCACTCTGAGTAGGATAGTGCAATTTTGGATGAAAATTTAGTATTTTCTAAAATTGAAATGGCCCCATAAAACCTAAAGGAGTTATAAAATATATTGGTACATATAGTTTAAATCATATATAAATTCAATCCTATTATACCATTTCTAAATTTAAAATATATAATTTCAAAAAACATAAATAAATTAAACCAAATAATAATTATTTTATCATAGACTCAAGCAACTACTCTGCTTTAATTCGTCATATGAAACAAAACAATTCCCATCAACATGATGAGCCTCTCATGATCAACATATTGTATCATGATTGATGCTCATAAAATAAATTACAACCTTCGTTAGGTAGCGTATCAAACATTAATAAAATAGTTCTTGGTATACAGCTTCGCGAGGTTGAATACCACCACCAAGTGTCCCTCCATGGATGTCTACTATGACTTCACCCTATCTGCACCCAAGGAGAAGCCTTTAGCTATTTATAAATATATAATAATCACTTGGAAATATTATATATCATTCATACCAAAGGTGGGAACAAAGAATGTGAAAAATAGCATGTTGGCTAATAAATTCTCACTTCCAAGCCATTAGAATTCCCATGAGATCTAGAATGTTGTATTGGCACGTGAAATTTGTAACCTTTGGTCCCAATCTCTTTGATCCTTGCATGGTATATAGATACATCTATGTTTTTGAGCCATTTTTAGTGATGATAGGTTTTAAGGCTTTTCATTGGAACATTTTGGCATGACTCTAGATAACAAGTGGCACTAGAAGAAAAATGGTGTTAGAAATGCACAAGTGGAAAGGAAAATAATTTACACAAAAAATATGACCTACGAATCTTCTATTTATCACACAAACTAGAATTAATTACAATTAATGTGATGAGGGGTATTTATACTTTTTAAATCGTGACTCAAAGGATGCTGAATTCAACATGAAAAAACTCACTAAATTTAACCTTTGCAAATATAAGAATGAACTCTGACTAAAACTCACCTTAGTCAACTTAAATGACACTCTAACTTTGTACTGCTTTGTATGTGGGAGTAATTAGATATTTCTAACGGCCCCCATTAATTACTATAGCTAAAATAAGACATGAATAATGACAACTCAAACATGTATGTTGGTCTAAGTCTCAGCTAGGCTTACAAAACCTATGTTTCCTTTATGAAACTCAAATACATAATTTGATAATGGCTTAGTGACTGTGTCGCCCATAGTATTCAAATAAAATTTTCCATTTCTCACAAGTTCTCTAATAAATTGATATATTGTATCAATATTTTTTCTCTTTTGGTGAAACAATCTATGCTTAGATAGTGCAATGGATGAGGTGTTGTCACAATCAATTATTTTTTATCCTTCTATTTGTTGTTGAGGTCCTTCCAAAAATATTTTTAAACATACTACTTTACATGTTGTTGATGTTGTTGCTACATATTATTATTCTACTAATGAAAGTGTCACAATAGGCTACTTGCTAGATTCCCATGATATCACACTTGAACCACTTTGAAACACATAACTAGAAGTGATTTTCCTATCATCCAAACTTCTTGCAAAATCACTGTTAGTATATGCAATGAAACATTTCTTCTTTGTGTTGTCATAAAATATGTCACAATTTGTAGTTATTTCTATGTATAGCATAATTCTTTTTCCAACTTTCTAATGTGAGTCTTTTGGAGACTCCAAATATTTAAAATTCAAACTAACTTGCATTATATTTTATTTTATAATTATGAGATAAATAGGGCTTCCAACCAATCTTTCAAATAGATTTCAATTGACATATAATCCATTATCATCCTTAAATAACTTTGTACCTGTTACTACTGGTGTAGGAGCAGGTCTACAATTTTCCATTTTGAATATTTTCAACAATTCTTTAGCTTACTTAGTTTGAGAAATAAAAATTCCTTCCTGTAATTTATCAACTTTTGTGCCAAGAAAATATTTCATTAGACCAAGATCTATCATTTCAAACTATTTCTTCATTGTTCCTCCAAGATCATCTATTTCAAGGCTAATAGTATAAATCATGTCATCCACATACAAACTAACAACCAAAAATTGACCATGCTCATTTAACTTTGTGTACAAGGTTGGTTAAATTTTTGTTCCAAAAAATCCATTCTTGAATATATAATCGTAAATTATACTATACCATTCTCTTGGAACTTGTTTAATTCCATATAGCGCTTTTGTGAACCTCTAAACTTTGTCTTCATGACCTTCAACTTCATAACCGCAAGGATGTTGCACTTAGATTTCTTCTTCTATAATTTCATTAAAAAATTTTGATTTCTCATCCATATAATACACTTTCCACTAGTATTTTTTTCCCGTTGTTTCCAAGACTTCTCTTAGAGTATCAAATATAGCGAGCAGAGAAAATATTTCTCATAATTCTATTTCCAGTTGTTGTAAGAACCATATTTCTACGAGTCTTACCTTAAATCTATCAATCTCTCTTTTCTCGTTCAAATTTGTATTTTACACTCATTTCAAACCAATGATATTTTTATCTTTTGGTAAATAAAAAAATTCTGAAGTCATTCTTCTCTATAGATTCTATTTCTTCATCCATATCTTGAACCCAATTCTCATATTTTATGTATTCTTCAAATGATGAAGGTTGAAATGAAAATAATACAAAACTTGAACTAAAATGAAAATCATCATAAATATCTTGCATACTTCTCATTTTTCTCTTACCATTGCCTGATTCATCACCTAACTAATAGGTGGGAGTATTCTGATCCGTTGATCTTCTTAAATATCCATGTTTTTCTAAAAATCTTGGAGTCCTTATTGGCATGAATTTGTCTGGCATATTCTACTATGATCCTTGCTACTCATTTTTCAAAACATACTCTTCTTCCCTGAATGGTACTCTTACATAAAAAAAATTATACTCTCCCATTCCATGACTCTTGTTCTTTGAACACAAAATTTCTGCTAATTATAATCTACTTGGTGACATGATTTTACAATTTATATTCTCTTCACTCCTCACTATAACCACTAAATATGTGTTTTCCACTTTTATCATCTAACTTTCCTCATAGCGCTTTAGGTACATGTATATATGCTACACATACAAACACTCTAAGATGAGATACACTACAAGGAATACATGACCATATTTATTTTGGCACTCTGTCCATCGTTCTAATTGTAGGAGATCTATTTATCACATAAACAACACATGAAACTGCTTCTACTCAGTACTTGTTTTACAAGTTTCTTCCTTTCAACATGCTTCTTTCCATGCTCATTATTATTTTGTTATTTTTATTTTCTATACCATTGTGTTGTAGTATGTATCTAGTTGTAAATCTCCTTATTATTCCATGTTGTTCACGATAAGAATGGAATTCCTTCAAGTTATATTCTCCACCATGATATGGTATCAATACTTTGATCTAAAATTCACTAAATTTCTCTAATATGGATCTAAATTCTTTGAACTTTGCAAAATTTTTAGACTTCTTCAAAAAAATAAACCCACTTCTTTCTGCAAAAATCATCGATAAAAGTGAGGAAGTCATAAATTCCACCAATTGACTGCGTCTACATAGGTCCATGCAATTTTTTATGTACCAGATCTAGTGGTTTCTTTGCTCTGTATGCATGTTCTTTCAGGAAAATTTCATTGTGTTGCTTTCCCAAGATACAAAACTCAAAAGTACTATAGGGTTATTTGGTGGGAGATAATCCTCTAACCATCTGATTCTACTGCAATGGTCTCAAACCAGAAAAATACAAATGTCCAGATCGAAAGTGCCATAACCAATAATCATTAGAGCATGCAACCATAAAATAAATGACCTGATATCTATAATTCATGATCAGAGGAAATAGTGTGTTCCTCATAATTTTCACTTTTCTATCAACTAATTTCTTGGGGGCTTGTTATATATAATACAATCATGTCCCTAAAAAGTAACTATGTGTTTTTTTTACATTATATTGTCGTCATGACGATGACCCTCAAAAAAAATTTCCTGAGTCAATTTTGGAGCCTATGTGAACCGTTGTTTAAAGCCCCCTACTGTCGTCATGTTTTTTTATTTGTTATTTTTATGTTTACTCCTAGTGTTGCAACCTCCTAAGTCAATGTTTTCTAAGTTTCATCACTTAACTCTTAGTATCTCTTATGTTATCTATTCCATGGTTAGTTGAACTCATGACTTGTCTCAAATTAGAAACTATCCATTTCACCATGCACACACTAGAAAAGAACTCAAAAGCACACAAATGGAAAACAAAAAAAACACACTCCAAGTTGATGAAAACATGCACTTGTGTTGAGCGCACTCCATTAGGATGAATAAGTGCATCCTCCCTGAGAACACTCCTTCATGCTAAGCAAGTGTGCCTTCCTTGAGCACACTCCTTCACGCGGAAGACATGCACTCTTCCTAGATGCATGCATGATATCTTTTGTTGCATGTGGGCACACTCCTAGAAAATGGGATCCCACTTAACTTCCGTTAACTAATCCTTTCACTTTTCAACAAGTAGAGATCATGCATGAAACAATTTTTCATTTAAAATATTTTGAATTAGCCCAGTTAACCATTTATTTTCATAATCATTCTCATCTAGGTTGGTCGCACAATTGTGGATCCAAAAATTCTTCATGAACGTGCATTACAAGTAAGTTTTTCACATTGAATCTATTTATTGTCTTTCATGATTTCATTGTTGATCTTTCTTTTGTTGTTGTTGTTTCTTTATTTTTCAATTTTCTTAATAGTGTTTCTATTCAATATTGTTTTGAAAGTGTTAATTATTTGTCGCATGCTAGAACTCTACACATTCCTCTACATTTCACATCCCACCATGATTGCGACCATATCCATAAAATCTTGCAGATTCTTATTCTTCTGATTGTTATCATGAAATATTGTTGTCAAAAATTTTCATGATCCATTCATAGGAAGAGCACACTTCTGGAACTTGATGCTTGATTAGCACTGAAAATTGTTCCCAAAATTTCCAAGTTTCCTTCTTAAGCCCACTACTTTATCACAAAGAACCATGCCCTTCCTTGAGTAGATGAGTGCACATAGAAGACTTGAATGATTTACCTTTGTCCCTTTGACATGCACCAATGCACCGTCCTTGCCTTGGAGTGCATGAGCACATCATGAAGGCCTCAAGGCCATAAGACATGTTCCTTCATTCCTTCAGATTCTGATAGTGTGCTCTCTCTATCTCCTTAAGCGCATGAGTGCACCTTCACAGCCCGAAGGCTCGAAAACCCACTCCTTTGTCACTTCGGAGTGCATAGTGCGCCCTTGCTATTTTTATTCTCTTTATTAAGAAAATGAGCACACTGTAAAGCCCCAAATGAACCTTAAATCTCGTTTGTGCTTTGAAAGTGTGCATCCTAGTTCACATGTACATTTTCCTATGCATGAAAGTGAATTTTCACAATCATTGATAGTTTTTCGTGTCCAATTACATTTGATGGATTTTTGTACATGATTTATGAAGATACTGTTGCATAGTTATGTTGTGTTAAGCTAATCTTGTCATCATGCATGTGCTATCACACACAAGTATTCAAGCTACAATTATTGTCACCATTTCATCATTTTTTGGAGCCATGCCTCCCTCTACACTTAAATGGGCTTCCAAAAAAACTTTAGAGGCCAGTAATGAGGAAGTAGTTGAAGTAACAAAGTTGACCATTCCCATTTATTCAGACACGTGGTGCTTCATCAATAAGTCTACCGAGGTCACACGGGGAAGTATAGAAGACAAATTATTAGACAAGAGGTCATGCTCCATTAGTCGTGGGATCATTTCTACACATAAATATATGATTATTGATGAAGTATGAAATGATTATAGTGTATCTCCATTCATACAAGGATCATATTAACATCCATGTGTAGAACTTCACGTAGAAAATTTTAAAAATTTTCAACAGCTAATTATGGTATGCTAGTGGATGATATCCAACTAGATTATTATTGGTAGTAACACATGGGAATCAGTTCCTTCCTTGTGCACTACCTTTAATACATGGGAATCATTTCCTTCCTCCTCTACTACTCATTAGGGGAATTTTGAGGTCTAGAATGGGCCTCCTAAGAAAAATGTACAACCAAAATAAAATTTATAAGAACCAATAGGATTCAGGATGATGATGTCAACCATGGGGGTTGATTCACCACTTTTTAAGTAAAAGGGTAAAAATATTAAAAAATAATAAAAAAATAAAACTACTTTTTCAATTTGTATTTTCAACTTATCTCCCAATGTTTTTACTCAAATTTCAAGTGAGAGTACTCATTGGATGCAAAATTTAATTCCTCATCAAAGGAGTATCCATGTTGCATACTTTCGATCGACCCTACTATGCGAAAAATAAGAAATACATGAAAAAACATGATTGCAATCACATTTTTCATGTATTTCTCATTTTTTGTTTAGTAGGGTCGATTGAAAGTATGCAACATGGGTACTCCTTGGATGAGGAATTAAATTTTTCATCCAACGAGTACTCCCGCTTGAAATTTGAATAAAAAATTTGGGAGATAAGTTGAAAATAATAGTTGAAAAGTAGTGTTTTCCTTTTTCCCTCTAAAATTTGATGATGTCATCAAATATTATTTAAATATTTCCACAATCATTTTATAATTTCCTTAGGAGGCCCATTTTAGACCTCAAAATTCCGCTAATGCAACAACTAATCGTAAACAAGGATTCACATTCTAGTGTATAATTTAGGCTATCGCTTCTATTATTACATAGGCATCAGTGCACTTATATGTCATTGGCCTGATTTACTAAGTCTTTGAAGAATTGTTTAAGATTTACCATACATCTAACACATGAGTTGATCAGAAAAATTATGAGGAAAATTAGCATTTTATAAGAGTCTTCCATTCTTAACATAATTAATTAGATTAAATTCATCTTCAAAGGATCTGCTCCTACTATATAGTTTTCATAAAAACAACCCACCTTGAGGAGAGTGATAAAATGGATCTAGTATTGGTTAGTTCACACAAAATCGACCCCTGCTGAGGGAAGTTCCAAAAGGCCTCTAATATTGGCCTGAGTGGACAAACAGTATATCGCAGTAAAATGACCCTCTTGCCTTGCTACTAGCTTGTATATTTGGTATTATGTATAGGCGTATCTATTTATTTTGAAATAGGGTTTGCAGATTTTTAATTATGTTAATGAGAAAAAATAGATATAAGGTTTAGTTTATGTTGAGCGATTATTTTCAGTCGAATAAAAAAATATATGGCATTTTCTTATGTTTTTCTTTATATTCATTTTAAATATCCTGCCCACATACTTCCATTTCCATTTTCCTCCACTACTCTAAGTTCCCTACTGAAACACCCTCAATCGCCTCCTCCTCCATGCAGCTTATTTCCCTCCACTTCCACACGGTTGATCATCTGTCAACTTCTTCATTAATCATCCATCAAGGCTGGTCGATTGCTCTACTTGTCTTTTTAATGAGCTTTCTAAAAGAAATGTCATAAAATTATTTAATATTTAATCTACAGAGGGTGGATTCATTATTAAATGGAGAATTTCAATATTAATCTTCGTAGGTAATTCTCTTGCAACATTAATTTTTGCAAGTGATTTTTAATATTCATTTTTTTAGTTCATTCTCTTTTGTCATAACAAGATTTTTTCACAGAGAAAAAAAATGCTAATTTTTTATTAAAAAAAGTATAGTAGGTATCATAACGAGGATTTTAATGAAGGAGATAATAAGGGCCCGTTCAAGGCATTCCCAGGTACCAAAAGCAATCTAAATTCACCTTTTTAAATTAGTGGTTTTTGTATTCACACTTTTCCATTTGTGTTTCATATATTTAAGGTTTCATAAGATTGAATTTTTTGCTTGTATGAATAACTCTCACATGAGTGAGGTAAACATTACCAAGAATTGAAATCCACATTAATTGATCAAAGGCTTATTGTTCTTGATGACAAAGGATTGGGAATATTATTTCGCAACATGACAGTAAAAGTAAGGAAGATATAGAGATTTTAAGAAATAACAATAGACATAAACTTTAGATACTTTGAATGACCTACTCTATTATGCTGAGGCTTGAAAATCAAATTGATTAAAGCAATGAAACATACGATACAAATCATGATTATACATGGTATTAAATAAATGGCACATATGTAATTTAAACCCTAGCTACGACATACCGTTGAGCTATGTGAAGGCTTCCAGTATGACAATCAAGACATTCTCTCTTATCCACTCCCTAAATTATTAAATGCATATTTTAATTTACATTATGTGAGTTTTCCATGTAAGAGCAATGATGTTATGGTTCTTGCAAATTTTTTCTTTAGTTCTGATGGTCTCAGTATACTTTATCTCTTATCTCGAAAATAGAGTTATATATGCATCCTTCCCTTAATTTTAAAACCCAAAAATTATATATATTATTAAAATCATGTATTTCTATTATATAGCTATATCTTTATAATTATGACAGTGAAGGCCATAGTTATATGAGAATTTAGTTGCAACTTATTATTTCATATTTATTTCATCTAATTAGTCTTCAAATTCAAGATTTCACAACTTGCTAATAGATTGTGCAAACAATTTTGTGTTAACTACTTATGAAAATTTGATACAATGCTTATGAAATTTTCAACCTTCAAAAGAAAATGTTAAAATATAGAGGTAATGTTCATCTTGATTGGTTTTACAACACGATTGGCTACCATAAGTTTATTTTGAGTGGTGTGATTCTTAGCACCATGAAACTCCAAAATGAAACTCTGTAGTAGAGAAAATATGTGCTAAAATATATTATTAGAAAGAAAAAGTCGAGCTCCACTCCTTAAACAGTGAGCAGGCCAATATTTGAAGTATTAAATTGTTGAAATAAATAAATAAAGGTGACAATTAAATTTGAAAATTATTAATGGAAAATGAATGGAATAATTATGTGGGAAGTGTTTGAATATATATAGAGAGTGAATTTTAGATACAAGTACAAATATATTATGAATCTTGCTTAGTTTCCCCTTTTTTTTATGGTTATGGTATACTTCAAGTCATTTCTTGAAAATAGATTTACATGTGCATGCTTTCATTTACAACCTTGCTTGGTTCCAACAGTTGTGAAGGTTTTTTTCCCTGTGGGAAATTATTCTTAATTTGTGACTCTACTTGCTTTTAATTGTTGTTAATTTATAAGTTAGAAATCCTTTCAAAATTCTTATTAATATTTTAAATTCTTTCAAAATAAATTATTTCTCAAATAACATCTGATCAATACAAAATAACATCTAATTGAAACAAATAAATTCAATTTATACATAATATTATAAGGAATTGTGTGGAGCTTTTATTATACTATCAATAATTATATAAAAAAAATTTCTATCCAAATTTACATATTAAAAAGATGAAAAAGGAAATCTATTTTTTTTATCATATAAAAACAGTTATAAGAATTAAAAAATTTAAACCATATAAATTCCAAATCTAGTCTCTGACACATTTTTAAAATGAAAGTAAAAGGAACTATTGTGATGAAGCATTATAACCACATATTTCCAAAAACTAATAATAATTTCAAATTCATGTACATTTCATTTTAGAGATGCAGTGTGGATATTGTGTTCAATCAATTTAGATCTACCAAAAACAAAATGGTGTTTCATATATTTAAAAAAAAACATATAAAAGGATATGAGCTCAAAATACTACACCATAATGAAAATTTCATATATTAAGTGAATTGCCCAAGGTAAGATGCTTCTTTTATTTCAGAGAGTCTTTACAAACATATTTAAATTCTTTTCGAATGTCAATTTAAATCAATATAGTCACTTTGGAAAGGTTATGTGATCATAGCTATATGCTTCCAGTTATGAGTCCTGTTTTTGGTATACTTATAGCTCCTTGGTATGCTCAATGAAAAATGAATGATGTGATAACATGAAGAATTTTCTACTACATGAAAAAATTAATTTCATATTTAATTGTCAATTAGTAATAATTTTCATAATGGATTCTACTATTGCATCATAGCTTCATGGAAATATTAGGTAGGATTGCATTTTGTGTATCTAAATCCTCTACAAAGAATTTAAATCTCATGTGCAGGTGATAAAACAATATGGGTATATGAAGCACATGCACAACTAAAATATGCATATATCAAGCACATGCACAACCACTTTAGTGAATGTGGTTGATATATGTCAATAGGAATATATCAACCACATTATTAATAAGGCGCATGGTATATCTTTAACATGGGGCTTCACTAGGGGAGCAAAACCATGCCACATGCGTTCATATTTGGGGATATATTTTGAGGAAAAAATGACAAATATATTGAGAATATAATAGGGGTAAAGGCTTTTTATAACTGAAATCATAAAAAATGGAGGTCAAAGTTAATGAAAAAATAGATAGCTACGGTATGTAGTGAAAGTAGGGGTGTTTTAAATTGGGAACTTATATTGGGTTCATATTGGCAGGGTGTTAAATAATGTGATATTTAGAGGTATTTTCCAATGTGTAGTCAAATTAAGGGTATTGTTTAGTTTTCCTCTAATACACGTTATATGTCAAAGGTTTATCGAGTGAACCCTCCATGAGATTTAACTCTAATATTAAACCCAATATTATAAACCCTAATATATATAAACCCTAGAATTAAACCCAATATTATAAACCCTAATATATATAAACCCTAGAGTTAAACCCAATATTGTTTTTCGTAAGCTAGGTAGGACTGCATATTCATCATCATGCCCAAATACATTGCCCCAATAATGGCAGGGAATTGAACCAGTGACTTCACATCAAGGAGTGCCTTAATAGCACACCCAACCACCATCTATCCAAGACCATGTGGATATTATTAAACCGAATATAATAAAGCTTAATGTTAGAAATATTTATTATGAACCAAATATTATAAATCAAATATTAAACTAAATATTATAAACCCTAATATTATGTTTTATCATGATTAGGCTTGATCAACCCTACGTTTACTGTATTTAACATTTTTTCACTTGATGTCATAGTTGAACATATAGTCAAACATATTCAACCTTTATAGGATGAACATGGACAACCATAGTAAACTATGTTCAACCATAGTCAAACAATCATTAACAATAGTGAAAACATAGTCAACGATGCTTAACAATAGCCACACATTATCAACCATAGTCTAACCATGGTAAAAAATCATCAGCTATTATCACCATGGTTGACTATGATTTACCATAGTTAACTATGTTCACCATGCCAACCATTGTCAACCACAATTGACTCTATTCAACATGGTTGACCTATCTCAACCATGATTAGTTACGTTCAACTATGGGTAATTTAGGTCAGCAATGGTCAATCATGATCATATTTAGTCAAGCATAGTCATCGTAATCAACCTTTAAAAACCATGGTCAACCCATACTCAACATGGCCAACCATTATTAAAATGGTCAAATATGGTCAACTGATGACATCATGGTAAAACATGGTTAATCATAACCTTCCATTATCACTATATAAAGCCATAATATATCGTAGAAATCTATGGTCAACCATGCTAAAATTAGTCAAACCATGTTCACCCATGGTGAAATTGGTCAAGCCATGTGATAAATGTCGCAATTTAATAAAAAATCTTACAATGTTATATTATCACATGGTGATAGAAATTTATCAAACTTCACAATGTAACAAAAATGATGTAATTATGACAAACATTGTCAGAGTGTCACATTGCAATTTATCCAACAATGCAACGCAACACTACAAAAAAATTTAACAACATTTAGTAATGTAGTTGACTATGCTCGATTGATAATAATGTTTTATTATGTTTAACATTAAACACTTCTCAACTTTGGTTAAAAAAAATCACATGGTAATATTATTAATTAATATTAATATTTAAACATAATCAAACATATTAGTTAGACATAGTTAATCTCTATAGTCCATGTTTAAATAGTTGACCATGATCAAACTTATTCAACCCTATGTTTAAGGTATTTAATAAAATTTAGAAGTCACTCATAATTGTCTTATGTCAATGTAACTCGACCATATTCAATTACAATCAACCATGGTTGACCAATGCCATTTTTTGTCAAACTTAGTCGACTAAGGTCATCCTTGTTCATGTACAATCAAGATTCAAAAATGTTTAATAATAGTATTAATAGTAATAAAGTTGACTAATATTAGTATTAATATTAATATTAAGGTTGAGTATAATATTATTAATATAACATTGAGTATAATATTAATAGTTGATAATGATCAAATTTGGTCAATGTCACAATGTGATATCATGGAAATGTTAGATTACATTGTAATTTATCCAATGTCGAAATGAAACAATACAAAACTATTCAACCATATTTACTAATATGGTTGTTCATGTGTTTTATATAGGTCCATCACTGTATATCAACCACATTTACCAAGGTGGTTGTGCTAGGGTTTATAACATTTACATTAATAATATTAGGTTTTACAATATTAAGTTTATTATTAGGGTTTATAATATTGGGTTTATAATATAAAGTGTTTAATATTTAAAATGTTAGGTCCCTATAATACTATTGTAGGCCAATTTTTTTATTGTTAGTGTAGCCCCTTTATTGTTATTTTTTTGGCCATGTAGTCGCGATATTTTGATTTTTGTGCCCTTACATTATTATTGCTATGTAGGCCTTGATTATATTGTGATCCCTTAGACTCCTATATATAGAAAGTAGGTTTTTTCATTTGTATCATCTAAGAATTATTCATTTATATAATTTAAAGGAGGTTACCCATCAAAGAGGTCAATTTATAAGTCACTGATCTATCTTTTATTCTATTTTCTAAGTTGGTTGCATAACATTTGGTATCAAACCTTTGGATTCTAGTGTTTCTCTTCTATAAATAGATCATAAACAGATCATCTTGTAATTTTCACTATAATGTTTTTTATATGAAGCTTCAGAAGCTAAAATTGAAACCATGTGGAGTTGAAATACTCATGAACATCATGTACAAATTTCAAATATTTGTTCGCTATATTTTTAGAGATATGATTTGAGGAAGTTAGGATTTTATGCAGAAGCCTCTATAACTACTAAAGTCTCGAGGACAACACTTTTTTGAAGGAGAGGGGCATGTTAGGTCCCTATAATACTAGTGTAGTCCCTTATTTTTATTGTCAGTGTAGATTCCTTATTGTTATTTTTGTGCCCATGTAGTCCCCATATTGTATTATTGTGCCCCATCAAAATCCATTATTGTTATTGTTGTGCCATTAAGGTTTCGTCATCTTTATCATCAAATAATTGTTCATTTATATAATGTTAAGGATGTTTCCCCCTCGAAGATGATGATTTCTAAGTTGTTGATATACACTTTCGTCTATTTTGTGAGTTGGTTGCATAATATATGATTTAATATATCATGTTTAATAATTTTAGGGTTTGTGACAATTAAAAAATTATTAAACCATATTAAGTAACGTGATTGACTATGTTCAACTATGTTTGACTACGTTTAGTAGTGAACATTCTTAAAAATGGGTCAAACTTAATCACCTATGACTATTATTGACTATTATTAATAATAAAGCATGTTCTCACATCATAATGGTAGATAAATCTATCCAACGTTGCAATCTGACAAACATTGAGACAATGTTACACTATATTGTAATTTCTCCAACGTTGCAATGCAATATTACAAAATTATTCAACCACATTTACTAGTGAGGTTGTGTATGTGATTCTTATACGTTTATGAGTGTATATCAATCACATTTTCTAATGTGGATGTTTTAGAATTTTTAACATTTGAGTTTATAATATTGGGATTTATAACATTTGGATCTTTACTATTGAAAATTATAATATATAGGGTTTAATATAGGGTTTATAATATTGGACATTTCAATATTGGGGTTTTTAATATTGGATTTATAATATTGGGTGTTTAATATATTGGGTTTATAATATTTGAGTTTAATATTGTTGTCTATAATATTAGTATTTAATATTAAGGTTTATAATATTCGGTTTAATAAAATTTGGGACTATACTATTACAAAATTATTCAAACATATTTAATAATGTGGTTGACTATGTTTGACTATGTTTGACATTCAACATTTTTCAACTTAATCACCTACGAATATTATTTATTAGTATTAATAGCTAAACATGTTGTAAAGTATAAATGGTACATAAATATATCGAGTATTGCAATGTGGTAAACATTCTAGCAATGTTACATTACATTACAATTTCTCTAATTTTGCAATGTGAAATTACAAAATTATTTAACCACATTTACTGATGAGCTTGTGCATGTGCTTGATATACATTCATTGGTTTGTATCAACCACATTTACTAAATGTTTGGTTGTGCTAGAGTTTATAACATCTAGGTTTATAATGTTTTAGTTTAATATTTGGGTGTATATTATTGGTTTTATAATATTAGGTTTTAATATATAGGGTTTTGAATATCGATGCTTACTATTAGGGTTTACAATATTGCATTTGTAATATTTGGTATTTAGTATATTAGGTTTATAATATTAGGGTTTAATATATACATTTTATAATATCTTTTTTTCTTAATATCAGAGTTAAATCTCTACCATATGTTAGAAGAAATGTCACATCCATAATTTCCACCCTCGTGATCCTAGTTACCAATTTCGAAAGTTTACTAACACCTATGGGTTTTGGTGTGACGAAAAATCTCTTCATCGTATAAGATCCTAGACCCAGTTTAAATTCCCCCAAGCTACATCTAGGGGGTGTGGGGTGGGGGGGTGTTGGAGTAATCATTGCTCATCTACGGAATGCATAGTTTCCATGTTGTGGATCCTAGTTACTAGTTTGGAAAGTTTACTAACACTTGCGGGTTTTAGTGTAACAAAAACCTCTTCATGGTATCAGAGCTTGGACCCGTGTTTGATTCCCTTGAGCTACATCTAAGGGGGGATGCTGGAAGTATCATCACATATTTATGGAATCCATAATTTCAACACTGGGGATATTGGTTATCAGTTTGGAAAGTTTACTAAAACTTGCAGGCTTTGGTGTAACAAGAAACATCTTCAACCACTTAACAATTATTATGTGGTTGATATAAGTGACTTATGTCAACCACATTTACTAATATCGTTTTAAATATGCTTGATATATGCCTATGGATGTATAACAAACACTAATATATAAATGCTTACTTAGCGTAATGAAATGAGGAGACAGTATCACCCTGAGTAGGATACTATATGTTTGGACAAAAATTTAGTATTTTCTAAAATCAAAATAGAGCATAAAACTTAAAGGAGTTATAAAAATTTTTGGTACATGTAAATAAAATTAGGTCTAAATTCGACCCTATTATACAATTTCTAAATTTAAAATATAAAACTTCAATAAACACATAAATTAAACCAAATAATAATTATTTTATCATCGACTCAACTGACTACTACAATTTAATTCATCGCATGAAACAAAATAATTCCCGTAATGTTACTTTTAGCTAACCATTGTATGTTCTATGCTCATAGAAATTTACTTCAATCTTTCTTATTAAGTCCAATTCAATTTCCTGTTATGTAATCACATTAACATTGATTGTAAATACTAATATAACATAAAATAATCGACATAAGAGAAGCCAAGACAAGAGATGCAATAATTTGGTGGATGCTAGGGAAAAATCCAATGTGGCGAAAACCCTTTGATCAAATCTTCCTATTATTCTTCAAATTCATTAGAGAGAGAAAGTACAATTTTCAATAGTCAACATGATGTCCTAGCTAGCAAATCCAATGCTGGTCAAACTAACAAAAATTCTCCCAATGGAGGTTGTTAAAATCCAATCAAAATCAGCATATTCTCATAGTCAAATTCAACCCAAAACAGTTTGAAATACCTCAGTCAAACTCAGTCAATGCAAAAATCAAACTTCACCAATCTGCAGTTAGCACTATGGTAAATGCAGTAGTCAAATTACCTCGATTTGTGTGCCACCAAATTCAACCTCCGAAAATCATATTTATACCAAAATATTGAAGTAAAACAAGAGAGTTCACCAAAGGTAAATGTTGGTCAATGCAGCTACAAAAACCCTAATATAGTCCAAAATTTTGAGCTTCTATTTCACACATGCAAAGGAGAGAGAATGCTTCCTAAGGCTATATAAACCAATCATATTGAGAGAGACGTGAGAGATGAGTTGATTATTTAATGAGGTTTCTATCTCTCATTTAATATCCATCACTAAGGGTATGTGACACAAATTTTTGGGGTTGTGAGCCTACACTACAATTTTGGCCAGCCTTGAAAAAATTCACATTAGTGGAAACTAAATTCAAAATCCAACCTCTACTTATCCAAAAAATATCATCTTTATATCAATCTTTCAACTCTTCAAAATAGGAATCAAAAAAAAATATTATCTCTATAATATGAGGAGTGCAACAAGGAGTTTGGCCCTAGCTACAAAATTTAACACTCCCTCTCAACTAGGGAGAACTCCAACTGTCCATCCATCTATCAACCTTTGAAATCCTATCATATAATATCATCATGTACTATCATATATCATCGTTTCATCCCATGTCATACTACTTTATCTATACTTTATGAAATAACGAAGAAGATATTATTGAGAGTGAGTCACAAAGAACTTGCCACTCTGCACTGACTCGAAGTTAGTTTAGAGGTAAAAACCTCAACTAGAATTGATCCTAGATCAAGTTGTTGGACAAAAACCATCCTAGACATACAGAGTATAAAAATACATGATGTGTTCATTAGTAATTATATAGTATCTATCCTCATTTCCCAACTCATTGGCTAGATGAGAGGTACTTCCCATGACTCCCACACTACATTGGTAGGATGTAGTGGGTCATAGATCAAAGAGAGGGTAAGCCAACTCAATATCATAATGGTGGGGAAATAACACACAAACAAGGTAAGGAAAATCTAGATGTTTGGTTTCTTATAGCTCTAAGAAGCTATCACCAATTCCCCTAAAGCTCCCATAGCTCAAATTCCAACTCAAGCGGGACCCTCACAATAGGTTTTTCCCATGATACCAAGCTTCTAATGGAAGGTTAAGAATTTTACCTTCCCTAAGGGATTCATGAGAATATCTGCGACCTACTTATCACTCCCAATGTTATGGAGCCTTATGGTGCCTCGATGTACCATGTCTCAGACAAAGTGTTACCTAATATCAATATGCTTGGAACGGTTGTGGAAGATGAGATTCTATGAAAGTTGAATCCCACTTTTGCTGTCACAAAGGATCATGGTGGTTTCCAGCACATTCCCAAACAACTCAATAAATATATTTCTCAATCCAATAGCTTCACAACAAGCCATAGTTGTTGCAATGTATTCGGCCTCGATGGTAGTTGAAGCAACCAATTTCTGCTTCCTTCTCATCCCAGAGATCAAAGCAGAACCTAAGGTGAAGAAACATCCAGATGTGATCCTACAATTGACCACAATGTCTACCTAGTTAGCATCGGTATATCTATGGAGCCTCATAATCTTGAAATTGTATCTGAGCCCATGGTTGATTGTTCCCCAGAGATATAACAAGAGATTATTGGCCCTAATATAGTGAATGTGATGAGGCTCGATCATGTATTGAATGAATGTGTTCACTAAAAAAATTGTGTCTGGACATGAGTTCAGTAAGAAAATCATGGCCCATATTAGTTTATAATACTTAATGGTATTTTCCAAATCAAGCTCAACAGAACTTACACACAACTTCTTAAAGTTGAGTTCCATTGGAGTAGTCACAGATTTTCAGTCCACCATCGCAAATCTCTCTAGTAGCTTCATAATATATTTTCCTTTAGAAAGAAAAATCTCACCTCGGCTTTCCTAGACCTCCAGGCCTAGGAAGCAGTGCATAATTCCTATGTCCTTCATCTAGAATTTAGAAGCTAGCTCTCGCTTACACTGATGAATAATAGGGTAAGCGCCTATTAGGAAGATATCATCCACATAAGGAACCAAAATGAGAGGCTTGTAATTATCAACATCAAAATAAAGGTATTGATCAAAATCACTTCATAAATAGCCCAAATTCATCAAGTAGTTATTGATCCTCTCATATCAAACCCTCAGGGCTTGCTTCAATCCATATAGGGCTTTCTTCAACCTGCATAAAGGTGTGTCTTTATCTCAAACTTCGAACCCCAAATATTGTTCCACATAAACCTCTTCCTTAATTGAGCCATATAAGAAGGGAGTCTTGACATCCATATAATGTAGAATCCATCGTTGAGATGGAGCAATGTAAATGATCTAACAAATGGTGGTGTAACGAGAAAAATATACAAATATATCATCACAATCTATACCTTCCTTTCTTAGGAAAAAAATCTTGCCTTGAATTTTCCAACACTTTCATCAACTCCATGCTTGATTTTGTAGAGAAATTTCGAGGTGACAATAGGTTTCTCCTTTGGTCTAGGGACCACATCTGAGACATAATTTTTCATGGTTGAATCATACTCATTTTCATAACATCCTTCTAAACTTGATGCTTCACGAAATCTTCAAATGCTCCAGGCTCAGATTATGCAATGGTGGTCATGGCTACCAAGTACCCTTGGTACATATTCAACTTCTCACTTTCATAGAATGTTCCCCTTGGAGAAACATGTCTCTCAAAATCTTAGAGAGTGTATATAAGCCATGAGAATATTCTTTTATTTGAAGAAGGTTTATCTATAGGATCCATCAGACCTTCAACATCGAGCATCGATTCATCCTTTAGTTATTTATGCCTTCCTGCTTCTTTTTATTTAAATTCCTTATATATTTTAAGCTATATAACTTTCTCGAGGGAAACATCTTCATGGAAGGTGACATCATGAAATATCTCCACTTCTCTTTGACCAGGAAAATAGATTCTATATGGCTTTTAGGTTTTAGTGTAGCCCACGAATGTTCCATTCTTTCTAGATGCATCCAATTGGTTTCTCTTTTCTTTCAGAACATGGAAATATATGTGACTTCCAAATACTCTAAAATGAGAACCATTAGGCTTCTTATGAGAGAAGGCTTCTTCAGGAGTTTTGGAGTCCAATGCAGAATGTGGGCATATATTTTGAACATACACAACAGTGTTCGAATATTCTTCCCATAGGAACTTTAGAAGGCCTTGGTCATAAAGTATGGCATGGGAAGCTTCCAAAATGGTTCTATTATTCCTCTTGGAAACACCATTCTGTTTAGTAGTATATGCAGTAGTTGTCTTGATCTTAATGCCAACTTCCCTACACTAGTCATTGAATTCACTTGAGTCATATTGAGTTCCATTTTTGATCCTCAAGATTTATATCTTCTTCCCTGTTTGATTTTAATCCAAGGCTTTGAAGTTGTAGAACCATTTGAATACTTTTTCCTTTTCCTTAAAGAATTATATCTATATCTTGCTGGAGAATTCGTCTAGAAAAGTGACAAAATATAAGCATCCTCCCAAGGAATTTATGTGAAACAAACCACATAGATTAGAATGAATCAGTTGTAAAATATTTGAAGTATTGATGACACTTGAGGTGAATGGTCCGCTTGTATGATTTCCTTTGGCACAACCCTCACATACACCTTCATGATCATCTCTGAAATGAGGCATTACTATGACCACATTGCTTGCTTCGAGAAGGGATTTATAATGAAGGTGTGCAAACCTTTGGTGCCATATCTTGGATTGAAGAGTTGTGTGAAATGTCATGCCTCCGAAAATACTTCCTCCAACTTGATAGAGTGTATCGACCCTGAATCCAAGAGTGAATTATTCTTTGAAGTTCCTCTTCCAAATGTGTACCTTTCCATTGATGAATGCCATCTTGATTTATTTGGGTTACGTTACTAAGATAGACACAAGATTCTTCTTCAAGTTAGGTATGTATAATACATCCTCCAAATGGAGGACTTGACCTTGATTTAGATGAACGGTAACAGTCCATGTCCCTTTCATGGGATAGGTGGCACCATCTCCAAGTATAATTTCCAATTTGTATCCTTTTCAATTAGATTAGAGAGGGCCTCTTTATATCTAGTGAAGTGACGTGAGGCACCACTACACATCAACCAGTTATCTAGGGTGTCGGGAGGAGATGCAGTAGAGAAGGATGATATAAGAACATATTCATTTCTATTATTATCAACAACGTTGGATTCATCATACTTAGAGTTCCTTGACCTCTTGAAAGGTTGATCATTTCCATTTCCATTTAGATCAGAGGGATCCTTCCTCTTTCCTTTGAACCTGTTGTTCCTTCGATTTCCATTTCCCCTAAATTTTTGTTGTTGTTGTTGTTTTCATCATCTCAGGGAGAGTCCCTTTTATAGGGGCACTCTCTAGCATAGTGACCAAAATTGTTACAATTGTAACATCTACCCTTCCTTCCCCTGGGACCCACTCTTCTTTAATTTCTATTTCTTGGACTAGTATTATTCCTATTCTTTGCATGAGTGTTCAAGGAGGTAGGATTAATTCCATTCCCATTTCAGGGATGGTATCTCTCAATCATCCGTGTCTCCTCTTGAGTGCATCTCGTAAACTATTCATCAAAATTAAGGATTATATTATTATTCAGAATAGTGATATTAAATACATACCATGGCTAGGGAAACCGTCAAAGAGAAATGAGAGTGAGCTCTGCGTCAACTATGACCTCTCCAATAGCTAAGAGATCATTCTTGATTTCCGCAAGCCTCATGAAATATGACTGGATGGACTCTCCCTTGTCCATCCTTATTTTCTTCAACTTGTTCTTAAAAAATACAATTTTATTAGCATTGGTAACCCTAAACATGCCAACCAAATTATCATATATATCCTTAGATGTTCCCAGCTCTGGGATATAAGCAACCAAGTGATTATGAATAGAATCCATAGTGATCTTACTCGCCTTGTTGTCCCCTTTCTTATACTTTGTTTTAGTTCAAACCTGTGATTTTGATGGAGGATTAATGTTACTTCCCTAAACATAATCCATAACATCTTGTTCTGCCAATGTTAGATCTAAGGACATTTTTCGAGTATGATAATCAGACTTATCATTCAGGTTGTCATCATATTTGAAGTGTGATGAGGAAGCCATTGACCCTAGTCCTTGTCTATTCAAACTTTCAGTAATTTCTCTTCTCACTCTTCTTGGGCTTTTTCTTCACCTCAACTCTCATACCATGTCAATTTTAGTTAACCATGGTATTTTCTATGCTTAGAGATATTTAGTTCAATTTTTCTTATTAAGCCTAGTTCAATTTCTTGTTATGCAATCACATTAAAATTGATAGTAAATGATGATATATCATAAAATAATTGAAGGAAGATGAAATAAGGCAAGCCAAAGAATACTTTGGCATATTCCATGGGAAAACCCCAATGGGGGGAAAACCCTTTGATCAACTCTTCTTATTATTATTCAAATTTTGCAGAGAGGGAAAGTGTAATTTTTAGTAGGCAAGAGGATGCCCTAGCCAAAAAATTCAACACTAGACAAACAAACGAAAGGTCTCCCAATGGAACTTAGTAAAATTCAGTTAAACTCATCCTCTTCTCATAGTCAAAGTCAACCCAAAAAAGTGAAAAATACCTTATTCAAACTTGGTCAACGCAGCAGTCAAACTTCAACAATATGAGGTCAATGTTATGGTCAATGCAATAGCCAATTTACCTATATTTCCATGCCACCGAATTCAGCCTCCCAAAATTAGATTTCTACCAAAATATTGAAGTCAAAACAACAGAGTTGACCCAAGGCCAATGTTGGTCAACGCAACTCCAAAAACCATAAAAATGTTTGAAATTTCAAGCTTCTCTTTCACACGTGCGGAGGAGAGAGAATGTCTTCTAAGTTTGTATGAACCAATTAGATGCAGAGAGATGTGAGAGATGAGTGGATCATGAAATGAGGTTTGTGTCTCTCTTTTTCATATCCATCACTAAGGGTGCGTGACTCAAATTTTCGGACTTGTGAGCCTACATTACAATTTTGGCTGACCTTGACAATTTTCACATGAGTGGAAAATAAATTCAAAATACAACTTCGGCTCATCCAAACAAGATGATATTTTGATCAATATTGCACCTCTTTGAAAGAGGAATCCAAAAAAATATCATCTCCATCATATTAGCAGTGCAACTTGGAGTTTGGACCTATTTTCCAACTTTAACACATCAACATGATGATTATCTTATGACCCACATATTGTATCTTGATTGACACTATTCGATTACTGTCTTAGTTATGTATTTTTTAATAATGTCTCGAACATTAATGGAGTAAAGCTTGGTATATGCATTTACAAGGTTGAATACCACCACCAAGTGTCCCTTGATGGATTTTCATGCTCAATTCATCCTATCTACACCCAAAGGGTAGCACTTAGCGAGTGAGAAAAATATAAAAATCACTTAAAAATACTATATATCACTCTCGAAAAAGGCGGGAAAAAAAAATACATAGAACAATAGAAAGGCTTGTAAATGCTCACTTCTGAGACATCAGAACTCTCATGAGCCATGATGTTTGTCATCGGTGTGTGAATGTTATCACCTCTAGTCCGAGGCCCTCTGAGACCTTGTGTGGTTGATTAATACGTCTAGGTTTTTGACCTATTATTTGTGATGATAGGTTTTAAGGATTTTTGTTGAAACAATATGAAAAGAATCTTGATAAAAAGTGGGAACCGAACAAAAATTTTGTTGGAAAGGTAGAGGAGGAAAGGAAAAAAATTTCAGACAAAACAATATTAGATGCATCTCTTCTATTGATCACACAAACTTGTATTTATTACAATGAACCCAATGAGGGGTATTTATACTTATTAACTTGTGACTCAACTAATGCTCACTTCAATATGCAAGCACTCACTAAATTTGACCTTTCCAAATATAAAAATGAACTCGAATTGACACTCAAATGACTCAAATTAACTGACACTTTAAATGTAGACAACTCTACATTCATTTGTAATTAGTTGTTTTTAACACCCCCCTTAATTAGGACCAGTAAACTAAGACATGATTAATGAAAACTCAAACATGTCTAATGGTTTAAGTCTTAGCTAGGCTTACAACACCTAAGTTTCCTCTATGAATATAAAATACCTTTTTTTCTCATGGATTAGTGAATATATCATTCAATTAATCAATCAATTTACAAACATTCAAATAATATTCCCCTTTTCTCACAATTTATCTAATAAAATGATATCTTGTATCAATATGTTTTTTCTTTTGATGAAACACACTATGCTTGGATAGTGGAATGGGTGAGTTTATTTCACAAAATATTATTGTTTATCCTTCTTGTGTCTATTGAATTGCATCCAAACTTTGTGTAACCATACTACTTGACATGTTGCTAATGTCACTACTACATATTCTGATTTTGCTTATGAAAGTATCACAATAGGTTGCTTCTTAGATTCCCATGCTGTCACACCGGAACCAAGATGAAACACATAAACATAAGAACTTTTCCTATCATACAATATTCCTGTAAAATCATTTTCAATATATCAAACCAACTCATTCTTCATTGTGCTCTCATTAAATATGCCACAATTTGTAGTTCGTACAATGTATCCCAGAGTCATTTTTCCACCTTTCCAATATAAGTCTTTTGGAGACTCCATAAATGTAAAAATAAAACTAACTACTTGCATAATATTTGGTCTTGTAGTTATGAGATACATAATGCTACCAACTAATATTTTGAATAGAGTTTGATTGACATTTGAGCCTTCATCATCCTTATATAACTTTGTACCTATTTCTAAATTTGTATAATTAGGTTTGCAATTTTCCATTCTCAATATTTTCAATAATTATTTAGCATACTAATTTTGACAAATAAAAATTCATTTCTCTAATTTATCAACATCTATGCTAAGAAAATATTTCATAAGACCAAGATTTTCATTTCAAATTCTTTCTTCATTGTTGCCTTAAACTCATTTAATTCAATATTACTAGTATAAATCATGCCATACACATAAACAAATTTCAAAATTTGGCCATGGTTATTTACCTTTTTGTACAAGGTTGGTTCAATGTCGCTTCTACGAAATTCATTCTTGATCATATAACTATTAATTCTACTGTATGTGGCTCAGATCACTTTTTTGAGTTCATAGAACACTTTCTTCAACCTGTAAACCTTTTCTTCATGACGTTCAAATCCATAACCTACAGGTTGTTGCGCATATATTTCTTCTAGAATTCCATTAAAAAATGATGATTTCACATCCATATGATACACTTTCCATTTTTTTGTTGTTGTTGTTGCGAAGACTACTCTTACAATATATAATCTAGTTGTTGGCACAACTGTTTGTCGAAATTCTATTCCCCATTTATACAAGAACACTTTTGATATAGATCTTTCCTTAAATATGTCGATCTCACCTTTCCCATTCAACTTTGTCTTATACACCCATTTCACACCAATGAGATTTTTATCTTTTGCTAAATCAACAAAATCCCAAGTATCATTTTTCTCTATAAATTCTATTTATTCATCCATAGATTGCACCCAATTCTCATATTTGATAGCTTCTTCAAATGATGAAAGCTGAATTGACAACAATGAAAATTTTGAACGAACATCCAAATCACCAGAAATAACTTGCAGACTTATTTTATCTGTCCATTACTTGATTCATCACCTAACTAATATCTATGAGTATTTTGATCTGCTATTCTTCTTGAATATACATGTTGTTCATAAAATATGTGAGTCCTTGCTAGAATGACTTTGTTTACTGTCTTCTCCTCTGATAATTGCCGCTCATTTTATATCACATCCTCTTATTCCATGGGTGGTACTCTTACATCAAATATTTTTTTTATACTACCATTTCATAGCACTTTTCTTTGAACACAACATATCTATTGATTATACTCTTCTCAGTGATACGTTTATACAATTTATAAGATTTTGATTACTCACTGTAACCATTAAAAATGAATTTTTCACTTTTATCATCTAAATTTCCGCTTATATCCTTAGGTATGTGTGCATATGGTACACATCAAAAAAATATAAGATGAGATACATAAAGAGACATACTTAACCATGCTTCTTGAAAAACTCTTTTCAGCATGCTCTTTGCACGAGATATGTTTATCACATAAAAAACACAGGCAACTACTTCTACCCAATACTCATTTAACAAGTTTCTTCCTTTCAACATGCTTATTGACATGTTCATAATTTTTTTTTTCTTTTTCTCTGCTACACCATTCGGTTGTGATGTGTATCTAGTTTTAAGAAACGTTCTTATTCCATGTTTTTTGTAATAAGCATGGAATTCCTTTGAATCATATTCTACACTACAATCTAATCTTAATAATTTGATCTAATGTTCACTCAACTTCTCTACTAAGGCTTTGAATTCTTTGATAATTGAAAATGTTTCAGACCTTTTCTTCAAAATATAAACCCAAATTTGTTTTTTAAAATCACGAATAAAAGTAAGGAAGTAAAAACTTCAACTGACTCTCTTTGTCTTCATAGGTCCATAGAAGTCTGTATGAACCAACTCTAGTGGTTTCTTTACTTTGTATGCAACTCCTTTCAAGAAAATTTCATGGTGTTTCTTTCCCAAGATAAAACACTCAAAAGTACTAGAGGGTTCTTCGATGGGAGGTTATATTATAGCAATCTGATTTTGTTGCAATAATCTCAAACTAGAGAAATAAAAATTTCTAAACTGATAGTTCCATAACCAATAGTAATCAAAACATCCAACCCTAAAAGTACTGACCTGATCTCTATAATTTATGATAATAGGAAACATGCTATTCCTTGTCATTTTCACCTTTGCTATCATATTCTTGCTTGGGAGTTTTTCATATATATTACTATTTTTTTCCCTAAAAAATAATTCTGTATCCTTTTTACATTAATCTAAAAACAATTATCACATTAAATTTTAAAATAGGAACATAATATACCTTTCAGATTATCTTTAGCTCCCCTTGCTTGGTTAGAATGTTGACCACTTCTTTTCCATGTAAATATTTTAGGTCCCAAATTTTCCTCTATCTTGACAAATTGATCCATATTTTTTAACCAAATTCTTGTTTCCAGTCATGCAGTTACTGCAACGAATTTATAATAGGAAAAAGTTATTAGAGGGTTCATGCATGGTATGGAAATCTAGGAACATGGAGTAATTATTCTATGTAGTTACATTACCTCTATGTTTTCCTTAATAAGTTATCCTCTCTTTGAAATCACATGCATAATGACCAAATTTAATGAAATAATAACATCTCAGCTTTGATTTTTCGACTCTTTGATTTTTGTTGAAAATTTTACTGTTTCTTCCAGTAACTTGTTCCAACTCTACTTTGTCATCTCTCTGACCACCATTTCTTCTTCCTCCTCCTTTACCTCTTGATCTACGTCTGCATCATCCTTTGTCTCTTGAGATAGAAAAGCTAATATTAGAAGCTTTTTCTAAGGATGAATCCTTATTTATGCTTATCCTCTCCTCATGGAATAGAAGTGATCCCATCAATTCATCAATTGTCACCATTGTCAAACTACTCCAACATCAAACTTAGTAGACAAAGATCTTAGGACCTTATCAACCACTCTTTTATCTTGACTGTCATCACCATAAATATTTAACTAGTTTACAATAGTAAAATATTGATTCATGAATGAATAGATATGCTTTGTTTCCTTCAGCTACAGAGTTTAAAAATATCTCCTAGTATTCTACAATGTAACAATATTTAATTTTTCCATACCTTTATAGCTCAGCTCCAAATTCTCCCACACTTTCTTTGGTAAAGACATGGTCATAATCTTATAGAACATTTTTTAGTCCACTCCTTGTTGGATAAGTTGCAATGCATTTGAATTCTTCTTTTTGTGTGTCCCCAATGCCCCCTATACACATTAGTGATGGTTTTTTCTTCCTATTTATACTTAGGTTGTAGAAGTACTATCTCGACTTAATATCAAACATCACGAGCCCTTAAATTCACCTCCATATTACTTGCCCATATATCATAGTTCTTCCATGAAAATGGTGGAAATTGCAGTTGGAAACTTGATGAGGCCACACGTTAAAAAAAATCTTCTTCAAATATAATAATACCCTTTTGGTAAAAACCTTGTAGTTTCAAAGCCTCTTTTCAAACCTTTATAATATATTTATAATAAACACTTTATATATATATATATATATATATATATATATATATATATATAAACTTTTAATAAAACGATTTCTTTATAAAACTTCATAAGTCTTCCAAATTTATATTCTCAGAGTTACGAATCACTTTATGATATTTTTATATGTGGGCCACTAAACATATTTTTTACTTATTCCATTTTAAAAATATCTTTTCCTGATTAACAAGATATTTTTTGCTAAATATACATGTTTTAATTCTCTATACAACTCGGTATCCTACATTAACATAGAAAATTGTTGGAATTGATTTATGTTGCAATGTTGCAAATGTCTTATTGGTTAGAATTGATTTTAACATGGTTTCATGGGTTATAGGTGAGTTGGCTATGTATGTGTATATATGGTTGTAGATGGCTTCTGTATTAATGATGTGTAGACGGTCCTTGGCATGTCTACTAGATTGGACTAGCTTAGAGATGTGATGATGTTCTTAATTATGTTGTTGGATACATGTGTTTATGGATGCCACAAGAGCTACAGTTGATGATCCTTATTGATTATCTCTCCATGTCCCAGATTAGGTCTCTCATGTTGATGATGCTATATATTGGTGTTTGAGAGGATCTACAAGTGTCAATAAATTCTTGAGATGGTTATATATGTGTTGGAGTATGTCTCACATGTTGTGGAAATGCAAGCTGGTGGCATATTTTTTGTGTAGAAGTTTGATGTCCCTCATGTTAGTATGCTTATTGGTTGGAATCCAAGTAAACGTAATTTGACTTATGATGATGATAGTAATGTGGAAATGCCTTGGTGAAGTGTTGCAGAGGTGTAAGTGTCTTCTATAGGTGCTGCAAAGGCATGTGAATCTCTAGAAGAATTTTGAGCGGGTTCAGAGCTAAGGAAAGATGATTTTGACCATCCTCTACCCTAGTCACATGGTTTAATGAAAACTACTGAGAGGGGGGTGAAACAATATTTTAAACTACTTAAACTTTTCTTTTCTTATTAATATTTATGTATGTGACTGTTCTGAAGTAAATCTTCATATGTACATGACTATGATGAAGAAAAGTAGCATACATCGATTTAACTATTTTTTTTCAGTTAGTTTATCATGTTATTAACTTGAACTAGTATATCAATACTTCATTAAACATTAATTAAATATTAACCATGTGAAGTAAGAAAAAAATAAGATATCAAACAAAAGAAACCCATGAACATTGGGATTTTTAGGTGGAAACTCAATGTGGGAGAAAACCATCATTATTGTCGTCTCTGCCTTCTTATTTTATTATAAAGAGAAATTTATTACAAACTTGTACTTGCAGAGAGTCATACCTGTACACAGGTAGACACCTACATAATTGCTACAACGTTCTCTCATTTTCTAGCTTCTACTGGAAGGGAGCTACAAGCCCCTTATCCTCTGTTCCTTGTGGAACAAATTTTCAGAATATTTCAAACTGCATCCAAACCAAATATCAAACAACAATACTTAAACCAACATTGTACCGAATTACTTAATCATTGAACTAACTGTATCACCAATTCAAGCATAGAAATAACTTGTTCAAACAATTATACTAGCTTATATCACTATATACCCATTCATAAAATACCATACCACCTATTTTTCATCATGGAAACCATATTATATCACTACACACCCTGTTAGAAAATATGTCATAATATATAAACTATTGTTCTTGCTCATACCTACATACATACATGCTTACTGTGAAGCATACCCATGTATAGATATAAAATATTGATAGTTGAATTTGTATCATTGTACCATTGAATCAATCACCCACACAAATATTTAAGCCAACATAAATCACTGAACCAATTACAGATAATCGTAAAGCAGCATCGTCACAAGTTAATACTTTACTTCTTGATCAATTCAACCCAAATAACATTCTAAAAAATCGAAAATTATAAGAGAGACTTCATCGACAGACAACAAAAAACATAACAAAATAGATCAACCATTATCACTAGTGCATACTACAAAACCATAACATATGTAAACAATACTTATAAAGAAATTTTGCATATGTATGTGCTTTTCGAACTTGACACTCGTGTATCGATATGAACTTACCACATAATTTATATGGGACTTCGCAGAAATATATCCATATATGTATGTGATCTTTCTGAAGCAATCCCACTTACATATATGCAATTACTATGTCATACCTTCACAACACAACAAAACTTTACTCAAACCCAAATCTTGGCACGCACAATAACAAACACATGTAATAACATTATCGTAACATATCAAAAAATAAGCATATCATGTATTCATTTCATATCTCATAGATCTAATCCCTCATAATGCTCCTTGGGCACACTTATTTCAAATAAAAAAATTCATTAAAAATAGATTACATGCATATATAAACACTTTGATGTCCATCTCCTTTTATAGATTAGGCCCTATAAAATACTTGGTTCAAACTCATACTGATGTCTATGGTATTCATTCATGAGATCAAATATCCATTTACACACTCAATAGTATGGGCGAATACCATACTAAAGACCCCTAGTATTTAGAATATCATGGTACGAAAATTGTAGATTACTTTTCTTCACCATACTCCCGTATGTACGTGTCTTTGCTTTAGAAAACCTATGTATACTTCCTCAAAATTTACCTTAATCATTCCTATATCTCTAAAATGATAATTTTTTGTCTAATTTCATCTCGTCTCATCATGTTGACATATTTACCAAGAAGGTTGCCATCAAGGATGACACATTAAGCATAGTTCCAACAATCTCCCAGTTTGGATTTCATGGCAACCATTTTGGTGTTTAGATACCATTATGAGTAGATACATCCACAGACATACCTATTATCAATATCACCACAAAATCCAAGTTTTCTCCCCCTTTGAAATCAAGGGAAAATCATTGACGAGTGTTAAATGGAGGATAAGTATGAACACAAACTGTTGACCATGCTGAAATTTTTGAAGATATACAAGAAGTACATGACTGTATGAGTCAACCAGAGATTACTTTTACTATCACCAAGGACCCAAGATTACATCACTCACCCAACACAGTGGGATTACATATTTGACTCAATATTACATCAAGTGTGCAAAATGGGATTATAATAGTCCAAAGAAGATGATGTATTACAATAATTACATAATGTATATGTATGTGATTTTTAAATTCAGAGACATTTATGACCAAAACCAAAAGATCAAAATAAGACTATGATAGTTATTAGAAATTCTTAGAAATCATATAGGAACTACACCATAAGAATTAAGTGTGACAAAAAATACTTCAACAACATGTTTTCCTTCAACAACATCATCCATGATATATACTGATCATCAAAACCATCATACCAAAATGCTAAATAAATCAAAATCTTAACAAAGAACTAATAGAATCATAGAAAATTCTCCCCCTAAACCTATGCCAACACTTCTAAGAAGCTTCTGAGCAATAAAAAACTAAAACCAATCAAAATCAGGACCAAAGTGTCAAATAATAACTATATGAATCGTATCAAAGCCTTTCCCTGAGTATGTTCCATTGTTTCTTCATCATAGAGAAACATAAGTGATTTTCTATATCATAATTCACAATTCATATATATATATATATATATATCTATATGTGTGTGTGTGTGTTATTATCCTGCATAATATCCACACACATAAAGTAAAAGTTTTGAATTTTATAACCAAAAATCCCCCTAGGACTGTACTGTCTATACATGCTCACTGTTACTACATCAGATGTACTGCCAGTAATATAATCAACATGAATATTAAAAAGACTATGTGAATGATCATCAAGAAAAAATATGTATTTCTCCCCCTGAACATGAAATGTCACTCAAAACAATTTATGAAGTGAAGAAGGAGAGACAATTCCTAGTTTCTATCTAATATATTCAAAGGAATCACATGGAGGAGGTTTTGTAAATATATCTCCAACTTGTTCCTTTGAGGGAACATACTCTAGTTTCAATTTTTTTCATGTAATTATTCTCTCAGGAAGTGATATTTGATTGGAATATTCTTTGTTTTTTGAGTGCATGACAATATTTTTAAAAGTACTTATGGAACTAGTATTATCACATAACATGGGTATTGGTTGAGAACAATTTATTTGAATATCCTACAATGCTTCCATCATCCAGAGAAGTTGTGTGCAGCAAGATGCATAAGTAAGATATTCTACCTCAGTAATAGATAAAGAAATAGATATTTTTTTTTTGAAACATGATACCAATTTGGGTCCCAAATAGAATGGACCTCCACTAGTAATTTTTTGATCATAAATATTACCTACCAAATCTACACATGTGTAAGCATCAAGAGAAAAAATTTCATATTTGCGATGTCATAGACCATAATCTTGAGTTCCTTGTAAGTACTTCAATACTCTCTTGACGTCATGGAGATGAGTTTCTTTAGGATTTTCTTGAAATCGTCCAACAATCCCAACTACATGCACTATGTCTAGTATTTTTCCTATAAGATAGAGGAAGTTCCCAATCATATATGTTAATTGTGGTTGGTTTAATGGGGGAAAATAGTCATGGGAGATGAGAGTACATCATGTTACTATTGATGTGCATACCATATTGCATTCTTCCATTCCATATTTCTTCAAAATATTCTTGATGTAATTAACCTTCCAGAGAAAGATGCCATTCTTTTCTTTCTTAACTTGAACACCAAGAAAGTATGTTTGTTCACCAAGTAAGGACATTTAAAATGATTTTTTCATGACTGAAGTGAATATTTGAATCATATGTTATTAATTTCTTCCAAATATGATGTGAATTACGTAAATAAAAACTATCAAAAGTCTTATAGCATCATTTCTCAGCTCTATATACTTGGTGCTCTATGTATTGGCCTTGGGAAGCCCTTTCCCTTCAAAATTGGCCCTTTACCTAAAAAACATTACTTTCAATTCCATATGTGGCTGTGACCTCTAAAAAATGCATGTAGACGCGAGTCCATTTATACCTAACCCACGTATATAATTTAAAATATTAAAAAAATATAAAATTCGCTATTTTTTGGACAGGTTTTACGGGTTACACCTGAAGCCTACCTACAGGAGCCCATGGCCAAACCGTTTCCCAAATGAAAAAACCATTTTGAGGAAGTAAAAATACACCTCATGGGAAGGCCTAGAGGGTAGAGAGAGATATGTATTGATACTCTAGCCATTTAGTCCCTGATCCAGTATGATTATCTATGTGCCTCCTACACTTTCCAGGTTGTAGAAACCCTTGTTTCCCTTTTTGAGAAGTTCACCTCTCTTATGTGACATCCTTGTGTATCATTATGGAACAATATTGTTGAGGCTTGGGCTTGACAAATTTGAAGGACGGTTTTGCTTTGAGCCATGGTTGAATTAGGTTGTATTCCACCACATGATTTTACATACATCAATAAAGGAGCTCTATCATGTTCGTGATGTTGTGATCTTTAATTATTTTATACATGTTATGATCTTGTTATAGTTGATTTCATGATATTTGATTTATAAGATTATATGATCTGACCAATGACATCTATAACATGCTTTCAATTACTACTAGCCTATGTGATTTTCTTGAATGATTTGTACATTTTGAAGCATGTGGACAAGTAGAGGGTTTGAACCATGTGGAAACACCCTCAAATGTAGGACCTACATGTAAGGTCACTTCTACCAATTTTACTAGTTTAAGCATTAGGACTATTTGTTTTCTTGCTTCTTTTTGTTGTATGCCTCTTGCTCTATTGGGGTTCTCAACCCAGAGCCTGGGTAATTCACCCCATAGCAGAATCGGTGACTGCATTAGGGAATACATTTGTGTAATTCTTAGTTTGGGTTGTTTCTCTCTGGATTTAGGTTTTATGATTGGTCTGATCACTTTTTCAATTTCTTTCGTTCTTTATCCATCAAGGAAAAAGTCTTGATCTTTTGGATTACACTTGGATTTTTTATTTTTTCTTTGTTGCCCTTTTTATACTCATTTTTTAGTTTACACAGTCACGTATATATGTATTTTGGTCCAAATAAACACATGTATACGTGGGTTTCCTTGTACAAATTCGTGTATAATGTTTGTTTCTCACTATCAAGCTATGTATGATCAGTTTTAAATGAAATTTTGACATTTTGAATCTTGTAAGGTATTTTTTTCCTTTTCTTCGAAACTACTGTTGAATATTCGATGTGTCTAGGAAGTTTTTTTTGTTTAGTTTATCAATTTCTCTCTTTCTTGATCAGAAACCTAGTCAACCTTGGGTTTACCTTGCTCTGTGAAGTTTCATTTTTATGTTTGGCACCAGGGCTTCTTGATGAAGTTCTTAGCTATTCTGAGTATTCGGGATAGTGAGCTAGTGTGGTTTGCTCATGCTTAAATTTTTTATTCCCTCAATTTTTTTCTTGTCTTTCGTTGGCTTTATTGGTTTTCTTGCTTTCTTGAAAAGGAAGTTTCTCGCAATCTTGAATAACTCGTCTTGGTTTTCTTGAAGTTTCTTTGTTTGCTAGATTTTTTATACTGTTGATTAGGTTATTTATTTGAGTTAGTTACCTATTTCCATTTGTTAAGTGTTGTCATGAAAATGACGTTGTTGGCTTGAGGAATTTGAGGTCTCTTTTTTGCTCAACCTAGTAATTTTGAGTTTTGGGTAGTTTTAATTTAGAGGTGCTAACAGTTATAAAAATAAAAAAGAACTAAAAAATAATATTGTTTTTCCGTTTATTTTTCATTGATAAAAACCTTGTAGTTTAGAAGCCTCTTTTTCAAACCTTCCATAATATATTTATAATGAACACTATATATATATATATATATATATATATATATATATATATATATATATATATATATATATATATATATATATATATATATATATATATATATATATATTTATTTATTTATTTATTTATTTATTTATATTTATAAACTTTTAATAAAATAATTTCTTTATAAAACTTCATAAGTCTTCCAAATTTATATTCTCAGACTTACGAATCACTTTATGATGTTTTTATATGTGGGCCACTAAACATATTTTTGAGTTATTCCATTTTAAAAATATCTCCGCTTGATTAACAAGATATTTTTTGCTAAATATACATTTTTTAATTATCTATACAACTCGGTATCATACATTAACGTACAAACTTGTTGGAATTGATGTATGTTGCAATGTTGAAAATGTCTTATTGGTTAGAATTGATTTTAACATGTTTTCATGGGTTATAGGTGAGTTGGCTATGTATGTGTATGTATGGTTGTAGATGGCTTCTATATTGATGATGTGTAGATGGTCCTTGGCATGTCTACTAGATTGGACTAGCTTAGAGATGTGATGATGTTCTTAATCATGTTGTTGGATACATGTGTTTATGGATGCCACAAGAGCTACAATTGATGATCCTTATTGATTATCTCTCAATTTCCCAGATTAGGTATCTCATGTTGATGATGCTATATATTGGTGTTTGAGAGGATCTACAAGTGTCAATAAATTCTTGAGATGGTTATAGATGTGTTGGACGATGTCTCACATGTTGTGGAAATGCAAGCTGGTGGCATATTTTTTGTGTAGAAATTTGATGTCCCTCGTGTTAGTATGCTTATTGGTCGGAATCCAAGTAAACCAAATTTGACTTATGATGATGATAGTAGTGTGGAAATGCCTTGGTGAAGTGTTGCAGAAGTGTAAGTGTCTTCTATAGGTGCTGCAAAGGCATGTGAATCTCTAGAAGAAGTTTGAGCAGGTTCGGAGCTAAGGAAAAATGATTTTGACCATCCTCCACCCTAGTCACATGGTTTAATGAAAACTACTGAGAGGGGGGTGAAACAATATTTTTAAACTACTTAAACTTTTATTTTCTTATTAATATTTATGTATGTGCCTATTCTGAAGTAAATCTTCATATGTACATGACTATGATGAAGAAAAGTAGCATACATCGATTTAACTATTTTTTTTTCAGTTAATTTATTATGTGATTAACTTGAACTAGTATATCAATACTTCATTAAACATTAATTAAATATTAACCATGTGCAGTAAGAAAAAAATAAGATATCAAACAAAAGAAACCCATGAACACCGGGAGTTTTAGGTGGAAACTCAACGTGGGAGAAAACCATCATTATTGTCATCTTTGCCTTCTTATTTTATTATAAAGAGAAATTTATTACAAACTTGTACTTGCAGAGAGTCATACTAGTACACAGGTAGACACCTACATAATTGCTACAACGTTCTCTCATTTTCCAGCTTCTACTGGAAGGGAGCTACAAGCCTTTTATCCGCTGTTCCTTGTGGAACAATTTTTCAGAATATTTCAAACTGCATCCAAACCAAATATCAAACAACAATACTGAAACCAACATTGTACTGAATTACTTAATCATTGAACCAACTGTATCACCAATTGAAGCATATAAATAACTTGTTCAAACAATTATACCAGCTTATATCACTATATACCCATTCATAAAAATACCATACCACCTATTTTTCAACATGGAAACCATATTATATCACTACATACCCTGTCAGAAAATATGTCATAATATATAAACTATTCTTCTTGATCATACCTACGTACATACATGCTTACTATGAAGCATACCCATGTATAGATATAAAATATTGATAGTTGAATTTTTATCATTGTACCATTGAATCAATCACCCACACAAATATTGAAGCCAACATAAATCACTGAACCAATTACAGATAATTGTAAAGCAACATCGTCACAAGTTAATACTTTACTTCTTGATCAATTCAACCCAAATAACATTCTAAAACATGGAAAATTATAAGAGAGATTTCATCGACAGAAAAAAACAAACATAACAGAATAGGTCAACCATTATCACTAGTGCATACTGTAAAACCATAGCATATGTAAACAATACTTATAAAGAACTTCTGTGTATGTATGCACTTTTCGAACTTGACACTCGTGTATCGATATGACCTTACCACATAATTTATACGGGACTTCAGAGAAGTATATCCATATATGTATGTGATCTTTCTAAAGCAATCCCGCTTACATATCTACAATTACTATGTCATACCTTCACAACACAACAAAACTTTACTCAAACCCAAATCTTGGCACGCACAATAACAAACACACATCATAAAATTATCATCACATATCAAACAATAAGCATATTATGTAATCATTTCATATCTCATAGATCTAATCCCTCATAATACTCCTTGGGCACACTTATTTTAGATAAAAAAATTCATTAAAAATAGATTACATGCATATATAAACACTTTGATTTCCATCTCCTTTTATAGATTAGGCCCTATAAAATACCTTGGTTCAAACCCATATTGATGTCTATTGTATTATTTTTTGAGATCAAATATCCATTTATACACTCAATAGTATGGGCCAATACCATACTAAAGACCCCTAGTATTTAGAATATCATGGTACGAAAATTGTAGATTACTTTTCTTCACCATACTCTCGTATGTACGCGTCTTTGCTTCCGAAAACCTATGTATACTTCCTAAAAATTTACCTTCAATATTCCTATATCTCTAAAATGATAATTTTTTGTCTAATTTCATCTCCTCTCATCATGTTGACATATTTACCAAGAATATTGCCATCAAGGATGACACATTAAACATAGTTCCAACAATCTCCCACTTTGGACTTCATGGCAAACATTTTGGTGTTTAGATACCATTACGAATAGATACATCCACAGACATACCTATTATTAATATCACCATAAAATCCAAGTTTTATCCCCCTTTGAAATCAAGGGAAAATCATTGACCAGTGTTAAATGGAGGATAAGTATGAACACACACTGTTGACCATGCTGAAATTTTTGAAGATATACAAGAAGTACATGACTGCATGAGTCAACCAGAGATTACTTTTCCTATCACAAAGGACCCAAGATTACATCACTCACCCAAAACAGTGGGATTACATATTTGACTCAATATTACATCAAGTGTGAAAAATGGGATTATAATAGTCCAAATATGATGATGTATTACAATGATTACATAATGTATATGTATGTGATTTTTACATTCAGAGACATTTAGGACCAAAACCAAAAGATCAAAATAAGTCCATGATAGTTATTAGAAATTCTTATAAATCGTATAGGATCTACACCATAAGAATTAAGTGTGACAAAAAATACTTCAACAACATGTTTTCCTTCAACAACATCATCCATGATATATACTGATCATCAAAACCATCATACCAAAATGCTAAATAAATAAAAATCTTAACAAAGCACTAATAGAATCATAGAAAATTCTCCCCCTAAACCTATTCCAACACTTCTAAGAAGCTTCTGAGCAATAAAAACTAAAACCAATCAACATCAGGACCAAAGTGTCAAATAATAACTATATGAATCATATCAAAGCCTTTCCCTGAGTATGTTACATTGTTTCTTCATCATAGAGAAACAGAAGTGATTTTCTATATCATAATTCACAATTAATATATATATATATATATATATATATATATATATATATATATATATATATAGATATATATATATATATGTGTGTGTGTGTGTGTGTTATTATCCTACATAATATCCACAAACATAAAGTAAAAGGTTTGAATTTTATAGCCAAAACTCCCCCTTGGACTGTACTGTCTGTACATGTTCACTATTACTACATCAGATGTACTACTAGTAATATAATCAACATGAATATTAAAAAGACTATGGGAATGATCATCAAGAAAAATATGTATTTCTCCCCCTGAACATGAAATGTCACTCAAAACAATTTATGAAGTGAAGAAGGAGAGACAATTCCTAGTTTGTATCTAATATATTCAAAGGAATCACATGGAGGAGGCTTTGTAAATATATCTCCAACGTGTTCCTTTGAGGGAACATACTCCAGTTTCAACTTTTTTTCATGTAATTATTCTCCCAGGAAGTGATATTTGATTGGAATATTCTTGGTTTTTTGAGTGCATGACAATATTTTTAAAAGTACTTATGGAACTAGTATTATCACATAACATGGGTATCAGTTGAGAACAATTTATTTGAATATCCTACAATGCTTCCATCATCTAGAGCAGTTGTGTACAACAAGATGCATAAGCAAGATATTCTACCTCAGTAATAGATAAAGAAATAGATATTTATTTTTTCTGAAACATGATACCAATTTGGGTCCCAAATAGAATGGTCCTCCACTAGTAATTTTTTGATCATAAATATTACCTACCAAATCTGCACATGTGTAAGCATCAAGAGAAAAAATTTCATATTTTCGATGCCATAGACCATAATATTGAGTTCCTTGTAAGTACTTCAATACTCTCTTGACGTCATGGAGATTAGTTTCTTTAGGATTTTCTTGAAATCGTCCAACAATCCCAACTACATGCACTATGTCTAGTATTTTTCCTATAAGATAGAAGAAGTTCCCAATCATATATGTTAATTCTGGTTGGTTTAATGGGGGAAAATAGTCATGGGAGATGAGAGTACATCGTGTTACTATTGATGTGCATACCATCTTGCATTCTTCCATTCCATATTTCTTCAAATTATTCTTGACATAATTAACCTTCCAGAGAAATATGCCATTCTTTTCTTGCTTAACTTGAACACCAAGAAAGTATGTTAGTTCACCAAGTAAGGACATTTAAAATGATTTTTTCATGACTGAAGTGAATATTTGAATCATATGTTATTAATTTCTTCCAAATATGATGTGATTTACGTAAATAAAACTATCAAAAGTTTTATAGCATCATTTCTCAGCTCTATATACTTGGTGCTCTATGTATTGGCCTTGGGAAGCCCTTTCCCTTCAGACTTGGCCCTTTACCTAAAAAACATTACTTTCAATTCCATATGTGGCTGTGACCTCTAAAAAATTCATGTAGACATGAGTCCATTAATACCTACCCCACGTATATAATTTAAAATATAAAAAAATACAAAATTCGCTATTTTTTGGACAGGGTTTACGGGTTACACCTAAAGCCTACCTACAGGAGCTCGTGGCCAAACTGTTTCCCAAATAAAAAAACCATTTTGAGGAAGTATGAATACACCTCATGGGAAGGCCTAGAGGGTAGAGAGAGATATGTATTGATACTCTAGACATTTAGTCCCTGATCCAGTATGATTATCTATGTGCCTCCTACACTTTCCTGGTTGTAGAAACCCTTGTTTCCCTTTTTGAGAAGTTCACCTCTCTTATGTGACATCCTTGTGTATCATTATGGAACAATATTGTTGAGGCTTAGGCTTGACAAAGCTGGAGGACAGTTTTGCTTTGAGCCATGGTTGAATCAGGTTGTATTCCACCACATGCTTTTACATACATCAATAAAGGAGCTCTATCATGTTCATGATGTTGTGATCTTTAATTATTTTATACATGTTATGATCTTGTTATAGTTGATTTCATGATATTTGATTTATAAGCTTATATGATATAACCAATGACATCTATAACATGCTTTCAATTACTACTAGCCTATGTGATTTTCTTGAATGATTTGTAGGTTTTGAAGCATGTCGACAAGTAGAGGGTTTGAACCGTGTGGGAACACCCTCAAATGTAGGACCTACATGTAAGGGCACTTCTACTTATTTTACTAGTTTAAGCATTAGGACTGTTTGTTTTCTTGCTTCTTTTTGTTGTATGCCTCTTGCTCCGTTGGGGTTCTCAACCCAGAGCCTGGGTAATTCACCCCATAGCAGAATTGGTGACTCCATTAGGGAATACATTTGTGTAATTCTTAGTTAGGGTTTTTTCTCTCTGGATTTAGGTTTTATGATTGGTCTGATCACTTTTTTAGTTTCTTTGGTTCTTTATCCATCAAGGAAAAAGTCTTGATCTTTTGGATTACACTTGGATTTTTTATTTTTTCTTTGTTGCCCTTTTTATACTCATTTTTTAGTTTACACAGTCGTGTATATATGTATTTTGGTCCAAATAAACACATGTATACGTGGGTTTCCTTGTACAAATTCGTGTATGAATGTTGGTTTCTCACTATCAAGCTGTGTATGATCAGTTTTAAATGAAATTTTGACATTTTGAATGTTGTAATGTAGTTTTTTCCTTTTCATTGAAACTACTGTTGAATATTCGATGTGTCTAGGAAGTTTTTTTTATGTAGTTTATCAATTTCCCTCTTTCTTGATCAGAAACCTAGTCAACCTTGGGTTTTACCTTGCTCTGTGAAGTTTCATTTTTATGTTTGGAACTAGGGCTTCTTGATGAAGTTCTTAGCTATTCTGAGTATTTGGGACAGTGAGCTAGTGCGGTTTGCTCATGCTTAAATTTTTTATTCCCTCACTTTTTTTCTTGTCTTTCGTTGGCTTTCTTGGTTTTCTTGCTTTCTTGAAAAGGAATTTTCTTGCAATCTTGAATAACTCGTCTTGGTTTTCTTGAAGTTTCTTTGTTTTCTAGATTTTTTATACTGTTGATTAGGTTATTTATTTGAGTTAGTTACCTATTTCCATTTGTTAAGTGTTGTCATTAAAATGACGTTGTTGGCTTAAGGAATTTGAGGTCTCTTTTTTGCTCAACCTGGTGATTTTGAGTTTTGGGTAGTTTTTTTAATTTATGAGAGAATTTTCTTGTTTCCATAAAAATAAAAAAGACTAAAAAAAATATGTGTTTTTCGTTTATTTTTCATTTGGTTTTGTTTTAAGGATTTTCATATTTTTTAGCAAGTTTGAAGTTTTTCATTCAATCGAATTCGCTTGGTTTTGGGAGAAGTTCTTGGTTGAACTTGTCTCTTCTTGTATCAAGTTTTTTTTTGGCATTTTTGTTGAAGGAATTTCTTATTTGAACTTATATTTTCTTTTGTGTCAAGTGGTCAAACCTCTCTTTTGAGAAACTCATTTTCTTGTTCGATTATAGTAGTCCTACAATCGTGCATTTGGCATTGGTATTTTGCATTAATGTAGTTGCACTCTAAGAATTTTTAGTCTTATAATATATTTTCAATGTGTGAGCATGTTATTCTAAAAAATAATTTTTCTTTTTTTCTTTCATTAGTTGTTCGTAGAACCTTTGTAGAAATTCCTTTTCATCGAAGAAAAAATTGCATTTGCATGTAGTAGATTTCTATTGATTTCTTCTTGCATCCATAACATCATAATTTGAACCTCCATTTTAACCCTCACTTACAAGAAAAACCCTTAAAATCAAGTGCATAATTTAAAATGAGCTAGAATATTTTTGAATTGTTATTAATTACATCAAATAATCTAGGTCATTAGGGCATTGGAATAGGTGTGTGGAGAGTTAAATCTCCAAGGCCACTCTAAATTTTGAACTTAGAATTTGATTAAAAGAGAGACACCTAGTCTCATTAAGTTGTTTGGGAAAGCTATCCTAAAAAGGGAGTCAAGCCCGAGGGTGAGTGAAAGTAGGTAAGAGAGATACCCCCTCTCCTAATTGCCAGATCTCGACCAAACACTGTTCCACCTAGCTTCCGATATGAATTGGTGACCTTAGTTTTCATTCCTAGGTATAGCATAGGTGACTGCAGGGGGGAATACCCATGGTACCTAAGGTATACGTTGCATCACATTCCTTATTACTTCTGGAGGGTGCCCTTTTACTCTTTATTGCTTCCAAATTTGGTTTGTGGGTTCCACTCACCCTGGATTGGCGTGCGATGCCTTAATGACTTCCTTCTAGAAGATATTTTTCCATCGACTTTGAATCATTGCTCTAGGAACAAGGTGCAGATTTCTTTTTCCAGTACCTTAGGATTTGCAGTCATCAGTGTTAGACTCATTCACTATCAACAGTGAGAATACATCAATGTCTCATGATTAATATATTATCTCAAGTGTTCGAATTCAACTCATTCATTCGCACTTGTTATATTTTACTCGGGTACCTTGACTCTCATCATCATTATCGATGATTTGTCTCACGTTTGTTAATGGTATACATTAATGACCAATAATCAAATTATTTCTCACATGTTCAACTTTAGTTCATTAATTCCCATAGTGTATAATTCTACCACATTGATCAGCAAAGAACTCAGGTTTGCATCAACATGCTTTGATTCATTTGACAGTTCCTTTAGTTTTCTTCTAGTGATATCATCCACCTTATATGTTGCATTTCTTCATAGAAACATCTTATATGTTGGCACCTGAGTTGCATGTAGTACCATTATTCCACTACTTATGATTTTGTACTTGGAGATTCAGTTCTATGACTTCATTGATTAGATATCTTTCTCAGCATCATTTATTAGTTATTTTATATGTGGTACTATAACATGACCTTGATATGTACTTTTTGAGGCTGTGATCAGATGATCCATTGTGTACTTTGCATTTTCTATTGTAATTGTATACATATTTAGTTTCACTTGATATACATACATGATTTAGTTTCATTGAGCATGGGTATGCCCACCACAAACATGAGCTTTCTTTCTGATCTCTTCCATTGGTTTTGGCAGGCTAAAATTTGGTGAAGTACTCTCAAGTCATCGCAAGACTCTTTAGATACACATAATACATTTTGGCCATCATGTACACCTTCTAACATCATATATTGGGGGGCATATGTTATAACATCCTTTTTCACCTCTATATACTTGGTGCTTTATGTATTCGCGTTGGGCAACCCTTTCCCTTCAGACTTTTTCCTTTACCTAAAAAACTTTATTTTGAATTCCATACGCAACTCTTCCCTCTCAAAATCATGTGTAGACATGCGTCTATTTATACCCAACCCATGTATATAGCTTAAAATATGGAAAAAATATAAAATTCCCTACTTTTTGGGTGGGTTTTACGAGTTACAATGGAAGCCTACCTACAGGAGCCTGTGGCAAAACTGTTTCCCAACTAAAAATTTTGTTTTGGGGAAGTATAAATACACCTCAAGGGAAGCCCTAAAGGGGAGAGATAGATTTGTATTGATACTATAGTCATTTAGTCCCCGATCAAGTTTGATTATCCTCATGCCTCCTGCAGTTCCCAGGTTGTAGAAACCCTTGTTTCCCTTTTTGAGATGTTCACCTCTCTTACGTGACATCCTTGTGTATCCTTATTGGACAATATTATTGAGTGTTGGGAATTACAGATCCAGAGGATGGTTTCTCCAAGAGTTGTGGCTGAATTAGGTTGTATTCCTCCACATACTTTTACATACATAAAGAAGTTATGCCCCATTCTTGATGTCGTGATATTTAATTCCTTAATACGTGTGGTAATATTGTTATATTTTATTTCATATTGTTTGATTTATAATCTTATATGGTCTAACTACTAACATCTAGAACATGATTTCAATTACTACTATTCTATGTTCTTTTCTTGAATGAGTTGCAGGTTTTGAAGAACCAGGAGAAGCAGAGGGTTTGAACTCTGCGTGAATGCCCTCAAACGTAGGACCTAAGGGTAAGGCCACTTCTCCCAATTTTACAAGTTTAAGCATTAGGATTGTTTATTTCCTTACTTCTTATTGTTGTATGCCTATTTCTCTTTTGGGGTTCTGAACCAATACCCTAGGGTAATTCATCTCGTAATAAAAATTTTATCGTCATTCATATTTATCTATAGATTTCTATATGCATAACCCTTATTCAAACCTTGTTATTGAAGATACCTATCAAGACGATATTACCATGCTCGAGGAGCTTATTTTAGCCCATATAATTCCTTCTTAAGTTTGCAATCAATATTTTTATCATTTCCTAAGTTGAACTCTTCAGGTTGTTCAATATAAACTTCTTCTTATAGGTCCCCATTTAGAAATGAAGATTTAACATCCATTTGATAAACTTTAAAATTCTGAAAGCTTGAAAATGAAAGGAACATTCCTATGGCTTCAAGCCTAGTATTTTGGACAAAAAATACTAGGGACCAAAAATTCAAGCCATAGGAATGTGGCTTCAAGTATAGAAACATTTTTGAAGCCATTTTTGGGGCATGATGGTCTTTGGTCCTTAGTATTTTGTACATCGGGTCAAGGGAACTACTGTTATGTTCTAATCCAAGGTTAATGGATTGGAGTTTATTAATGTTTTTATGTTGTAACACAAAGGAATATAATTAAAAATCAAGCTGGTAGTCCCGATTTGGGATCTAGGGTAAAAGTATTTGTGTATATCTGTTCTATGTTTTATGCTCTCACTACTTTTTTTTTTTTTTAAAGAATTTTTTTGGAGATAATTTTTGTATAGTGTTAAAACCTACATTTGGTTGTAGAGATGTTTCGGCTTCAAGGGGACGTTGTTACTACTGAGGGTTTGTTTTCTCGGACCTATGGTAGACCCTATTCAGTGGGAGATCTACCTGATCGATTCTTGCGGTCAAAGAAGATGGTGAGCAATGGAAAGATAGAGAGTGAGAAATTTAATGGTCAGAGTTTTGAGTCGCGGAAGCTCAATATGGAGGATCTATTGGTGGATAAATATTAGTGGATCATGGTAGATCCAAGTACTAAACCAACGTCAATGTCAGATGAAGAATGGGGCAATTTGGATCAGAAGTTAAAGAGCACAATACATCTTTGTATCTAAGATTTGGTATTATTGAATGTACATGAGGAAGCTACGGTGAAGACTTTGTGGGTCAAGTTAGGGACTCTGTACCAAACTAAGCCTCCGGTGAATAAATTCTTCCTGCAAAAAAATCTGCATAACCTGAGGATGAAGGATGGAGACCTGGTGACATAGCATCTGAACGCTTTCAATACTGTGGTAAGTCAATTGTCATCTGTTGCAATTAAAATCTCAGATGACGATAAGTGCAATCTCTACCAGATTCATTGGAAAGTATTCTTATTGCAATAGGTGGCAATACAACTACCTTGAATTTTGATGAAATTGTCTCAACCTTGTTGGCAGAGGAATTGAGATGAAGAAATATGGAGGGATAGAATGGATATGCCTTATCGGTATGATGAAGGTCCTAGAATAGAATAAAAAAAGAGTTTTCTGAGTGGGATATCTAAATCTATAAGGAGATCTAAATCTCTAGGAAAGCCCGCAAATGTGTGCTCAAAATTCATAGAGGAAGGGAATTTCAAAAAGGACTGCAGATCTAAAGCTCCTGAGAAAGGAAAGGGATCTGATGATGGTCCTTTTATAGAGGCAAAAACCACGTCAGATGAAAGTGGGGATATGTATCTGGCTTCTTCTTCAAATACACATGTAGATCATGAGGCATGATTGATTGACTCAAGTGTATCCATTCACTTCATTGCCCATATGGATCGGTTCTTCGATTATGAGAAGTATGATGGTGGTGATGTATTCTGAGGGGATGATAGGAAGTTTAGAATCATCAGACATGCAAAATTCAAGCTAAAGCTGCAAGTTGAAGGATTAGAACACTTCTGTTGCTCTACATATTCTTGCAATGGCCAGAAATTTAATTTCTGTAAGCAATACAGATAATGCAGGTGTAAAAATAGTGTTCAAGAAAGATACATGGAAGATGGTTTAGGGAGAACTAGTATTAATGCAGGGATTTCGGATTGGAATTATCTACAAGCTTCAAGGTAGCACTGTTATTGATGGGTGCAACAGTTCTGTGGTTCCTGTAAGTGGAGGGGAATGCTTAATGGTCTCTAGAGAAAAGGCCTTGCTATGGTATCAAAGGCTTGGAAATATTTGAGGGAAGGACCTTCATATACTTCATGGTAATGGTATGGTAGAAGGTATGTCTAATTTCTATTTATATTTCCATTTCTGTGAACATTGTGTACATGGGAAGCAAAATCAAGTGAGTTTTCCTTCTAGTGCTAAGAGGGTGAACAAGATATTAGAGCTTGTGCACAGTGATGTGTTTGGACCTGTGCCAGTTCCATCACTGGGAAATTTTGTGTACTATGTTTCATTAATTGATGGCTTCTCAAGGAATACATGGATATATTTCTTGAGGAAGAAATCTAAATTATTTGATAGATTTAAATAATTTAAGGTTCTGGTGGAAAACTAGACAAAGAAGAAGATAAATGTAGAAATGATATACAATATACATGTATATTATTGTGCTCCCCTGATATAACAATTAAATCCATTGCTAAATACATAATCCTTCTACTCAATTCTTTGTGGAAATTAAATCGCCAATTGCAAACATATGAAGAAAAATCAATCGCACATAACAAGATGTTTTACTGGGAAAGCTTAAAGCTAAAAAATTCCAACTATAATATATTATGTATATCATGGAATCATGAAAAAATATCATAAAAATCTCAACTTATAGAGCTCTCAGTATAATGTACAATCGTCTCACACTGTCATACAAAAATTGGTTCACACATGCACCAATTTACTGCCTCCTGACAACTGGCCTCCACTGCACAATCCCTACTGAAGAAGATTACTGAATGAGTTCGATCATGCCTTTCCTTGACTACGTAATCCTCATTAGCAACTCCAATGTGTGTGAATATGCATTGAATACATTACTATAGTCACAACTGATAGTCAAACACACCCTTTCACCTATCTCTCCACTAGGTCTCCACTCGATCTGACATGCAAGTAGTTAACTGTTTTTCTTCTTCAGTTGCAAGTAAGACACTACTTGTGAATTAATTAAATAATTAATTCACTCATATTTCACTAGTGTATATTTAGTTACAACTAGCATAACTGAGTTTAACTCACTTAATTGAGTTAAACTAAACAAAAACTCCCATAACTGCTCTTCAAATTCTGTTACAACTATGTCACACTAAGTTACAAAGAATTCCATAATGAATGAGTCACCAACCAACCTTGCAACTCATAATCCCTTCAGCTAACTGGTTTGCCACATCAATTAACTAAAATCAAGTGCTCCAAGAGAATAAGTTGTTATTTATTTTCTGATTATCATTAAGGGCTAATAATAATCGACATGCATTCTATTTTTATATATGCAATCTATAAATAGACTTTGCCCATGTTTTAAAAATAGAAACTCATCTAAATATAGAATTTTCTCAACAATCTAGAATCAACATCCTAATAATTTTCGAATATGCTCACCATTCTAAAATTATACATACACCTAAAATTAGGATGCAAGCCCCACCTAGTGAAAGTGCTTAATTTTTAGTAGGATCATCATCTTGTTGAATCTCAACAATAAAGGTGATGAGGACAAATAATGGTGGACAGTTATGCAAGAAGGCATTTGAATAGTTCTGTAAGAAGTGTGGTATATCACAAAAGAATAATACTCCATACACACATCAGAACAATGGAGTTGCGAAAAGAATGAACAGAACATTGATGGAAAAGGAAAGAAAAATTCTTAGTGGTATCAGGTTAGGACAAGAATTATGGGCAGAGGAAGTGGAGACTACATGTTACCTAGTTAACAGATCAAATTCACTAGCGTTGGAGGATAATACTCCACATGAGGTATGCATTGGTAAGAAACCCTCTCTTTCACATTTGAGGGTATTTGGATATGATGCACATTTACATGTTCCAAAGGAGAAAAGGACCAAGTTAGATAATAAATATGAAAGGTGCATCTTTATTGGGTATAAAGATGGTATAAAAGGCTACAGGATTTGGAACCCAGAAACAAGGAAGGTTGTGTAAAACTGACATATGGTGTTTAGAGAGGTGAAAGATGTTGGTAAACATGAAGTCCTACCAAATGAGCCTCAGAAGATAGAGTTTGAGCTAAACGAGGATGAATCAGACTCCACAACAAAAAGAGATTCAGAAGAGGAATTATTGATAGACTCCAGCCTAGATCTATCAAGCGCCGAGAGGGATCAAATCTCTCGAGGTGAAAACCTCTTTTTTGAGTGCAAAACTTGAGGAAAGGTTTTCACCTCGAGAGATTTGATCCCTTTCGGCGCTTGATAGATCCAGAGTTAAGATGGATCTAGGCTGGTTTCAGTCGTGTGCGACCAAGTAAAATCTATCAATAATATGAGTAATATATGCTTAATTTTATCAATAATATGTAAATACATCTAATATTAACATAACCATTTTAAATATGTTAAATATGTCTGAGATTTATTGAGTCATTTTAATTTTAAATTTGATTAGTTACCTCAGTTTTTGAGATGATAAATATTGTAAATTAACTTTAAAGATGAAATAAAATTTTGAACGCAAAGTGACGATGTAATAATATTGAATGATAGAAACTGTGAATAATAAGAATGTAGTCAATTACAAAGTCTTCATTGTGATCGATTTCAAACTATTTTCTTCTACTATTCTTATTTTCACCCATGTTAGTTCTGTCATATTTTCATATTGATTATTTGAAAAGGACAGTTGGAATCGTAAAAAATTTAAATATTTAGCTCGAGCTGTTGTAGTAAACATCATACCTTGTCTCTCTTGCTCTCCAATATTAATAGATTGAATTACTATAACACAAAAATCAATGTACATTGTCAATAATTTCTTGTGCTTACACTGAAATCATTGCACACACACTATTAATCCAATGACTTTAAAATTAATGTACCATCATACATCAAATTACAAATCAACATATACACTAAAATCAATGCAACTAATGCAAGAAATCAAATAATAATAGAAAACAAAATCTACACTAAAATCAATGCATATAATGCAAGTAACGAAATATGATTAGAAATAAACATCTACACTCAAATAAATGAGTCTAGTGCAAGTAGGAAAATAGGATTTAAAGCCAACATCTACACTAAAATCAATGCATCTAGTGCATGCAATCAAATAGGATTAGAAATCACCATCTACACTGAAATAAATGCATTTAGTGCAAGGAATCAAATAGGATTATAAATCATCTACATTTAAATCAATGCATTTAGTTAAATCATCTACATTTAAATCAATGCATTCAGTGCAAGCAATGAAATATAATTATAAATCAACATCTACATTGAAATTAATGCATCTAGTTCAAGCAATCAAATAAGATTAGAAATCACCATCTACACTAAAATCAAGGCATTTAGTGAAAGCAATCAAATTGGATTAGAAATCACCATCTATATTGAAATCAATCCATTCAGTGAAAGCAATCAAATAGGATTAAAAATAATCTACATTGAAATCAATTCATCTAGTGAAAGAACTCAAATATAACAAAAAATCAAAATCTACATTAAAATTAATGTATCTGGTGAAATCAATCAATAAGGATTAGAAATCATCATCTACACTGAAATTAATGCATTTAGTGCAAGAAATCAAATAGGATTATAAATCAATGCATATTATTAACATCTACACTGAAATCAATGCATCTAGTGCATGTAATCAAATAGGATTAGAAATCACCATCTACACTGAAATAAATGCATTTAGTGCAAATAATCAAATAGGATTATAAATCATCTACATTTAAATCAATGCATTCAGTGCAAGCAATCAAATATAATTATAAATCAACATCTACATTGAAATTAATGCATCTAGTGCAAGAAATCAAATAAGATCAGAAATCACCATCTACACTGAAATCAAGGCATTTAGTGAAAGCAATCAAATAGGATTAGAAATCACCATCTACATTGAAATCAATCCATTCGGTGCAAGCAATCAAATAGGATTAAAAATAATCTACATTGAAATCAATTCATCTAGTGAAAGAAATCAAATATAACCAAAAATAAAAATCTACATTAAAATTAATGCATCTAGTGAAATCAATCAAATAGGATTAGAAATCATCATCTACACTGAAATTAATGCATTTAGTGCAAGCAATAAAATAGGATTAGAAATCATCTACATTAAAATAAATACATCTAGTGTAAGTAATCAAATATCATTAGAAATCAACATCTACACCAAAATCAATTCATCTAGTGCAAGAAATCAAATAGGATTAGAAATCACCATCTACACTGAAATCAATGCATCTACTGCAAGAAACCTTCTTCCCTATCTCCCCCATATATATCTATATATCCATCCATATCTCCTTCTTTTTCTCTTTATCTCACCCCACCATACACACACTCTCTCTCAATCCATATCTATCAATTTCCTTATCCCTCACTCCTTCTCTCCATCTATCTTTTTTTCTCTTTACCTTACATAGATATCTATATCTGACTCTATCTCTCTATATCAACTCCAAAACATAAACGCTCTTTCTCTAGTCTATCTATCACTCCGTCCTCCTCCTCCTCCTCTCTCTCTCTCTCTCTCCCTCCCTCTCTCTCTCACTTCTATCTCTCTTCCTTCCTGCTACGCTTTCTCCCTCTCTCTCCATTTTCTTTATCACTCCCTCTCTCTCTCTCTCTACCTTTCACCCTCTATGTCTTTATTCTTACCTCCCCCTCTCTCCCTCTCCATCTTCATATCTCTTTCCCTCCCACTCTATGTATTTATTCTTCCCTCCCTCTCTCCTCAATCAGCTCCATCTCTCAATCCCTCCCTCTCTCCCTCCCCAAATCCATATTTCTATCCCTCCCTCTCTCCTCCCATCTCTCCTCCTCTCTTTCAAGTCCCCTCTCCTTTCCTTCCTCTCTCTCCCTTTCTCTCCTACCTCCCTTTCTCTTCCCCCATATCTCTCTCTCTCCATCTCTCAATCCCTCCCTCTCTCCCCCTCCAAATCCATATTTATATCCCTCCCTCTCTCCTCCCCTCTCTCCTCCTCTCTTTCAAGTCCCCTCTCTTTTCCTTCCTCTCTCTCCCTTTATCTCCTACCTCCCTTTATCTTCCCCCATCTCTACCTCTCTCTCTCTCTCTCTCTTCGAAAATCCTCTCTTCCCCCGTCACTCTCTTCCTCTCACTCATCATTCCTCTCTCGCCTCCTTCTATTTGACCCCCCAGCTATCTTTCTTTCTCTCTCTCTCTGTCCTCCAATCCTCTCTCTTCCCCCATCACTCTATCTCACTCTCCAACTATCTTACTATTTCTATCCCTTTATCCTTCTCTCCCCCCTTGTCTCCATCACGCCTCCTTTATCCTTCTCTCCCCCCTTGTCTCCATCACTCCTATGTATCTTTATCCTACCCATAAGCATACACACTCTCTCTCCATCTCTCCCTTGTCACTCCCTCTCTATGTATTTCTTCTTCCTTTCCTTGCTCCGCCTCCAACTCCATCTCTCTATCCCTCCTTCTTTCCTCCTCTTCTCATCCTTTCTCTCCTACCTCCCTCTCCCTTCCCCCTTCTTTCTCTCTCTCTCACTCTACCCTCCAATCCTCTCTCCTTCTCCCTCCCTCTCTCCTTATCTCTCTCCCACCTCCATCTTTATGTCTCCCTCTCCCTCTCTTACCCTTCTCTAACTCTCTCACTCTTCTCTCTCTCTCTCTTCATTCCTCTTCTCCCTTCTCCTTCAATTTATCTCCATATCTCCCTTGTCACTCCCCCTATTTCTCCACCTCTATCATATATCATGATATATTAATATATATTACAATATAATAAATTTAATATTGTATTAATCTAAACATCTTAAATTTAATAATATTAATATTTTAATATTAATGTTAGGGTTAATAATGTTTTGTTTGGCATGGTATTAATAATAATTTGGTCCATGGTATTTGACCCTTATACCTCATATATAATTAGATCTTGATTTCTAATGTATTTGATATATTTTTATTTATTTTTACCTCTTTATACCTCTTTTATATTTACTTATTTACCATACCTATTTTATAAATATATTATTTGGCCCATGGTATTTGCACATGGTATTATTAATAATTTGTCCCATGGTATTTGGCCCATGGTATTAATAATAATTTGTCCCATAGGCTTCACCTAAATAAAACTTGTTTTTGAGTTTTTGTAAATATAAAGTGGTTTATTGAGTAAATATAAAAATCGGTTTTATTTATTTACCATACCTCTAGTTTATTTATATTTATATTTATTTACCATACCTCCTGAGTAATATAAAAATCGGTTTTATTTATTTACCATACGTATGGTTTATTTATATTTTTAAGTATTTACCATATATTATTTACTTATCATATTTCATATTTTAAGTTTATATCGTTTAAATTTATTTTTAATAAATATTTAATTGTTCATTTATATGTTTATGTAAGTTATTGTTCAAGCCGACATTTTTTTTTGGCTTCCGACATACTTACACATTGGGGTCATACTGGGCTGTAGAATAGTGCTTTGATTATTTGCACTAAATGCATTTATTTCAGTGTAGATGGTGATTTCTAATCCTATTTGATTACATGCACTAGATGCATTGATTTCAGTGTAGATGTTGGCTTTAAATCCTATTTTCCTACTTGCACTAGACTCATTTATTTGAGTGTAGATGTCGATTTGTAATCATATTTCATTACTTGCATTATATGCATTGATTTTAGTGTAGATGTTGTTTTCTATTATTATTTGATTTCTTGCATTAGTTGCATTGATTTTAGTATATATGTTGATTTCTAATTTGATGTATGATGGTACATTAATTTTAAATTAATTGGATTAGTAGTGTGTGTGCAATGATTTTAGTGTAAGCACAAAAAATTATTGACAATGTACATTGATTTTTGCGTTATAGTATTTCAACCTATTAATATTGGAGAGCAAGAGAGACAAGGTATGATGTTTACTACAATAGCTCGAGCTAAATATTTAAATGGTTTACGATTCCAACTGTCCTTTTCAAATAATCAATATGAAAATATGACAAAACTAACATGGATGAAAATAAGAATAGTAGAAGAAAAGAGTTTGAAATCGATCACAATGAAGACTTCGTAATTGACTACATTCTTATTATTCACAGTTTCTATCATTCAATATTATTACATTGTTACTTTGCGTTCAAAATTTTATTTCATCATTAAAGTTATCTTACAATATTTATCATCTCAACAAACCGAGGTAACTAATCAAGTTTAAAATTAAAACGACTCAATGAATTTCAGACATATTTAACATATTTAAAATGGTTATGTTAATATTAGATGTATTTACATATTATTGATAAAATTAAGCATATGTTCCTCATATTATTGATAGATTTTCCTTGGTCGCACACGATTGAAACCAGCCTAGATCCATCTTAACTCCGGATCTATCAAGCGACGAGAGGGATCAAATCTCTCGAGGTGAAAACCTTTCCTCAAGTTTTGCACTCAAAAAAGAGGTTTTCACCTCGAGAGATTTGATCCCTCTCGGCGCTTGATAGATCCGGAGTTAAGATGGATCTAGGCTGGAGTCTATCAATAATGCTTTGTTACCCTGACATTCAACAATATTTTGAAGTATTTTATTGTAGAATTTATATCATTTGCTTCCAGAGGACTATCCAAGCTTATCATCATTATTCGTTATGTAACATTTGCTTCCAAATACTCTAAAATTATTCACAATTGGAGGCATACCAAACAATATTTCATGAGGATTTTGATCACCATTACCCGAAAATGGGCTTTGATGAGGATTTTCATAGTTGTATGTGTTTTCGCCCCCACAAGTTATGAGGTATTCTGGACTCATCAAGCATGCAGCATGCCATTTGTTGGATTATTTTGTTCATTCCTTTTTCCACTCTGTTTTGTTGAGGAGTTTTAGCTATAGAAAAATTCCTCTTGATGCCATGTTGTTCACAAAAGTTTAAAAAATCATTGGGTGTAAATTCTCTTCCTCTATTAGGTATAAGACATTTTATTTTCAAATATAACTCATTCTATACTAGAGATTTCAAGACTTTAAACTTACCAAAGTCTTCATCTCTATGTTTTAATAATCCAATTCAACACATTTGAGTAAAATCATCATTGAATAATATGAAGTATTTTTCATCCCACGGAGACATATCTCTCATAGGACCCCACAAATCAGTATGAACAAGTTAAAATGGATTACCTGAAGTACCTTCTTTGGAATTAAACTACACATTGGTCTTCTTACTGAATTGACATGACTTTCATATGGTACTTTCTGGTAGAGAGAAGCTAGGAAAGTCTTTAGAGAATACAAGCCTATCTCTTCCATTTAAAATTAAATTTTAACAACTCTCTTAGAAGGGAAACTGTGTGGGATATGATTCTATGAGCTAGTTCCATGTCATCAAAAATGAGTTTATTTCTATCTTACTATGTTTTCCTTTGAGTAAAACTATTCAACCGTAACTCCAGACCCATGAGAGAGTATTCCAGTCTATGGTTTTTCTTAACTCAGGCATGTATAAATCCTCAAGAAATTTTCTCTAATATTTGATATTTAATGGACAATTTAAAAAAAAATTATAGAGTATTCTTCATAAAATCCACACATCAAAAATATTGAGGACCTTTGTAATCCCCTTTTATACATGAATTTTTTTGTTCGATTTTTCTGGTGTGCTAAGGCTCAGGAGCCAATATAAGGTCACACTTTTGAACAACGCAAATATTTTTCAGATATATATAAGTGGTTCCCTATGATTCAACAAGACGGGGAATTGAGAATGGGACCCATTTCACAGTAGGTCTCACTGATGAGTAGAGTAGCAACAAGTAATGTTGTGAGTTCCGTATTCAATCTCTGATCTAATAAACTAGGCATACAGTGTTAGCTAATCGATGAATTGAATGCAAATTAAAATTGATTACTTTATATGAATATTGTCCCCACATTCAAAATAAAGAACGTAGAATCAAAATATAGAAAATACAGTTAACATTTTGGATGATATGACTTACCTTATGGTAAGGAAAGACATAGTCTCAATGACTACTTGTTCTCCAAGGTGAAACTTCAACATTTGAACTAACCTTTTAAACTCTGAAACGTTAAAGCTCTGACCAAATTAATAAAACATTGTTGGAGGGAAATATCGAAAGAAAACTCATGATCACTAAAATAGGTAAAAATAGAGCCCAATAAAACACAAGAAAACAAGGAAGGATTTCTTACTTCTTCACCAACAATAAATGTTAATAGCTAAAAAGGACCATTTCCCTATGTTCAAGTTGAAATATTTATTGCACATTTATACACACTCTTCATTCTATGTATACTCATATATTCAATTGTAATGAACTAATTTAGGGTGAAAATGTGTTCATGGTGATAGTGAAGAACCACACACACACACACACACACTCTAAAATTTTAAATATCTGACCCAATTAGTAAAAGATTCTTGGGGGGAAATATCGAAGATATCTCATGATTACTAAAACAGGTAAAAATAGAGCCCAATATAAAACAAGAAAACAAGGAGGGATTTGTTACTTCTTCACAACACTAAATGTTAATAGCTAAAAAGGACCATTTCCCTATGTTCAAGTTGAAATATTTATTGTTCATTTTACATATTCTTTTGCATTTTTCTAAGGTTTTAAATCTAATCAAAGATCCTTAAATAATTTTAATCATCATAGGGCCATAAGAGAAAATATGATCCAAATGTAACGATAATCCATCATTGAATTCCATTCTAAATCATGGCTATAAATTTTTACATTTTGTGTGTTATTTAACATATGCCACAAATGGCTAGAGTTCTAACTTTGATAGATATTAAGCAATCAATTATGCTTTTAGTCATTGCTTTGGTTTGATCTCTAATAAGGTAATTAGAATAGTAATCTACATTAATAAAATATGAAAACCCACTTTAACATTGAGGGGAAAGGTTTGTCATGTTATTGTTTGGTATCATGTTGGAAAACTCATTATATTGATTTTAAAAGTTAAAATCACAACTTGAAAATTTTTTCTCTTATGAGGACATATTCAACACTAGGTGGACGTCCTAAAATAAATCGACAATTCATGGAAACGATGAAAATTTTATCGTGGTTTAGTTGCAATGGCCATTTTAGTGAAGATAAAACATGAGAATCTGGGAGAAATTTGAACCTTTCAACTCTCACTTGCAATATAAATGACTTTGGTAGCACCCACTTAATATGGGGAGGGGATATCTGTTGAGTTGTGGTCTACATATAAGTTGGAGTTATTATCTTAATGATGACCTGGGTTCAAGTCTCAATCCAAAAGTGCATGCTCTTGTTTGATTGCGTTAATGATTGGATGGAAGTCCTAGCTAGAAGAAATTGATGGCCCATGGATGTGGGCTTAATATTTCTAACACCAACTAATTATGTCATTAGCTGTAGTAATCATCTAAATTCCAGAAAAACATGGGGTGGGAGATTTGAACTTTACGCATCTCTCATGAAAGAATAATGACATTACCAATTTGTTATATGATAATCCTCCATAATTTTGGTAAGGCTTAAGGATAACATGTGTAGGATTTAATCAAGATTTTTATGTGCAATCAATTTTATGTGTGCCTCATACACTATTAGGGTACCCATGACTAACATAAGATATTGTGTGAATATGTCATCTGGCAAATGTTGAGGAGACCATGAGTCAACATTCGTCCATATATATGTGGGAAAGGGTTGTGTTATGTGTGAATTCCAAATTCAGCCAATACTTCTACATGTTTGCATTGTTGGATATGTTGATATTGTGCATTAAAACTAGATAAAAAACTTGCTATCCAAGTTAAAAACTAGTATATCAAGTTCAATGGATATGACCCTAATAATGAAAAATGGAGATATTCATGAAAATTTCAGTCTTCAACTAAGAAAAATGTGTCAACTACTAAATAACCAACACTTCACCTTGCGGGTATTATCCATAATGAATTTCACCCAACTGTAAGCCAAATCTCATTCTTGATAATCTGTCAACCTTCAAATTTAATTCCCTGTAAATGTAATCAAAGGATATAACCCTGAAGATTCTAATCAACACTAGAACTATAATCATCCATTCATCCAATAAAGAAGTGTTTAAGGAAGTATAACCTTTCATTCAATCTATAAAAACCTTTGAATCTCCTATCACTTGTAAGTTTATATCGTTAAAGTGACACTCTTAAAATGACTAAAAAAATGATTGATTTGTATTATTGTAGTAATTGTTAAGTAGTCATATTTTTTCTCATAAACTAAATTAGTCATTCATGTTAGTCATATTTTGTATTACTCATTAGCTAGTTCTGCATTTTAAAATGATACTAAATTAGTCATTTATGTTGGTCGTTTTTAGTCTGTTCACCTGAGATTGCTCATTTTTGGTAGTATTTCACTTGGAAAAGTTGTGGTGGCTAACTTTTTTAGTCTCCTAGTCACTAATTTTTTATTTTCTACTACTTTTTGTTATAAAAAATATTGTATGTATACCATATTTTGATCCCAATTTTTTGGATGTTTCTAATTATAACTCATCAAGAGATGCACCAAATTCCCATTTCGTACTTGTATTTTTCCATATGTTTATGGATAGACTGTTGTAGACCTATTCAACTTAATCTACCTTCTCCTATAATGTATACCAAAATGCGCAAATAAATATTTTGACCTCATGTAAAATATTCTCCATGGTTTCCCAATTTCCAAAGTGCACCTTGACATGTCAAACGAATAAGATCATTTCTCCTTTTCCATTGATTGTATTTTTATAACACACATCTTGTTTAACCTATCATATATTTCGAATAGGTAGACATATTCCTTCGTAATTGTTGGTAAACATCCCACAAATTCCATGGAAATCATTTCCCAAGAATGGATGGGTACCCTATTTCCTATTTCTAGGACATCCAATATAAGAAATTATATGTTTTATTATGGACCTAGCCACCTCTTAATTCTAGGGCCAATGCACATGCCTTTGAAATTTGGACATTATCTTCCCTACACCAAATTTTGTTGCAACCATAGAAGTGTGATTGTCTTTGATCAACTATCGTCACTGAAATTTAGGAACACATAAATTATTCAACCTATAGAGTAAAATATGATAAGGCCCATCATTAGGTATATTTTAAGGGGTTTAAATTCCATACTTCAGCCTATTAAGTTACCTCTCTCTCACATTTATGTAATTTTTTTTCATATTATTCTTAACAAGAATGGTGTAGGATGTTTTTCATGTCTTGTTGCATAATATGAATTAATTTAAGGAAATGAAGCGATTTTTGAGATATTTTCCACATAAAGGCTTAGAGTAGACAACAAGGATAGATAGTATGAGGTTTTTCCACCTCTTTAACTCTCTCAATCAACCAAGATGACACCCAAGTCTCTACCAACAACTTGAAGGAAAAGGAAGCCAAGAAAAGTGGAATTTATGGGGAGCCAAGATCCAATCTTATCAAGATCAAGTAGAACCTATTCCTACTTTGTAGGGAGTTATTGGTAGCCACCCGTTTTTATAAATAAGAATATGCAATATCTCATTAGGATTCAATTTTTGTATTCAACTAGGCATCTATTGATCTCTCATTTTGTGTTATTGTTTACTGTCATATGATGTACTAGAACTTCTTATGTAATGATAATTAGAAGCTTTTTGTTCCATCGTTGATTTAGTCGCAGAGGGCTGATTATTTTCGGTTAGGTCCCAATACATTGGTTAAGTCCATCTTGTGTATTTATATTCTCTCTTTATTTTTCAAAACATTGTTTAGCCTCTTTGCATTCTAGTAGCAACAAAAATATATCAAAAATATGCTTATGGCCTTTCTTTCTCACCTCTCTCATGGGAGATTGAGGAGAAGTATATCTAACCACAAATAAAAAGTAGTATTTTTATTATTTCTTGGAAAGTTAGATAATGTGATTATCATGTTCACAATATGATTACTTTAAGTTAGAAGTTGTATTTTTTCTTGGACCATATTTTAGCATAGGCTAAGTAGGGTTTTCTATTCAACTCATCTTTTCAACTTTTGAAAATGTTAGTTTGACAATAATAAATTCATGAATGTTTTTAGTGACTTAAGGGTTATCTAAACCTGCATTGAAAGGATCATTTTCATAACATTTATCCTTCTTCTCTCCAACCTCCAATTCTGCCCAAAACCTTGTTTTGTGAAACCACCTTCACCACCACCATGAGAAGCCTTCCAATTAAAGGAAAAGCCTCCCAAGGGTTATGAGTTTTGATGGAGCTTTTTTTCACCTCTACCTTGCCTATTTCAACCTTTCCACACCTTCCTTGCACCCTTTTCATCCTTATATCCCTCTTAGCTTATTTCTTCTAGAAATTAAGGAATTCATGTAGAAATTAGAGGACATCCTGTAGAAACTTCCTGTAGCAGCGCTGTAGCTCACCATTTTCACTCTAGTTTTGAACCTATAATGGGGTGAATTTTACCCCCATCTCTAAATTCATGGTCAGAAGATGCCCTTAGGCCACTCCAAAATATCCTTCTTTCATTGCTGCAAAAAAAGAGTAGGCATTAGCGTTTTATTTGATTTCAGGATTAGAATGAATTCTACATGCAAGTACAAGTTGAATGAAACAATATCTAGGAATTTTTTTATTCTTTGATGAAGTGTGTGATGATAGAATAATTTATTTACTACAAATTAATAAATAACTATATGAATGCTTTCCCATAATATTGTTTCCTTTTTCTGCATCTAGGTTAACTATTTATGCTTTCCTTTCATTGTCAGTTACAAGTAGAAGTTTTATAGAAACTATGTTTTCCTTATATTGGAAGAAAATCCCTTCATTACACTGGCTAGTTGCACTTTAATAAAGTAGGAGGAATGGCCTAGAATTACTACTAGCCAAATTACCTAGTTGAGGGTGCCATGAGTAGAATCCATGTGATGTGAATATAGCACTATCACCTTTAAGTTTGTATGAGCCTCCAGTTGATAAGTAAAGTTGAGCACCCGTTGGGATTTTCAGCACTTTTGGTGCAATACCAAGGCTCACCACTCTTTAGCATCATTTTTGGGGAGGTGTCTAAGTAGATACTTGTTTCTACTTAAGTATTGTTTTCTACTTTTGTTTGACATAAAGCATCAAAAAGTGAAAAGAAACAAACAATTTTGTCTTTCATTCCTCATAGAATTAGGGAAAACCAACGAAAATTTGTACCAAAAACCTCCCCATCCCTGCACATTCAACCTTTAGTCTTATTCAATGACTGTGTCTTATAATACCCTCAAGGGTAGCACCTTGAAATATTTAAAGAACCTATTGGCAAAGAATATGAGCTTGATTCACCTATTCAAGCTATAGATGAGAACATAAAATAAGAGTTATTTCTAATTAGGGAATCAAATGGAGAGACTAAGATGAAAAAAATTAGCCCTTCAACCCTTTCACACTTCCATGGCTTAAATTATGAGGACAGTGAAACTTTCATGTTTGAGTTTTTTATTTTCTATAGTAATTATGACTATGCCTCGGATGAAAAGAAGTTGAAATTTTTCCCATATACCCTCAATTATGCAGGCGTGCGCTTGTTCATGGGTCTGCTTAGGGACACCATCACAACTTGGGCCCAAATGCAGTATTCCTTCAACAACAAGTACAAAGACTATTGTAGGTTCAAATAAACCAAGGAAAGAATATTTAGGATGACCGTAGGGCCTGATGAATCTTTATATGAGTATGAGGAAAGGTTTCAACCTAACCAAAAGATTCCCAAATACACCCTTGATCGTTGATCACTCAAGTTAATTCTTCTCTGAGGGATGAGGGAGGAAGTGTTGAAAACCCTTAACATGCTATCTAGAGGAGAGATATATTATTTTTCCTATGATGACATCAAAAATATGTTCAGAAACCATTCTATGACATCTAGAAAAATGTATTGAAGTAATCAAGGCTTGGCCAGTACCTCTTCCTCCACCTCATCCATAAAAATTGAGATAGGGATCATGTTAAAGGATTTCAAGAGTGAAATTTTGTATACCTTTTCCTTGCCAATGGATAGCATGCATTCCAAAAGGAAATAATAGGAGGTAGAGAGAGCCATAGCTTTTTTTTCCCTATATGCACTAGAAGACACCCTAGGAATGAATGCCCAATGAATTTCATAGAAGTCTGTCGATTCTGTGAAGAAAACCATGCAATATACAAATTATTTTATTTTCCTATCCTAAAAGCTATATACCAAGGGGTGGAGGGTGGACCATATCAACTATTATTTATAAATCAAAGGATGCCTCAAGGACCTCAACCATACCAACAGGGCAGGCAAGGTGCACATTATTCTTACTACAATTCAAACCAAAATGCACCCTTGCAGCCTTGGTATTATTGTACTCATCCATATTGCACCATACCTGATTCTTGGCCTTATGCTCCTCCATATCATCCTCAACCTTCCAGTCAACCATTTCATCCATATGCTACCCAATCTCCTCAATGGAGCAACCCATCACAAGTGTGGAGGCCTCTACTCAACCAACCTCCTACTTTAATGCCTCCACCCCAACCTCAACTTCAACTCACTCATCATTCTCCACCTAAGCAACCCCAAATTCTTGGTCAACCTAATATGAACCCGAACAAAAAACATGCACAATAAGTCTATAGTAGAGAGAGATCTTACCATGCCTATGCTGTGGAGATCCATGATATTACCTTTAGGTCTTAGATAGCTCCCCTATATAACCATCCACCATCGCCACCTAAAGAGATTGAATATGAAAAGGAAGAAATTACCTCTCAAGTAAATCCACCTCCTTTTCCTAAGCGATTGATCCATCCTAGCCAACACACCCTAGAAGAGACTGAACTTATATGGGAATTGAAGAATATATGTCTAAAGATACAACTTCTCGAGGATATTAAGGATTTTTCCATCCATAATAAGCTTATAAAAAACAAATGATTCAAAATTCCTGGAATAAATAAGAGAGACACCCCCACCGTCAACATTGTAGGCCAGTTATTTGATTTTATGGTGGTGATAGTGATTTTCCTAAAATACCTAGGCCCCGGGAGTGAAGTAGTGGAGGTACAAAATGATGGTATCATTTTCCATCATAAATTTATTAATCTTGGGGCTTCCATCAATGTGATGACTAAAGAAACCATGTTGAAGCTCAACCTCCAAGGAGCTTTGAGAAATACAACTATATTTCTACAACTTGCAAATAGATTCACAATAGGTCCTAAGGGAGTTGTCGAGGATGTTATGGTCTACATTGACTCTTGAGAGTATCCCACTAAATTCCAAGTGCTTAAACCAAAAACCATTTTTAATGTTTATCATATTATCCTAAGAAGAATTTGGTTGGCTACTGTCAATTCCTATATCGGTTGTAGGGCTGCAAAACAGGACCATTAAGTATGGGCCCTTATCAAAAAAATTGGAATTATATCCTCTTGTTGAGCATTCTATTGAACGTGATATACCTTTTTTGCTAGAGGATGAAGAAGAAGATGAATTTTAATGTGAAAAACCATACCCCTTTTGTACCTTAGATGTTGTTATCAGAGGGGGGAAAACTGATGAAGATTACCTCATTGACCATACCAACCCTCCACTACCATTCCACTTGATGAAATGGTGAAATAATCTGAAAAAAGTCATTGGAATAAGATATGTGCAATTTAATTAGTCCTTTAACATAGAGAGATTATATAATTTCTCCCATCTAGAACCCTAAAGATCAATCACACTCTCTCGGTCAAAGAGGAAGAAAAACTGTGAAAACTACTTAGAGAGGACTTAGATGCTTTTTCTTGGGATTAACAAGAAATGAAACGGGTGCATCCCTCAGTTTTCACACACCATATTTACATCAGAGAGTGATGAAAGACTATTCACTAGCCCCATATGAGAATGAATCCATCCTTGAAGGACATAGTAAAGCATAAATTAAAAAGGTGTTAGATACAGGGATCATATACCCCATATTAGAAAGTGAATGGGTGTTGTTATCACTACATAATTTTTAGGTTGAAGAAAAAACCATGTAGGTAACATCAAAACCACTTCTGAGTTTAGGATTTAACCCTCCTAAACTTAGAGAGGGATATCTCTATGAGACTTAGCTTTGTTTGCTGGGAATTTTAGGCTAGCTAATCAGCTCAAATTTTGGTTTTTGAATTTATTTGGTTGGAAGAAAAAGGGAATGCCATTGGTAAATGGAGTCAAAAGAGCTTAAGATGATCAAATGGATAGATAATCAAGCTTAAGTGAAACATGGGAAGGTATACATACAACTGGATCCTTTAGATTTACATGAAATGTAATAGAAGAAAAACAATAGACTCAATTGAATCTAAAGATAAGTTAAGAATTCTTTAACTTGATATCAGAGGAAAAAGAATTAAATTACCCATAGCCAGAATCAGAATGTATGTTTCAAGAAATTATGTTCATCAGAGTTTCTATAATTTTAGAACACATAAGCATGGAAACAAAGAAAAACACATAGATAGTGAGAAGCACTTCACCACATGGATATGGCACATTAATATTGAAACAAATTTTCTTGTATTACTTCAAAAGTTCACTTTAACTTAGTGAACAACTTTTCAATGAACAGTAGCCTTTCCCATTACAAATCCCGATATTTATTAATTCAAATGGTGATGTATTTATACAAATTATTCACCAAATATCTTAAAATTGTGTTACACAAATATAACTCAAATATAGGACATTCAAAACTAATGAATCTACTTGGAAACATATTTGTCAATTTATAGTTACAAAGAAGAGCAATTCTAATTTGATAGCAACTCTTATTTGATGAGGTGGCCTCCAAGTCACTAATTGTCTTTGAGATTTTTCCTCCCAAAATTATGAAAATAGGGTTATGTTATCCATTTTGATATCTCAATTTAAGATATATGTGTAAATATTGAAATATTTTATTGTAAATGAATATTTTTTTGTGATAAACCTCTCTCAGTTTCCCAAAATGCGGCTCTAGTTGTTCACAATTTTCTCTGCAAAGAGATGTCTAAAACATGATTTTGCATAGTCAGAAGCATAGGTTGTGAAGATGTGAATGTATATCTCATTCTTTAATACTTATGTAAAATATAAAGTATTTTATTGTACATTGGAATATTAGGAACACAAACCTCCTCCAGTTTCTCAAGATTCATCTCTGTTTCGCCACAATCTATTTGGAAACTAACTAAACATGACATTTATGGAAAATATTCCTTCAAATATTCTTTCAAATTTCCCAAACCATAATTTATATTTAAAAAAGGAGAGAGGTTTCTATAAATAAGGTTTCTAGAAACAAAAAATTCTTTTATTTTTGGTAAATTAATTTTCAGCTGCGCGGGAACCGTTTTTGAAAACACTAACTAAAAAATGGAAAATTCAAGAAAATATGTCTCTAAAGATTCATCTAAATATCCATAACCATAACAACTTTTAGAAAACTGAAAGAATGTTTGGTAGATGAGGATGTTGTTAGCAAAAATCTTTTTTAGTTTTCAAAAATCCATTCTCAATTTTTTCTAAACCATGTTTGAAAGTACTGTGTGTTTTTTTTATTAATCCCTCTTACGAACAAGAGAGATCTCACTAGTACTCCAACAAGTAACTAGAAACAAAGATCCATTAAATGCCTCTTTCTCTGAACTATTTGTATTTTATATCATTACAACTTTGGAATAAGGAGGTTATTCTCCTAACTTTCAATCGAGACGTTCGATGTAGTCTTTTGCCTTTCGCTCCAAAGAAATTCTTCAATGTTGAGAAGAAATTGCAATCACAAACAACACAAAAGGTCAAATCACCTACAAGATGTAATAATCATAAACACTAGCCCAAATAAGTGATAAAGGAGTCTAATTATTAACGTAATTTCTATGGATTCAAAAATGAGACAATGAGAAAATGAGATGCATGTGTATTATTAGAAATTAAAAAGAGGAATCTTACAACCTGAGCCTTAATGTTGTACAAATTTCTCCTTTGTGTCTCTGCAATAGTTTCCTTTAGTTTCATAAGCATTCCTCTTTATAATAACCAACATGAATTCATGTACACAAATATGTGATATTCAATTTTCAAACAACAAGCTACTTAGTAGCTCATAATCTGTGAACTCTATGAACTCTTTCCAGCTTAGAATCTATACAAGTCAATATATACCCTTCAACCTAAAACATTAGCTCAATTTATAGAGAGATCGAGGTAGTTTCAGATCCATTAAGAGAGGAATGAGTTCCTCCCATGAAGGGATTTTGATTCCTTTGGCCAAGGGATAAGCTCCATGAGTATAGGAATAAAGCTCAAACTAGCACGACTCTAGAGGCTTCCAGTTGGTAAATTATTCAACCAAATAGGCTTCTAGAAGTTAACTTTATATATTTACCTCCTTTTTATGGGGGTTCATAAGTTTTAGTGGCAAAAAGAGCAGCGATCGTTGCAACTAATAGAAGAAGTATCAGTGCATGCGTGGGTAATGGTCACAAAAATCGCACATGTAACCTTTTAAAGGTTTGAAAGAGATTTTCTCTAGTTTCCAAGACTTTGTTCAGGAACATGAGTGTTTTTGACCTCTAAGGGAACATGATATGGATGGTGATAGACCAATAATGACAATAAAATGTCATGGTGAAAAATTGATGTGTTACTATAGGAGATTCATAAAGGATTTTAGCAAGTTGGCTTCACCATTGCTTGGATTATTGGCGAAGGACTTAGAATTCTATTGGTCAACTATTTTTCAAGAAGCATTTAAAGTCATAGAGGAAAAGTTAACTACTAATCCTATACTCTAAGGTCCCAAGTGGGCTCTGCTTTTCCATATCCATAATCATACATCAGATAAAGTTGTGGGGGAAGCCTTGCGACAAATGGATGTTAAGTTTCCATATGCCATTTATTTCATCACTAAAAATCTCTCTAAGGATAAATTGAACTAAACTATCACAGAGAAAGAGCTTTTAGTTGTTGTCCACTCTTTGAATTAGCTCAGACATTATATTACTTGTTACCGATATTTTGTACATATTGACCATGAAACAAGTAAATACTTGAACAAACATGATTTTAATGCTAGAATTATTAGGTGTTTATTACTGTTGCAACATTTTGATTTAACTATCACTAATAATCCTAGGAAAGAAAATGTAGTTGCAGATTTTTTGTCTAGACTCGCTTTGCCTACAGATAAGGAAGGGATGATTGATGATCAACTTCTGGATGAGCACTTATTTTCTATCACAATACTCTCTCTCCTAGTTTTTTGATATAGCCAATTACCTAGCTTTTAGGATATTTCCTCCAAATATATCATGCAGGGAGAAGAGAAGAATTGTGAAAAAGAGCACCCTTTTCACTTGGATTCGTGCCAATATTTTCAAGCTCGAACAAGATAAAATTATAGGGAGATGTGTCAAGGAATAAGAAGTATTTGAAATCATCTCAACATGTCATGATGGGCCCTATGGGGGTCATTTTTTTGCTAAGAGGATAACTTTCAAGGCATTACAAGAAAGATACTATTGGCCTACTATCCATTAGAATGCTAGAAGGTATCCTAGCATATGTGACCAATGTTAGAACATGGGAAAACCCACACCCAGGGATGAAATTCATATACAACCTAAAGTGGCCTTATATCCATTTGATAAGTGGGGCATGGATTTATTGGGCTAAAAAATCCACCATCTCAACAAAATAAATACATCATAGCATGCACTAATTATTTGAGAAAGTGGGCTAAGAGAAAGGTTGCCAAGGCAACAACAGAATAAAAAGTGGTTGAATTCTTAAGATAAAATGTGTTCTACAATTTTTTTTATCCATGGGAGATAGTCACTGATAAAGGAGCTCAGTTCACATCACATTTTATTGAGAATCTCCTAAGGTGGCATAATATCAAGCACAAAAAATCTAGTTCCTATCCCCCTCAAACAAATACGAAAGTAGACATTACGAATAGAGCACTGGAAAGCATCCTCACTAAGGTAGTGAGCAACAACAGGAAATATTGGACAAACAATTTAGTAGATGAAGCTTTGGCCTATAATACCAGCTGTAAGACAACTATTGGTTTCATTCCATATGATATATTTTATGGGAAAAAAATATTTTTCTTTCTATTAAATTTGAATATAACACGGTCATAATGGCAACCCAATTAGATTTAGATGTCACAGGGGAACAAAAAGAAAGGTTGCTTTAAATAAATGGCTTGGATGAATTCAAAATGCAGGCCCTCCTCCACATTGAAGTCATACAATTATAAAGGAAGGTTTGGCATGATAGGCACATCGAGGAAAAATTATTCCAAAAAGGGGATTGGGCTTTTGTATATGACTCCAAGTTCAAGGAATTTAAAGGGAAGATGATGAAAATATGGTTAGGACCATAATTGATAGAGAAATTCCATGAAAATAGAGATTTTCATATCATACCCATTGATGAGGAGATTAGTCCTCTGGTTTTCAAAGGTTATAGGATAAAAGTATATAAAAATCCCATGTCGAAGTCATAGTTCATCAATACAACCAGAAAGGAATTAAACATAATTGTGAGATTCATAGATCCTAGTCTGTAACCATATTAGATAAAAGGAAAATAAATAAATAAATAAATAGTCCTGCGTGAAAATTTCCATGAGGCATCTAAGGTCAACTCCAAGATTTAAAACCTCTCTGTGAAAAATCCTAGAGAAAAAAAAAAGGAGAGGAAAAAAACAAAATATCCCTGAGTGAAAAAATCTATGAGGTGCCCACGGTAGGTTGGTGGGTTGAAAATAACTTCTAAAGCAGCAGCCCACTACTCTTGGAGAAAATAAAAACAAAAAAGATAAAAAAAAATAAAAAAACAAACACAAGAAGGTGAGATGACACCATGAGTGCTGGCCTTTTTTTTGTCTTGCAGGGTTATGAACAGTGGCATGCCATGGTCATAAAGCAAGGGAATTTTCTCATTTCTCTTCACCCCTCCATCAATGTGCTCTCTCTCCATAACCAAAAATCACCTCTTCATACCTCTGCACCATCTTATAAGATAAATAATACAAAATTTTCACCCTCTCTGTGATGTTATAGGGCATTCTTGTGCTGCTACAGGAAGTTACTGAGGTGCTACAAGAAGTTATAAGAAGCTACAAGAGGGTGGATTGAGGAAAAAGAGTAGCCACCATGGGCCTTGTGGTGTCAGAAATTCAATGGGGATATTATTTCCACCATTGCCAACCACACTCTCATCACTCCTCCATCTCAACCACAAATATTTTTCACTCAAACCCAACACTTTGTCATCTCTACAAAAGAATTTTTTTGGAAAGAAAACAAATTTCTTCCACTCCATTGTTCCAAGGCTAGACCACTACCTCATCATCCTATCATAATCCTGAAATTATGCCAATAACTCTCAAAAATATCCCTCATCACCCTTGCAAAATTAGAGTCCAAAACGTGAAAAGAAAGAGATTGCTATAGGAAGAACAACTTCCTATATCAAGCCTTGTGTAAGCACCATAAAATCCCTTAAGTTTTTTTATCATCCATGGAGACACAAAATAATTGTGAGGTGACTCTTAAGGAGACAATGTCACTCCAAGAAGGACTCTACACAAGAAAACATGTACTTGAAGACTTGCCAAGGTACCTACACACACAACAAACAAATCTGGGCAAGCACTGAAAAAAGAACGAAGACAAAAAACAAAAGCTCATGCAATAATATAAACTCAGTTGATGCTACTCCGATTGTACAAACTCAGCATGCAAGGTCCTTTAAAAATTCTACAAGGAGGTGAGGCTAAGGTATGGCACTCTCTGACCCTCTAGTTATGCATACGTGATTAACTTAATGAATGGTAAGAGGGAACACTTTAATAGGCTGAAGATGGCTACTTAACTTGGCCATCCTTGACCAATTGAACTAAAGCTGATTGGTAGAGTCCTTATGCAATATGGAGTTGTAAAATAAGTTAAAGTATGATCGCCAAGAGTGGGTGTTGATTACGAGGGAGAAAATAATGATAGGTTTGAGTAGGTCCAACATTCCAAATGAGGAAACATTACATGAGGAATAGGTCATAACAATGCTCCAATATAACTCCAAATAACATACAACGTACTTGACCATGCTTCCCTTCACATATTTTTTTATTCCCACAATAGTTAGACAGGAAAAAGTTTGCAAGAAACTGAGGAGCTTTGAGCCCCGTCCCACTGTGGGTACAGGACAATGCTACACGAAGTCCTGTAACTACTAGAGAAAGTACTCCGACTACTACATGAAGAGCCGAGGAGTGCTACAGGATGAAAAATGAGGTATATGCATGCAACAAAAGGACCAATTGGTTCAGGAAATTTCCATCTTCATCTCAAATAATTAGTCTAATAATCAATTTTCCATCACCTCACATCTCCATAATTTCTCCTAAAATGTTTGCAATCAATAGTCATAAAATTGTGAAATTGAAGGGTTATGTGTGATAAGAATATTTGCGACCCTCTTCTACCACTTAATTAGAAACTAAGGTCATAAATGAAACAAATTTCCTACACTTAGTAAAGAGAAGCAACAAGAGATGGGGAGTCCATTAAACATGATGGAACCTTCAGAAACAAAAATGATTCATTTTCACCCTCCTATAGCAGATATCTTTAGGACACATCAATGTTTATGCTTCTTTGAATTGTTAAAGGGATATGATGAAGAAATTTTGTTTGAGTTTTATATGCCTTTAAATTCCCTATCAGATGTATGTGCCACCATTTTAGTAAGAGGGTTAGGCATTACCATAAGTCCTAAAGTGATTAGCAGAGTAACCACACTACCCCTAGGCATCAAATTAATTAGGGAAGATAGGGCTAATAGTGGCATTGCAAAGAAGAATTTATTTCGGTCCAGAGAGAGAATTGTGGAAGATAAGAAAGGGGTTAGGAGAGAAATTTTACCTTTCCCATGGGATGAGGTAGCTTATAACATATTAAGATACATCTCCTATGATGAAAGATTAAGTGTAGTGTATGATTATAATTTTAGGCTATTCCAACAACTTTGATTCCTGGATACCAAGAAAAATTTCCTCTTAGCCAGAGATTGAATATACCTTACTTCCTCCTCCATTCCATCAAGGACATGATCCAGAAATTTGAAGAAGGGAAACACCAAAACTTAGCCCATCATGGCCTTATTAAGATGATAATGGAGTATGCCCTAAAAAAATTTAGAATTTTTGTCCGATGGACCAAGTTCAGAGATATGGATAGAGAGGCACTAATAGGAACCGAGATCAATAGTCCAGGCGAAACCCATATATCTATAAATGGGGTTAGAGACACCAAATTAGAGGAATAAGAGACAAAGAGGACAATAGAAATTTAAGTTGATGAAGAGAAAGAAGAAGGAGATGATGAGGAAGAAAAGGAAGATAACTTAGAAGAGGAGGCCCTAAGTCCCAAATAGACCACTAAAGAAAATGAAACTAATATATCCCCTCAAAAAACTAGTTTGTCATGAGGGAATACTGAGGATGAGGAGAATAATACATTAGCTACCTTGGGAACTCCTAAGAAATCCAAGAAGAAAAGGACAAGACAAATCCTTGTTCACTTTAAGACTAGAAAAAGCACTAGAGTGAGACAAGGAAGACCCAAGAATCCCACAAAAGTTCCAATTACCATTGAGGGGTCCCCATGTAAGAAAGAAGAGGTAGGGATAGATGAGGTCACCTCTCGAAATACAAAACCTAAGGCTGCCATAGCCTATGAAAGGAGGTACACCATTAGTGCATCACCCTCTAGGCCACCGAATGCTCCCACCGACTTTCAAAAATAAGAAAATGGAGTGCTATAGTAAAAACAAATCATGATACAAGAAAAATAGAGCATGCTACAGGATACATAGAAGATGATACAGGAAGAGAAGGATGTGCAGAAAGAAAAATAAGAGGCATAAATTGAGAGACAAAGTTCACAAATTGAAGGGAAATATGTGGAGAAGGGGGTACAAGATGAATAAAAACTACAAAATATAGTAGCCTCTCCATAGAAATTTGAGAAAAAATTCACAAAATTTCAGGAACTTACCCCGCAACATAATTTGGGATCCTATTACAAGTTTATTTGGGGAGGGATACTAACCCTTGAGAAATTCAAAATACCCCTCCTACATGAGCTAGAGATAGAAACAGGGTGCACCCACTGATGGATTCAAATAGCCAAATAAAAGGATTATTAGGATGTGGGGTGGATGAAAGAAACGTTCCTTGAAATGGGGAAAAAAATGGTTGATGTAAGGTTGAGAGAATCTCCGGTGAAAGAGCAATTGCAAGTAGTGCAAGTAGACCACATGAGGTTCCAAGGGAAGCTATAGGCAAAGGACCACCAACTTTCCCCTGTGGTCAGCCTCTTCATGGATTCCATGCAGTACAGACAACCTTCAAAGTCCTATGGAGATTATCATGAGGATAAATTGTTACAATTCTAATAATAACCTTAGTTCAACATGGCTCCCTACCCTTTTAAAACTATAGATGGTTCGTTGATTTCTACAAACAGTCTAGTGTATGGGAGAGGGGTAGAATGACTGAATTCTATATGCAAAACCCAATTTTAACTGATATTAAGAATTAGGACCCAAATTTGAGTTTGGGTGATATGCAATAAATGGATTTAACATCCTGGCTAACACATGAAGAAGAAAGAGAAGCATAAATTAAAGGAGTCATGGAAATAGAAGAGAGAGAACCTATAAAATCATAGCATAACTAATAAGCCCCAAGGGAATCATTAGTGATAATCAAATGATATCAAATGACGATGTAGTGGCACTTAGATACATTGACACATAAGGTCAAGGAATTTCACACTTTGATGATACATCCAAGTTGCTATGAGAAGAGAGTTTGCAAGAATGCTAGAGGAAATGACATACCTTACCACTTAGCCTACAGTTGAGAGAATATGATTCTCCTAAGAGAATGAATAACATTCCTTACCACTTAGCCTATAGCTTAGGGAGTATTATTCTATAAACAAGTGAAGTATAGAATGAAGATGTAGTGGATAAGCTTTAAGCTCAATCCACCTTTGTTGCTAGGGTTGCATGAAGGGAGATATCAGACAGAGGAACAAAAGGAGTGGGTTGAGGCAGAGAGGAATATATGATTCCACCTAGTAGATGACACTCCCTGTAAGCTACCTTGGGCTGCCATGGAGGTGACCAACACTTTAACACTGAGTTTATAAGAGGATGAGAAACCATTTTACTAGGGGGGTCATGATGAGCCCCATCATTAGGTTTCATGTCTTGTTGACTAATATCAATTAATTACAAGAAATGAGGACATTTTTGAGATATTTTCCAAACAAGGGCTCATAGTAGATAGGAAAGAGTGATTTTAGGAGTTTTTTCCACCTTCTTAACTCTGTCAATAACCCAAGATCACACTGATATCTCTCCCAGAAACTTGAAGGAAAATACATCCAAGCAGAGTGGCAGTTATGAGAAAGCAAGCTTCACTCTTCTCAAGATCAAGGCAGACTTATTCCTCCTTTTTAGGGAGTTCTTGGTAGCTACCAGTTTGTATAAATAAACATATGGAAGAGTTAATTAGGATTTGGATTTTTTATTCAGATAGGAAGATCTTAAGCTCTAATTTAGTGTTATTTTTTACTACCATATGATGTACTAGACCTTTTTATGGAATGATAATGTGAAGTTGTTTGTTCTATAATTTATTTAGTCTCAGAGGGTTGATGCTTTTGAGTTAGGGCCCAATGAAGTGGATAAGTCCCTATTGTGTATATATATTATCTCTTTACATTTTAGCACTTTGTTGAGTCTCTTTGCATTCGAGTAGTAGAAAAAATATATCAAAATTGTGCTTGTACCCTTTCTCTCTCACCTCTCTCATGGGAGCTTGAGGAGAAGGATCTCTGACCAAAAATATAAAAAAATAGTTTGTTTATAATTTCTTGGAAAGTTCTATAGTGTGATTATCATTTTCATGATATGCTTACTATAAGTTAGAAGTTGTATTTGTGCTTGGATCATATTTTAGCATACGTTAAGTAGGGTTTTCTATTCAACTCACCTTTTCCACTTTTGAACATGTTAGTTTGTCAATAATCAATGCATGAATGTGTGTAGTAATTCCAGGGACATCTATAGCTATAGGGAAAGGACCATTTTCATCACACTCATCGTTCTTCTATCCAACCTCCAATTCTACCACCAAAAACCTGATTTGTGAAAGCACCTTCACAACCATACTGAGAAGCCTTCCAAGTGAAAAGAAACTACCCAAGCGTTCTGAGTTTGTATGGAGGTGTTGGTCACCTCTCACTCACCTACTTCAACCTTTCCACACCATATTTGCACCATTTTCATGCTTATATATTTCTCACCATGTTTCTTGTAGCACTTCAAGACTTGTTATAGAAATTACAGGACATCTTATAGCAACTTTGTGTAGCAGCATAGTAGGTCACCATTTTCAGTTTAGTTTAGCTCCTTTTTTCCTATTAAACATACAATGGGATGCATTTTACCCCCATATTTTAATTCATGGTAATAAGAGACCCTTAGGTCACTCCAAAATATCATTCCTTCATTATCGCAAAAACATAATTAGATTGAATTCTACAGGCAAGTAAAAGTCAAATGAAACAATAGATAGTAGGTGATTTATGATTTTATGAAGTGTGTGATGATAGAATGATTTATTAATTGAAAATGAATAGATAGCTAGATAAATTATTTCCCATAACATAGTTTCCTTTTTCTATAACTAGGTTAGCTGTTTATGCTTTTCCTTCACTGTCAATTGCATGTATAATTTTGATAGACAATCGCTTTGCCTTATATTATAAGCAACTCCCTACATTACATTAGCTAGTTGGACTTTAATCAAGTAGGAGGAATGATCTAGAAGTACTAATGACCAAAAGACCTAGATGAGGGTGACATGTGTATAATTAATCTATTGTGCATATATCACTGTCACATGGTAGTGTGTACGAACAAAGGGTTGATAAGTAAAGGTGAGTAGCCCTTGGGAGTTGCAGAACACTTGGTGAAATATCAGAGCTCACCAACATATTCTAGAGATGGTAGTCATGTGTGCTATCACCATTGTGCACATGAATTTTTCTTTGAAAATGATAAAATATATATTTTAATTCCTCAGACTCTATATGTATCATGGGAGAAAGGATCCATGTGCATCATAGTTCCTGAAGATGTGGTCTTTGATGTGGGTGTCCTTGAAAGCATATCATTGATTTTTTTTTCATTTCCCTTCTTTTAATTGGTAATTAAATTAAATTTATATTGAAATTCCATCCACATATAATGCATGGTCTACTATACCTTACTATGGGCTTATACACATTTTAATTGTTCTAATAGCTATGCATTATTTCCTCCATTCACACTAGATGTTTTTTACACTTCTTAATAGCTTGTAGAAGAACATAGAGCTCCTTTTCATATGAAGGGTAGTGAAGAACCACCCCATGAAATACTTCAAAATGGTACCATGTAATCGTTCCCCATTACTTAAACACTACGCCCATAGCATGCCCACTTGAATTTGTGTCCACTTATAATGATGATTGGAAATTCATTAATAGCATAAGGCTTTGTAGGATAATGTACTTATTTAAATCCTCAAAATACCTATACTAACCTTTTTCCCACTAGAAACCATTTCCACTCACTATTAAGGCATGGATTGGTGTTTCTACTACTGAAAATAAGGGTAATAATTTCCTCATGTACTTTTCTTCCACAGTGAAACTCATGACCTTAAAAACATTATTAGGAATTAGCCAATTCATGATGGTATTCATTTTAGTATGATTTATATTGAAATATCCTTCACCTATCATATCACATATATGCCAAAAAATATTTTGAAACTTCACAGTTGTTAACATTTTCTAGCAACTACTTCTTCTTCAACGTTTTTTCATGTGTGTTCAATGTGAGATGGTACCCACAAAGGTAGCACTACATTCTAGTATAATTTCCAAATAAAAAATAACATGTGAATATATAAAACAAAGAAATATATCATTCATTAACATGATGGACATAATTGGTGCATTATATAGAAAAAAAATGTAGCTAAACACTTACACAAACATTGTTTATTTTTTAAGTTAGGTTTATAGGTATGCTCTTCTCTAACTAGAACTTGGTTGTACCATGAATTTAATTCCATATTGGTGAAGCACTTGTATCACTACAAATAATCTAATAGATCATCTATCTTGTGGATGGGGCATGCATTTTTGACAATAATTTCTTTTAACACTTTCTAATCAATGTACATGTTCTATGTCCAAATATTTTTAGACATAATTATCTTGGTTGACCCACAAAATGAGCTACTTGGTAGAATAAACCCATGTTCCAATAACCATTAGAATTAATTTTTTCATAATATTTTCCTCTATAATGGAATTATTATATAGACATGTTGTCGCTGCAATCAACACCCTCCAAAACATTTCTCACTCTTGATGTTTGGAGCCTACTAATGGTATACAATTTGTCACTCTATGTTTCCTTCATGGTTGAATGATGTTTTGTAAAAAATACAAGTATTCTTCCTAGTTTTTAATTTTCAACTCTGTTATGGGTTCATGCATGCCCTTCCTTTCTGCAAAATTCGATACACATATCACCATCCATCAAGATAGTGGTTGTTTTATTTTCAACCCATGTCACTAGTGAGTGTGTGCTTTTATTGACATTTTCCCCCACTTTATTTCATTTTTACTTATATTTTGGTGATTTTTCTTAATTTACCTCTTTTGCACATTGTCACTTTCACAAGTGTCAATTTCACATTCATGGTGTTTGGAATTAATTGGTGTTAAATTAGTTACATTAATTATCAACCAGAGCTAGTATATTGATGAAATGCATGTGCACTCTATGTCTTAGGAGTCCTTATTACTCAAACAATTCCTAAGATAAATGGATATATCGAGATGTATATGTTAAATATTAAATTAAACATGCCACTCGTAAAATAAAAATTATTTGCAAACTAGAATCACCATAAAATTATCACACTTTTTGAAGGAAAATTATATTAGAACTATCACACTTGCTCAAAATAAACATCACACTTTGCAGAAATGAATATCACTCTTGCTCAAAATAAAATCACACATGCTTCACTTTTTCTTGAAATAAATCAAACGTCGAGGTTGAAATTAAATCACACTTTCTTGAAATGAAGTAATACATTCTTATAAAACTAAAATTTTCTTTCAAGAATAAGAGATTAACTTTAAATTAAAATCCTACTCACAAAAGTATATTGTTAATCTATATCAATCTATACTTTGTCTATGTGCACAAGAGATCTTGGCTTCACCCTACAACAAAATTATTAAACAATATTACTCTAGAAACATTCCTAAGCATTCATTTAAAACCAAAACTTAAGTATTTAAATAAACTAATCAAAGGCTACACGAAACACAAAATTGAAATGCTATTTGCAATTAATGAAAACCTTACAACTCGAGGGGTCCCTTCTGCAAGAAGTAGGTGACAATACCACACCTTCACAAGACTAAATTTGCATTGATAAATCGCAAAAAAATTAATGAAACAAAACAAAATTTGTATTTGAAAAAACAAACTTTTCTTAAAGAATATCCAAGTCTGTGTTTGTCATGCCGAGAGGTAGATTTATAATCTCGTGCTCATAATTTTTTTAGAGTATTACACTCTTTTCTTACTCTAAAATGAACATAATTAACATAAAACTATAGGATAACATTATTCTCTCATGATTTTCTATCATTGAATAAAATCACGATGCTGAATATCTACATCTATTAATTTCTCACTCGCTTGATTCACCTTCCAGAGTGGTTGACTTTCACTTTTACTGAGATGGTAAGGTGCTTTCCTTATTTATATAGTTTATGAATATAAGTAAAATCATTATGCCAACTATTTTCCATCTTCCCATATGCAATTTTCTTCAGCTATAACTTCAGAAAGCATCAAACCTTCAACTTCATTGTAAAATCAAACATTAGATGTAGAATCACTGTAATTCAGTAGCTCATGTAAATATTGAGTTAAATAATAAACAAAAATGAAATTTATGAAAAAAATATGATTATATACCTATTATTCCATAAAAATTGTAAATTGATGCCCAATTATAGTTTTTCAGATCAAAAGTAAGGAGGATGGGGTGTAAGAGGGTTGTCAAGAAGAGGAAATTTTGGGGTTCAATATACCCCACACAATAGACATTGCATTTCCTCATTCAAAATTTAAAAATTTGTGGTCCTTCTTTGTCACTGAGCTTCTTCAGAGGCCTGAGAAGACCATTTGAGTTATTCCTTCTTAGTTTCTAGGCAGTGACTTCCATCCTTGGTTTCTTAATCAAGATTCTATGTTGCAAGATTATCAACCTTATTCTAAGGGATTTGTTCTTGGCCTTAAATTTCTCGCTCTTCTGATACCATAGACCAAGATGCAACATGATGTTGTCATTTTTATTTTTCCAAATTTCATTTTTCACTTTCAGTGTTTCATGTTCTTGCTTCAAACATATATTTAATAGCTCCAACTCATAGATTTATTATTTAAGAGTGTTTACAATTTGGTATCTTTTTGGAGGATCAAAATGAGAAATATCCTCTTGGTTTGAGGATTATTACACCGTTTTCCCTATAGCTCTTTGCTCCAAGGACTGTACATAGTCACATATCTCTTGATGGAAAATATCTATTTCCATAATTATCTTAGCTGGATTGGAAACTGGTGATAGAACTCTTGGCGATGGAACTCTCAGTTCCTACTATTTGTCTAATTTAATGAATCTTGGAGACTCCTGAGACCTTCCATGCACTGGTTTGTTGAGCCTTGCACTTCTTCTTATAGTGGATGATGGGTTTTTAGTAGTGGTGGACTACTTCTTAACTTTCACTTTTATTGGTTTATATTTGGATGAACTTTCTCCCCTATTGCTGACTTTCTTTCTTCTAACATCTATTTTCTTAAGAGTCACCAACACACTTCTAAGAGGGTTTTCATCCTCTAAATCCTGATATTGTTGTGGAGGTGAGCTATCCTTAGGGTTTAAAGGAAATTTCTTTCTGTTTTTCCTTGTTTTACTATGTTTACCTTGTTTTTCTTCCTTAAAATGATTTCTAATTAAAAAATATTCCCAATTGACTCCTATATTTTTCAGATGGTATTCAATCAACATTTTCACTAATCCATGGTGGTGCAAGGAATTATCTACTAACTATATTTTCCTATTTATGTAAGATGTATGGTAGGTTAATTTCTTTTCCTTCAAGATATTTCATCATCAATCGTCCATGGTAAAAGAACATGTTACCGAACCTACCTTCACAAGTTATAATTTTTTGAATATTAAATAGTGAATTCCTCCATTTTTTATTCAAAGTTATGATTGGTATCCCCTTTTTAACAACAAAAGTATCCAAACCTATATTTTTGAGGAATATTTTCCATTCCTTCTCCTCTATTTTTGTTTCTTGAACCAACTCTCATCGATTCTTCGCAATCCTATGGCCTATACTAAAAAGGACTATGTCAAAACAAATTTCACATCCCCAATTCTTTATTCTATTCCATATTACTCCCTAGAAATATATTTTGTCACTTGTTTTTCATGCCCATCAAATTTTTCCACGAACTCTAACCATTGAGCTTGCTGGAACAACTATTTGACCTATGGGTATCCTTCAAGGATTTTTTTCCCCACTCAGGTCTAAGAGTATGATGAATCCCATGTTGGAGAATATTTAGCCCTTGATTTCTCCTTTTATAGGGTTATTTTCAAGGGAATTTGGTTAGGGAGTGAGTTTAAGAAACAAATTTTAGGTAAGAGGAAATTTCAGAAATGAAAATAGAGTAGAGTGAAATGGGTGTGATGGAAGGACTATGCATGAAGTGGAATGATATATGAAGAGAAGAAAATGAGTTTTAATTATATCAATGCTTCATAACTGACTTATTTTATGAGACATAGATATTTTTTTTTAATTCCAAAGTCATGTCATAGTAATCATTTTGCAAAATCGTGGTAGCAATGGTCTCATATTTTATTTCATAGTTCAAATTTTCTTACCTTTATTATCTAACTAGTATATACATACATTATATCTTTTCCTTACTGAATTTTGTCCTTTTACAAGTTTATTTAGGTTGTATGCAGATTGCTTTCTCTCTAATATTCATTCAATTTCATTTTTCCCTAATCTTCATTTTCCCTGGTTGCAATCTATGAAGTTAGCTGCAGAATTTCATGAGAGCTACAGAATGTTGACAATTCTATAGCTACCTTAATTTTCAAAAGAGAAAAGAGGAATAAAAATAAAATGGGACAATAATACAAAATTTAATAAGAAAATATATGCTGCCAAGGGTTCCTGGTTTTCAACTTAGATTTTTTGTATAAACATGCCAACAATGTTGGTTTTTATGTTTATACAAAATATTTTTTTTGATTATTTTTTTTTCAATTATTTTTATTATTATTATTATTAAAAAATAAATTAGAAGGCTAAGTGAGAGAGGAATAATAATCTTCCTTAACCAACATCAAATTGATATTATATTGCAAATTTATTATGAATTGTTCCGTTGTTAATTGTTTATGATATATTCGGAGTCTATAACCATTTAGAAGGAAATTTACTTTTTATTCATCAATGGTTTTGATTCTAACCACTCCATTATCCAAGAGAGTTTCAATATCATAAGGAAAAATCCAATAAGTTTGAAATTTTTGTTGAAAATAATTAAAATTTGAATCAAAACGCAATGGCCAATCACCAGATTGGAATTTTATTTCTTTAATAAAGTTATAATGCCACCTTGATCTTTTTTTTTGAAATATATTGGTTATATGGATAGAATCTTGATGTATGTCATCAATTTCATTGAGTTTCTCAACTATTTATAATTTTCATTCTGATAGATCAAGACCTAATATCACAATTGTTTTCAAGGTCTTTATCTAGATCTCAATAGGAAATAGAACTTACTTTCCATAAAAAAGTCCGTAAGAAGTGTGTCCTATTGTGTTTCTGCATATGGTACAATATGCCCATAAATATTTTGGAATTGTTTTTTCCTAATTCCTTCTATGGAGATGCACAATATTGGTAATGATTTCTTCAATTACTTTATTGGTAGATTCAACTTTTCCATTTTATTGTGGATGATATGAAGTGGATTTATGATGTTTTATTTTGTGTTCCTCCACTACATTTTGTACCAACTTGGATGTAAATTGACTACCTTGATATTCCACAAATTCCCTTGGGACACCCAAACAAGTGAAAATATCCTTAAAAAGAAATGAAACTACAACATTTTCAGTAGCAGGAGGAAGTGTTTTAGCTTCTACCCATTTCATGAGATAATCTGTATAAACAATAATGTACCTTTTTTGTCTTGAAAATGGATTCATTGGGACAAAAAATTCTAATTCCCATTTTTCAAAGGGTTGGAGAAGTGCTTGAGGTTGTAAATACATTTAATGTGTAGGAATATTCTTTCCCATTCTTTGAAAAATCTCACATCTCTTTACATACTCTTTGGAATCCTTCAAAAGAGAAGGCCAATAGTATCCTAAGAAGAGAAATTTATAAGTAGTTATTTGTTGAGGAGGTAAATCCCCTCTGCGGACAGAGGCGATCCCTACTAGCCCAGCAGGGGTCTAGCAACAATCACGAAATGTTACGATGCAATTTCCTAGTTACGAAATGAAAAGACCAAAGATGGAGGCCTACCTGGAATCCAATGCTACGATTTGAAGAAGAGAGCGTTCCCGTTCCTCAGCCTCGGTAGATCACGATCCTCTATGATCTCCATGGATGGATACCTACACGTGCAAGAAACAAACAGATATAAGCATAAAATCTGGCATACGTAACTAAATATCAGTCAGAAAGGATACTACTCATATTAACATAATCAGAAACAGAGTGGAACCATAATCGTAATCATTCATTAAATAACAATCGAAAGAGATTACAACCAAAGTTCTGACGTCGTGGTCTCCTTCGGATGGGTCTCTAGTCGTTCACGTCTCGCAAAGCTTGCCAGGGAAAGGGAAAACCTCTCCTACGTCTCATGAGAATAGTCTCCTTACTTGAGTCGGCCTTAAGGGAAGAAAGAGGGCTCTTACAGCATAAAGGCTCTTGGGAATTTGGAGATTCAAAGCTTAGGCACTTCAAGACTAGCTTGCCATGGAATTGAGCAGGCTTTTATAGATGGGGAAGGAGGGAGTTGGGATCCCTATTATTGTGGGATTGGCCCTATCAACAAGAAAGGTTCCATGGGAGGTGGCAAAACCAGTTCCCTTCCATAGAACTCCCGCAGCCAAACCTCCCAACTCAAGATAGGCAATGGTTTCTGAGTTTGTTGAAACACAACTTCTGCCATCTTTATTTAAAAAACACTCCTTAAATTGGCTAGCGCGACTACTACTCTGGGATAGAGCGCCAGTTGGCGCGGCCTCTTTGTAGGATTTTCCCCATTGGCATGAGTGGTGAACTGTATGCCCGCGCCAATGCAAAAAGAGATGTTTTTATGATTTTTTGCAAGGAGATGTCTTTAGGACAATTGAAGCTCATGCTTAGAGGAATGAATTGATGATGTTTTCAAGGCATGATAATGTTCACAGGTCACAAAATGGGTCCTCCATTGTGCAAGACGGGGAATGGTAGGGACGGTGATAAATAACTGTGTAACAGATGCCCCCTAAAGTATGAGGCCCGAGAGAGAGAGGGGTGAAATGCTTTACGAGAACATGTTCAACTGAAGGCCCGCCGTCGGAAAACCTGCGCAGAAAAATACAACTGATATCTCAAGTACATGATGTATGTGTGGTATGGGCGCAGCCATCCGAAACATAGAACACTATAATCCGAATCCAGGGTATTGGCGCAGCCATCCAGTAAGGATCAAATAAATAGACTCAGGTATGGTCGCAGCCATCCAATCAGTAATTCATATACATAATGACAATAATCCACAATCGCAGCCTGGATTACAACAGACACAATCCAGGGTCTTGCGCTCCATCTCGACCTAAACAAAGTACAAGTTGAAGCATGCAAATATGTGAGATGAAGTCGAACATGCAAGAACATCATCTGATTACCAGCCAATGATGAAAGATGTTAATAGACGCGAGAGGAACCACCAATAATGACAATGGTCCTCAAGGTACTACAGGTACAATATATGGCGTGTGAATCAATGAGTTGGCGTCGAACACCCGCAGAATCACTCGATCGGAGGCCAATCATGAAAACCTCACGTCGAATGTGACAAACCTGCCATTGAGGCATGCAGGCTCTAAGGTACCATAAAGGAGTCTCTAGATTAGCTTCCTGGATAATGAGCTGAAGTCGACAGGAAGTGACCTTGATCAAAGGTGGGCCATAATGTTTCCCACATCATCGACACAAGATAGAGGAACATGATGTTTTGTTGTGAATCAGGATCATATGAGAATTAGAGGAAGGTTGATATTTACAAAGGCCAACTTCTCTTGAACATATAAACGACACGACAATGGATTTGGCAGTATCTGACATCAAGAGATCAGAGGTCATGGTGACAAGGCAATGAGCAGAGGAGAGGTCAAAAGGGATTATCCAAACCCACGGAGGAAAAATGAAGAAACGAGATGAGATGTCCCCAACCCGACACGAATGCAGATAAGTGCCATGTTCAAGAGCGACATACTGCCGACGACAATGAAAAGCTTGAAGAGGATAGCATATGCTTGTAATATAAGTCTTCCCTTCAGGCGAATCCATCCTCGTGAATTTAACGAGTCCTAGGAAGGAGGAACTCAGAGAACGTCATTTCGACTGGGTCCGATGTCATCAGGGTTTAACAAGTTTGACAAAGGGAGAACTCGGTGTCTTTTCATGTTCAGAGAGTTTGAAAAGACAGCGGAAAAGTAAACTCCACAGGTTCCATTTCGTAAATAGTTCCTCAGATCCGAAAAGGTAGAAAACAATATCTGAGAAAACCTCCTAGTCGCGATAGGCTAGGGTATTCCTTTTTTGTAATCAATCCATCCCAACCCAAAAAAGGGTTAAACATATACTAGGTGGATGTCGATTCTTGTCCAATTTAACGAGATCGAAACAACAAGGGCCTCGGCAATCTTTTCATGTTTAGAGAGTCAGAAAAGTGCTGAAAGGTGACTCCAAAGTGACTTTTTCGTGTATTTACCGAGTCTGAAAAAGTATAAAATACAACTCGTTTCCATCGTTAAAGTCGCAAAAACCTACTGCTGCACATACCAAGCAAGCGTAAAATCCATTTTCGACATAACATATAAAAATATTTGATAAAAATGACTTTTTACAACTCATTTTATGTCAAAAAGTTATAAATATGTTAAATTGGTAAAAATAAAATTACATTTACTACTTACCTTGGTAAAAAGCAACAGTGGTCGATTTGGAGCAGAAACTTCTAACGGTGATTGCGAAAAATCCAGTTGACCATTCAGCTTTTCGTCTGCTACAGGTAAGAGGCGCTCCCTTGCTCTTCATTTTCATCCATTTTTTGATAATTTTCCCTTGAAAATCAGTTCTATGTAGCCACTTTTAAAATTTTAGGGTTGCGCTCATTGGCGCGGGTATCGGGCATGGACCCACGCCAATGGGCTCTTTTACACAAAGGGCTCGTGCCACGTGGTGCGACTGTTCACAAAACAGCCGCGCCAGTGGCCGAACCTAAAAATCCGCCTAAAATTTCAACATTTAAACCAAATTTCATGGAATTTGAGGCCTATCAGAGATCTAACCAAGGGCTTATGACCATATGAATGCAGGTAATCAAGAAAAATGGCGATTGAATGAAAAGAACGAGAGCATGGAGAAGAGGATGAACAAGCCATCCAAAGTCAAGCTTGCATGAATGCCCTTAGAAACTGTGGGCTGAAAAAGTTCTTCATCACACCCTGTCTACGAGCTCAGCCCGAGCTCCTCCAGTATTTAATCCGTATCTGGGATGAACATGAACAGGTGTTCAGGTTACGAGACCAGGTATTAGAGCTGGAGGTTTCTGATGTTTATTTTATCACTGGATTGTCTCGCAGAGGTCCGATCCCTGTCTTGACTGGAAGTAGACCATCTGGGGAGAAGATGGAAGAAGTGATGGCACGAGTGTGCCGAGGAGCACAAATGGGATCAGGAAGCAAGAAGGTGGATATCCACACTATCGCTGATCTGGCATTGAGAGTGGTCCTACATACCATCACGCGGGCTGTAGGGTCGCAGGCACCGCACGAGGCCACAAAGGCCCAACTCCTGCTGGCCTCAAAATGCATGAGTCCCCTACTGTTTGACTAGGCAACAACAGTAACAATCAATATGAAAAGGCAGCTCACGAAATGTAAACAGGGTAAACTGAAATAGTTCAGTTATGGTTCCATCCTGGTATCATTCATTCTGGAACGCTTACCAATATTCCAGGGCCAAGGGGCTACAGTAGCAGATCCGATACCATGAGAGCCAAGAATGGCTCACTGGGCAGCATTGATGCCCAGAGCTGGAGGTGGCCAACAGATGTCCTGGAGGCCGAAATTCTTTAGGTGGTTACGGCACCAGCTGATTGTCGTGGAAGACTAGCCCTATGCAGGAAATGACTTCACCGGAGACCCAGATATCCCACTGCCAGAAGGAGATGACTAGGACGAGGAGTTGGGTAAGACCTCATATTTTGGATTTTTTATGTTTTATGTTTTTTGTTAATACACATTCGTCTTAACACATTTTATATATGTATGCAGATGTGGGACCTGAGAGACGAGCCAAATTGTTGAGGAGGTAAATCCCCAGTGGAGTCGCCAAATTGTTGAGGAGGTAAATCCCCTCTGCGGATAGAGGTGATCCCTACTAGCCCAGCAGGGGTCTAGCAACAATCACGAAATGTTACAATGCAAGTTCCTAGTTACGAAATGAAAAGACCAAAGATGGAGGCCTACCTGGAATCCAATGCTACGATCTGAAGAAGAGAGCGTTCCCGTTCCTTAGCCTCGGCAGATCACGATCCTCTACAATCTCCGTGGATGGATACCTACACGTGCAAGAAAAAAATAGATAAAAGCATAAAATCCAGCATACATAACTAAATATCAGTCAGAAAGGATACCATTCATATTAACATAATCGGAAACAGATTGGAACCATAATCATAATCATTCATTAAATAACAATCGAAAGAGATTACAACCAAAGTTCTGACGTCGTGGTCTCCTTTGGATGGGTCTCCAGTCGTTCATGTCTGGCAAAGCTCGCCAGGGAAAGGGCAAACCTCTCCTGAGTCTCTCGACAATAGTCTCCTTACTTGAGTCGGCCTTAAGGGAAGAAAGAGGGCTCTTACAACATAAAGGCTCTTGGGAATTTGGAGATTCAAAGCTTAGGCACTTCAAGACTAGCTTGCCATGGAATTGAGCAGGCTTTTATAGATGGGGAAGCATGGATTTGGGATCCCTATTATTGTGGGATTGGCCCTATCAACAAGGAAGGTTCCATGGGAGGTGGAAAAACCACTTTCCTTCCATAGAATTCTCGTAGCCAAACCTCCCAACTCAAGATAGGCAATGGTTTCTGAGTTTGTTGAAACACAACTTCCACCATATTTATTTAAAAAACACTCCTTAAATTGGCTGGCGTGACTACTGCTCTGGGACAGAGTGCCAGTTGGCGCGGCCTCTTTGTAGGATTTTCCCCATTGGCGCGAGTGGTGAACTGTATGCCCACGCCAATGCAAAAAGAGATGTTTTTATGATTTTTTGCAAGGAGATGTCTTCAAGGAAATTGAAGCTCATGCTTAGAGGAATGCATTGATGATGTTTTCAAGGCATGACAATGTTCACAGGTCACAAAATGGGTCCTCCATTGTGCGGGATGGGGAATGGTAGGGACGGTGACAAATTACTGTGTAACATTATTTTATCAGAAAAATTTCCTCCACATGGTTCATCATTACAAGATTTTAGTATCTCTTGTACTTCATCCTCTCTAATACACATTATAATAACTAGATCTGGTCTTGTCTTGTACAATTCTTCATGTATCCATCAATACCATGCATTAGTTTTAATAACCTTCTTTTTCTCTCGAGGAGAAAAATATGATGATAAATTTCTTTTGGCCAAAAAATTAGAAATATTTGCAAACGACGAATATCCAATATAAAGTGAAAAATATATTCATGAGGAAAATGATCTTCTATGGGAATATTTTTATTATCATTTTCGATTCTATATAGAAAATCAACAACTGGGTTTTTCTTTCTGGGTCTATCCAAAATAGTAATATTTAATTCTTGTAATAACAATAACCATCATATAATTATGCCATTAGTTATTGAATTATTCATGAAATATCTAATTTTCGAATGATCTGTGTGAATTAAATTTTCATAATGTGTGATATAGCTTTTGAATTTACTGATGGCTACAACGACTAAACAATCATTTTCTATTAGAGTGTAATTTAATTCTACAGGGGTCAATTTTTTTCTTATATATTAAATGGCATAAGGAGTCAAATATTTCTTTCATTATATGGCTCCTAAAGCTGTATCTGAAGCATCAATTGAAATTTGAAAAGGTAGTCTCAAATTCGGTGCTCTTGACATGGGTGCTTGGGAAATATTTTCTTTCAATGTTTCAAAAGCTTTCTCAGAGTCATAATTCCATATCAATTCACAATATTTGATAAGCAATTTGAAAATTGGAGAGGTAATATTTGTAAATTTTTCTATAAACCTTCCATAATAGCCAGTAAAACCAAGAAAACTTATAATATCCCTTTGACAAGTAGGAATTGATAATTTATATATGACTTCTACCTTAGATGCATCCACTTGAACCATATCCTAAAATATGGTGGCCTAGAAAAATTTCATTAGTATATATCATAAATCATTTTTCATGGACTAATGAGAGATCTTCTTCTTTACATCTAATGGGAAAATTTTCCAAAATTTTAAGAGCTTCTTCAAAAGAGTTTCCATAGATAGTAAAATCATCCATCTAAACTTCCACACAATCATGAATTAGATTAGAAAAAATTCCTAAAACTTCCCTTTGGAATGGTGTTGGTACATTACATAATCCAAAAGGGAGTACTCGATAAGCATACGTTCCCCATGGGCAGGTAAAGGTTGATTTATCTTTATCTTCTAGAGCTACTTGGATTTGGTTGAAACCATCCAAGAATGAAAAATATTTTCTCCTTGCTAATGTATCAAGGAATTGATCTATAAAAGGAAGTGGAAAATGATATTTTAAATTAGATTTATTCAATTCCCTATAATAAATTAATACTCTAAATTTTACATGATTTTTTGGAACAATTACTAATGGTGAGACCCACTCTCTATCAGATATTGGATAAATCAAATTCATATTTAAAAATATTTGTAGTTCTTGTTTAACTATTTCCCTTAGGTTTGGATTCATCCTGCTATGGGGTTGTATGATTTCTATGGCATTTTCTTCAATATAGAAGATTCCTTTCATACCAGTGTATTCCCATCAATAAGTAGAGGAATGTTCCTGTAGCAACTTTACTAATTCCTTGTTTTGAGATTCTTCTAGATTAACATTGACATTCAAAGTTTTCCTTGGAAAATTCTTTGTTAAATAATTTCTAAATTTCTCCATAGAATGTAAAGAGATTTGTCATGATGATAAATATTAAATGTTACATTGTTGTTGGAAACTTATATTTTTTTCACAATGTGAGGAAGATTTATTATTTTCAATTAAATTAAAAATATTATCTTCTTCATCTATTTCTGAAGTAGAAAGAAATTCTCATATATCAAAGTTTTCATTATCATCATCTATCCATTCTTCACTTTCTACTTCTATTTTTATTTTTGATCGAGGGTATAATGTGAATTTATTTGTTGAAATTCCATTAGAGACAAACATATCACCATATCTACAACTTATAAAAGCATCAATTGTAGTTAACCATGGTTTACCTATAATCAATGGATGTCCTCTTGGATTATTTTTGGGTGTTAAGATCATGAATTCAATAGGATATTCCCAATAATATAAGGACATAAACACATATTCTAACACACCATTAGGTTTGATAATAGATTTTTCTGTTAGTCACAACAATGTAGGTGTATATTGAATATTAGGGAGTTTCAATTCATCCATAGTTTCTTTTCACATGCTATTGATAGCTTCCCCTAAATTAAATAATGTGTTTGGAACCTTGACACCATTACTGTGTGTTTTCATAATGGGATACCTACATCCAAATATTTCTGAATTTTTGTCTTTCCCATCATGATATATGCTATTTTTCCAACTATCTGGATTCTTTTAGCTATTTTTTTTTCTTCTTGTTTTCTTAATACTTAACTCCTTGATTGCCTTTGTGAATATTGGTATTTCCTTTATATCTTGTAACAAGGGTTTTTTTATACAAAAATTCTTTAGTTAATATATCATGTCTTAATATGGAAATACAATTATTTTATATCCGTTTTCAATTTTGAATAATTCAGGGAAAGGTGGTTTTTGAAAAAAATCTAAAGGATTTTCTATAATGGGAATTGCGTTTATTGAAGTATTATCAAAATGCACTAGGGTGGTATTTTTTTTAAGACCTTCCTCTTGATGGAGAGATGTATCTTTCTTAGAGATTTCTTCCTTCTCATATTCCTGGATAATAACAGATCGTGGAATCTTCTCCAATAATATACTATATCTAAGTTGAACATTATTTAGATCTAATGGAGTTATCATGTAAGTATGAAAATTATTCCCTTCTACATTGTAAACAGGTTGTGACTTTTATTATTTGGATTTGGAAGGGGCTCAACAGGTAGTTGATTTGGATTTTGTGGAAATGGTAATGAAAGTTGTGGATTTGGATTTTGAGGTTGAGACTATTCAACACACTAAGGAAAATATTGCGGTGGAAAAATAGGGTAAGGTTGTTGAAATTTAGGGTATTGAGGATACTTTCCATAAGGATTTTTCCATCCTTGTGCCCATTATTGAGACCAAGGTTTCCAAGGCATGGGTGTATTCCAATTACTTTGTGGTGGTTGTGCATATTTTTGAGTGCTGAAACCTTGAGTTATATTTTATTGTGTATTTTTCCATGGTCTCTTAGCAATAAAACAAAGAGGTTTTTTTTTATTTGGTATTACTTCCTCTTGATAAACAATTTTAATACCTGTTATTGAATGAAATTCCTTTGTATCATGACTTTTTGCACATATAACAGAGGTTTGTACACTTTTCAAGTCAAGAGGGCATTCTCTAAAGACATGCTTCTTTCTACATTTTGGATAAAAGATAGATAATGCAACATTTTCAACCTTTTGCTTATTTTTTATTTTAAGGGTATATATTTGTCACTAAGAATTCTTAAAATAATTTTTTTGAAATTTTCAAGCAACTTTCCTTTTTCTTCTCTACTTACCATTCCAGCGGCCGATTTATTAATCCTAGATTATTGGAACATGGTCTCCTACAAGCTGTGAAACTAGTCCATTTTTTATATTTTTTATTATATTAGGTCTAGCGCAGAGGTTTTGGGGTGGGTCAAAGCCCTGAAAGAATTATAATGGGTCAAAGGGTAGACCTAGAGTCCGCAAACTACAGTTTGTGGTATATTGTTATAAATAGAAGGACATTTTGAGTTGTAAAGGGAGGAATGAATAGAGATTGATGCTAAGTGTGAACTGATAGATCTGGTTAGGGTTGTTTGGGGAAAGGACTACTGCTGTTGTGTGCACGGAGCTTATCTATCCTGTTGTGTGCGGACCCTGCTGGTGTGTGCGCAAGTGGGGGTTTTGGGTATTGTAAGTAGATATGAAGGATTAATGAATGCAGAGGTATTGCTGAATATCTGAATATATTGGAATTACTATGATATGAATATGTGATGTTTGGTTAATTAGTATATGTTGTTGTGTTATTGATTTAAGCTGTGAACATACTTGTGTTACCTATTTATGCTACGATCTGGATCTGTCGTGTTCTACTTTATGTAAGAATAAATGAAATAGCTACAATAGTGTTTTATGTGTACATGATCTATTGATTGTCGTGACTATCATTGCTGTTGTGCATGTGGATGTGAAGGAAATATGTAGATCTAGGCTCTTAGATATCAGATATGGTCAGTATAAGATGAAACACAGCTCTGATTGACTTAGCTACCCTCTCCCAGGGTGCGGAAACCTAGTTCCAACACCCACCCTTACTACTTTGGGTGAGACTTTGGCCTGCCCAAGTAGGTCACTCCCGAAAGGGCCAGTAGTATAGGGGTTTGTTGGCAAACCTTGAACCTCTGAACTTGGGTCAAGACACCTGGAGCCAAAAAATGGTTTCATTGCCAGGACCAGGAGAATTTTGAGAGAGCGATAAGGTAATTCCAAGGCCATACTGGAAACCTGAAAGTAAAGAAATTGATGAATGGTTCGAACAACAAGTTCAAGAATTCGCAGTATAAGAAAACCACATAAGAGGTTGACCACCGAGGAGTTGAAAAATAAGTATATTTTCACGGATATCTACGAGATATTCTCTATAACAATTGCGATCAAGCTCTAGGAGTGGTTCACAAGGTTTTTCAAATTTCAAAAGTTTTGGAAGGACGAAAAGTCACAGAGTGGACCCTCAAATTGATCCAACAGTTACAAAATATTGATAACACCATCACTCGCACAGTGGACCACTCGGTGGACAGTGTGCTAGGAGGGTTTATGATAGAATTTTCCATCGATCAGGTTGTATCCTACTCTAAAGCAGAGCGAATATTCTTCAAGGGTTTCTGGGGTAATTTTCTGAAAACCTTACCATTATTTATTAAGATATTACTATGCGAAAGGAGTATCTTGTGTAGTCACACCGAGTGAATGATCATTGATCTGGACGGAAGTACGATGTGAAGCAGAAAATACTATCGAACCAACCTAGAAGGAGATAGATCTGTCTACTCGCGAATAAGAGAAGCAGCTATGCAGAATCCTCTTGGAGCACCACTTTCGAACCAGCATAGGAGTAAGAATTCACCTACACCTCCACCACCACCAAAAGATGACATGGTTGCACACATAAAGTTTTTGACTTTTAAGGGTGTGGGGGATGAAGACATGGATCTGTTCTGGTTTGTCGGAGGATCGGTATGGACTACAGAGAACGTATCTAGTGATGCGGTGAAGTGGGCATAGCTATCCCTTCCCTTTTAAGGGAGAAGTTTGGACTGGTACATGGGATACCTTGGCCAGCATGAGAACACAACCATTGAGGAGATTAAGGATGCTTTGAAGCAGTAATTCAAGAAGCCTAAGTTCTACTCGCAATTAGTCATTGATCTAAAATATTTCAAACAAGGGTCTTCTGAGTCTGTGTGGGAGGTTGACCAATGACTGAAGAAGGTGATTAGAGAAGGAGGATTTCAATACTATGACAGGCAGCATACATAGTGGCTCATTGTTATGCTACTGCCTCACCTGCGTATACCTATGGGTCATCAAACATTCGAATCATAGGAGAAATCCTTGGAGCGTGATATGAAGTTAGAATCCGCGTCTCGAGACGATACCCAGTTGGGCATCCAACAGATCTAGCGACAGCTAGAGGCAATGAACATGGACATCCAAAACCTGTGAAAAGAGTGAGGAGCAGAGGCTAGCCCTAAAAGGTGGCGCATACGGTTCAAGGTGAATGGGCACACCAAGGATAACTGCCCTCTACTAGTAGATTATATGCAGGCTGAGGGACCTAGCCCGTTGCACCCAAGAGAAATTGCAGGGCCGAGTGGGCCAACATTGTGGTGTGATTATTACCGCGTTGTAGGGCTGCAGGACACAAAGCACTTCCCCTACCTTGTTGCATGTCCCAGGGGTAAAACAATAATGGTGCAGGTTCTGTAGATCGATAGGACATGATGAGCAGAGCTACCAGACATATCATTTGATGATCGATCATGGAAACTTATATAGGGTACAATTAGAACCTGCGTTGCCAATGTCCCCTGTGGACATAGGCGGCTCCCCAGCCAGGGGAAGGGGGAGGGGGAAGGCGAAAGCATGGATCGGGGACCAGGGTAGCTAATCTATTATAACTATGGAGAGGTTAGGCACTTTGCAAGAGACTGCCCAAATCCTACAAGGCTATCCTACCGGTACTGTAGATAGCTGGATCATGCAATCAAAGACTGTCCAATCCCGATAACAAAAATGCAGGAGAGGAAGCCAACACCTACGTAGAATGTGTAGAGGGTTAAGGCTGACCTGTGAGACAAAAATCCGAGCATGAATGTCGTAACACGCAGAATAATGGCCACCGAAGGACCTGTGGAGAGGGCTGTGACTGAATCATGATTTAGAAAGTTGTTATCAAGCAAGAGGGTTTGGACATACACAAGGAAAAATAAATGTTTATCGCAGCTCACAAAGACTTTTCTAAGCTAGAAAAATCTACTTCTCAGACACTTATGACCCTTAAGGTAGACGAGGAGGTCAAGACTTTCTTATAGGTATGTATGAAGCTTCTGCGCAACCCATCGAATGTATAGAATCTTCAGGAGTTGATATATAGTTGCGCAACATGAACTAGGCTACCTCCATAAATCATGGATGTGCACAAACTATACAGATATAAGAAACGCAGAAGTAAGAAGATGCGGTTGACTGCACAGATCGGTGATTATGAGATGGATTAGGTTATTTTGGACCTAGGATCATATGCAAATGTATTACCTAAATAGACTTGGCAATGAATGGGAGAACCTAAGTTAGAATGGTCCACTATCTAGCTGCAAATGGCAAATCAACAAAATATTATACCCTTGGGAAGAATATCAAAAATCACGGTGGGTATCGTGGGGGTAAAGGCCCGGGCATACTTTGAGGTAATTGAGATCGTCGAAGATGCAGACCCCTATCCCACACTCCTAGGCTTGGATTGGGCCATCGATATGGAAGGTATCATTAACTTGAAGAAAATAATCATGGTGTTTAAGAATAATGGTAGAAGGGTGATAGTGCCATTAGATCCTACATAAGGCGAACGTTACACTAAGGCAGTGGGTAATGAAGAGGACGTGGATCATATTTATAGGGTGACTATGTGGGACGAAGATTGGATCAACCCCATAGCTGACGGTGTACTCTTCTGGGAAAATGACAATGAATGTTTCTCCGACTCCGATGGGGAGATGGAGAACTGCAAAATCAGTTACATGAAGTCTCTGGACTGCAATGCCTTCGGGTCACAAAGAACTTCTGCAGCATTTCCTTAGAGGTAAGAGACCTACCCTTCTTGGATGGTTTTGATAATATTGAGGAGTTTTTATGAGCATTCGAAACTAAGGTTCCAAGAGGATGAAGGCTAGGGGCCCTTAACCTGGACATGCATTGGACACCTACATGGTGGTGGGACACACATAAGGAAGCGTTCCAGGACTGGGAAAAGTGTCGAGATATGATGATTCTATGGTTTGAACCTCCTGATCACTTTCATGTCCAAACATACATCATCCCTGAAGACACGCGTAATTATCTATTTGCATGGATGGAGAAATGGTGTGACAAGACGACGGAAGAATGGTTTCATCTATTTATTCATGCCTTGGGACCACTTCCCACGGCATGGTATTTAGATACGGAGCTACACCAGTGTACCCACCACTGGGAGACATTGAAGGATGAATTTCTGGGGAAATTTGGATTAGTAGGTGCCCTGAAGGTGCTCCATGCAGCTCTGCAAAACATTGCCATTTTCACATGGGGTGCAACGCACCTAAAGGGCCCACATGGGATGCGCAGGTACCAAGCATGGTCAACTACCACCGTCTAGTCCCTAAAGTAGGTAAGGATAATCCACGAGCTTCTTCTAACTTAGAGTTGGACGAGATGTGCACAGTTACCAGGCCGTGTAGGCTTTGAATGTGTGGCATAGAAAGATACCCTACGTTGGCTAATATTGGGGATGCGGGTATAGGAAGTAGAGTTATCATGTATCTGGCAACTCATACAACCAAGAGACAACTGTGTTCATTCCTCAGCTATGTAGGTTATTATAGGATTTTTTTTCAAAAATACACATTGATCATAACACCTATACAAAACTTGCTTACGAAGGGGGTTTGGTTCTATTGGGATGACACAAGTCAGAGGAACATGTCTTTGGTTTCGAAGTTCCTAGGTAATGAGCCTGTGTTAAGGAAGGATGCGTAGGAGGCACATGCATTTAATCCAAGTGAAAAAGGTACGTTGAGCAAACATGAGGTGCAAAAAGTGGTGGTTGGAACCTTAAAATATGGTAAAAAGGAAGCGTTACTGTTGAATGGAGCAGTCGGCTGGCAATTAATCCAGAGATTCCTTGAGATTTTTTACCATTTACTTGATGGTAAGTTCCAAGTGACATTTACCCTACCGTTGGACGACTATCGACATTATAAAGTTGGAAGAATAGCTCATACAAGGATTTTGTATCAATTCCGTAACCCATATGTATTTTCTCTATGCTGCACGACTCTCCAAGTAGGTACAGGGAAAAAATTGGATCTAGCCCAACTACCCCACGAGGCATTATAGGGCCTCCACATTTCCGTGTTCTAGGAGATTCACCATCGAGACCAGAAAGTACACCAAAAACTCGATGTGGCCAAGTGGACCATCGCATGGAAGAACACAGAAGTGTCCCTCACTATATCGCAGCAGGTGAAGCTTGAAACAATGATCCACCAGCTCTACATGGAGGTTTCCGATGGGATCCCGGCCGTAGATACGCCCCAGGCCAAAGTGGAAAGAATGGTTGCAGCATTGAAAGCTTCTAGGAAAAAAAATTATGTCATCAAGACATAGCTGAAGCAACAAATCTCTGACTTACAGGCTAAATTGCAGCCCACCATGCCACCGGAGGTACGAGCCGAGTGCGCTGCATTGGTGGCCGAAGCTACGAACACTATCACTAGGCAGATTGATCAGGGTGCCTAGTTTCTTGAGTCAACCATGCAGCTCTGAACCATGGTCCAATTCAATCCAGCCCTACGAGAGATCAATTAGGACTTACGGAACATGGAAGACGCTTTTGAGCAGGTCAAGGTTGCATTGCCCACCTTGGTGCCTGCATAATGTTTAGCACATTTGAGGATCAACAATTCTCTCTAGGAAGAGATTGAGAAACTTTGAAACAAGAAGCACGTCATCGAGGAAAAATTGAATCTCTAGGATGCTACATCCCTCCAGCTCTCACATGATGCAGATGGCACGGTCAAGAAACTAAACCAGACACTGGACAATGTCACCACAACAACCGAAGGCCCAACATCCTAAAAGATTGTGGACCTTGTGCAGAGCACCACTGCTCATAATCAAGAGGTTCTTCCTCTGCTGATTGTAGCCATCAATGCACTACACACATAGGTGGAGACGCCACCTACCCAGTGACTTGGGATGAGTCACAAGATTGTGTTGGTGGATTGTTGGAACAGGGTCTCCTACAAGCTATGAAACTAGTCCATTTTGTATATTTTTTATTATATTTAGTCTAGCATAGGGGTTTTGGGATGGGTAAAAGCCCGGAAATAATTATAATGGGTCAAAGGGTAGACCTAGAGTCAACAAACCATGGTTTGTGGTAGATTGTTATAAATATAAGGACATTTTGAGTTGTAAAGGGAGGAACGAATAGAGATTGATGGTAAGTGTGAACTGATAGATCTGGTTAGGGTTGTTTGGGGAAGGAATACTACTAATGTGTGCATAGAGCTTCTTTGTCCTGTTATTTGCGGACCCTACTACTATGTGCGCAGGTCAGGGTTTTGGGTATTGCAAGTAGATCTGGAGGAATAATGAATGCAAAGGTATTGCTGAATATATGAATCTATTAGAATTATTGTGATATAAATCCCTGATGTTCAGTTAATTAGTATATATTTCTCTGTTACTAATTTAAGTTGTAAACATACTTGTGTTACTTCTTTATGCTGCGATCTGGATCTGTCCTGTTCTAATTTATGTGAGAATCACTGAAATAGCTACGATAGTGTTCTATGTGTACATGATTTGTTGATCGCCGTGAATATCATTCCTCTTGCACATGTGGATACAAAGGAAGTCTGTAGATCTAGGCTCTGAGATATCAGATCTGGTTATTATATGATCAAACACAGCTTTGCTTGACTTACCTACCCTCTCCTAGGGTGCAGAGACCTAGTTCCATCACCTACCCACACTACGTCGGGTGAGACTTTGGCCTACGCAAGCAGGTCACTGCCGAAAGGGCCAGTAGTATGGGGGTTTGTTGGAAAACCTTGAACCTCTAAACCTAGGTCAGGACCCCTTGAGCCAACATAGACATAATAGGATCTCTTGGAATTTTTTAGTTCTACCCTTAACTCTTGAAATATGTGCACAAATTTCAAAAATGTCTCAAAATGATAATTGTGAAACATCTCCTTTACCCATTAAATTGATAAGATCCATCCATTCATCTATAATGGATTTTATAAAAATATATTTCAAACTTTCATCATCTAAAATAGGCATTTTATCCCTTTTAGAATTGTAAGAAAATATTTCAACCAAATCCTCAAGATTTTAATCCTCTTTTTGGATCATTTTAAATAATTCATCTTTAATGTTATGAGGTATAAAATAATCCTTTTACTTTTCTAAGCATGCATTTTTCATTTCCTCCTATCTTCTTATGGTATGCGTTCCTAACCCCATAAACCATTTTAATGTTTCATCTTTAAGAGTGGCTAGAAACAATTTCAACTTTTGAGTATCGAGAAATTAGTCATAGGATCTACTCACAACTTAAAACTCAAAGAGAAATGTTTTAGGATCATCTTAATACATGGAAATTAGGGAGGATAGAGGGTGATATATTTTTCATTATGGTTGTGGTATCTTAATCAAATATGGTAAATCCAAAAGGTTCTGGATCTCCTCTACCACCTCCTCTTCCTCTTCCTACACCTACTCCACCTCTTCCAAATCCAATCCTAGGTTTTTCTCCATTCACATTATGTACTTCTCCTTCAGCTTCTCCTACCATTGTAAATTCCTCGAAGATAATATAAGTTTCCAAGATTATATCTTTCAGTTCCTCCTCTATTTCTTCTTTTAATGGAAAGTTAAAATAGGTGCCTTCTTCCTCTTTACTAGGGATTTCTAGTCCTTTTCCTAGAAATTGTTCTCCAATTGAAGATAGAAATACTACTTCTATTGGGGATGCAAGATATTCTTCTTCTACTACGACTTTAGTAGAGGAATTTGGTGAATCTATAGGTTGGATTTCATATCTAAGTACCTCAATTAGTTTATGTTTTCTTCAAATTGATGGAATATGAGGTTTTGTGGATGGTGTGGCACTATCAGGTCTTTATGGGGTGAGTGGTGATGTTGGAATTGAACTCCTACCTCTTAAAAATATACCTATAGAATCTCTTTCCATATGCATATCATTTTAAATCTTTTTTAATGAAAAGAAAAAGACTTCTATATACACTTCCCCAACAAAGACACCAAATTGTTTGGTAATTTAATTGGTGTTAATTTAATTACATGAATTATCAATGACAGTTAGTATATTGATTAAATGTATGTGCACTTTCTGTGCTAGGATTTCCTATTACTCAAACAATTCCTATGTTAAATTGAGATATTGAGATGCACATGTTAACTATGAAATTAAACATGTCACTCTTAAAATAAAATTTATTTGCAAACTATAATCACCATAGAATTATCAGACTTGCCTAAGGAATGTTATATTAGAACTATCGAACTTGCTCAAAATAAATATCACACTTTGTAGAAATGAATATATCTCTTGCTCAAAAGAAAATCACACATGCTTCACTCTTTCTTGAAATAAATCACACTTGCTTATAAAAAATAATTTAAACTACTTTTGATAAACATAGATTAAATCTAAATTAAAATCATACTCACACAACTATACTACAAATATATATCAATATATACTCTAGCCATGTGCACAAGAGATATCAGCTTCACCCTACAGCAAAATGATTAAACAATATTAGTCTAGAAACAATCCTAAGCATTCATTTAAAAAACAAAAACTTAAGGATTTAAATAAAATAATGAAATTATACCACAAACATATAATTGAAATGCTATATGAAAGTAATGAAAACAATAAAACTTGAGGGGGCCTCTTTTGAGAAGCAGGTGGAAATGCCATGCCTTCACAAGACTAAATTCGCATTGATAAATCACACAACAAATGATTGAAAGAAAAAAAAGTTTGTATTTGCAAAAACATAGTTTGTTCAAACAATATCTAAGCCTGTGATTGTCATGCCGAGAGGAAGATTTATAAGCTCATGCTCATAAATATTTTAGAGTATTACAATCTTTCGTTACTCAAAAATGACTAAAATAAGCATAAAACGATAAGATAACATGATTTTCTCATGATTTTCTATCGGAGATGCAAATCATGAGGTTGAATATGTGCATCTATTAATTTCTCGCTCACTTTGTTCGACTTCCATGGTAGTTGGATTTTACTTTGACTAAGTTGTTACGGTGATTTCCTTATCATTCTAGTTTATGAGTATAGGTAAAAATCATTGTGCAACTATTTACCACTAGCCCATATGCCTTGTCCTTAGGTTGGAGCTTCGAAACACATCAAACCTTAAAATTCACTGCAAAATTAAACATTAGTTGTATAATTATTATAATTCAGTAGGTCAAGTAGTTATTGAGTTAAATAATAAAGAATAATGAAATTTATGGAACATAATGTTCAGTCTGGAGCCTAATTTTCATCCTGATTCCGGGATCTTCATTTCAGCTGGATGTATACCCTAGCAAGAATGTACATCCCTCCACGCATGATGGTGTGGGGGGGAATTTTCCCCCACTTCAGGGTTTAGGGGTCAATAGTCCCTCAGCGGGGGTTTCAGGGTCAGTGCCCTTGAAGCTAAAAACATATGTAAAATTGCCTTGTAAAATTATTTTAATTTCTAGTCAATCTGGGTCGTTCATTAGGCAGATGATCTGATGATAGAAGTTATATCTACTTTATGGATTTTTTCAGTAGAAGTCAACCCCTCATTTTTTATGAGCGAATTGTAATTGCGACTATGTATTGTATTTGTATTCTCAAAGTGAGAAACATATAGGGAGACTGTGAGAGAGAACAGAGAAAATTACAGTGGATCTATTGTAGTTTGTGTCTCTTCATTTTGATGGATAATAAAAAGGAAGGATTGGCTGTTCAGGGTGAACATAGCCCAAATTGGGTGAACGATGTATATTTCTGTCTCTCAGTTTTATATCTTTTCTGTGTTTTCTTTTACACATATTTTATATGTTGAATTTCTTTGTAATATATAATTTTCTAACACATAAGATGGTTATGTACCTTCTATGCCATAAACGTTGTAAATTGATGCCTAATTAGAGTTATTGGGCTAAATATAAAAGAGGATAGGGTGTAAGAGGGTTGTCAAAAAGATGCAATTTTGGGGTTCAACACTCTTCTAGAACAAGAACTCGGTTGTACGATGACTTTAGTTCCACATTGGTGAAGCACTTCTATCACTACAACTGATCTAATAGATCATGTATCTTGGGGAGGGGGTAGTTGTTTTTGAAAAATAATATCTTTTAACACCTTATAATCAATACACATGTGCTATTTACAATTATTTTTAGACATAATTATCATGGGTGACCCACAAAATGAGGTACTTGATTAAATAAAACAATGTTCCAATAACCAATAGAATTACATTTTCATAACAATTTCCTCTATAATGGAATTCTTATTTTATGGACATGTTGTCACTGCAATCAAGACCCTTCAAAAATTTTCTCACACTTGAATTTTGTAGCCTACTCATGATACTAAAATTTTTCACTCTATGGTCCCTTCATGGTTGAATTATGTTTTCTAGATCATATAAGTCTTATTCCTAGTTTTGAATTCTCAAGTCACTTGCACACACATCCTGAATCTTTGATGGGTTCATGAATGTACTTCCTTTATCCAAGCTTGGACACACATATCACCATCCATCAATATAGTAATTTTTTTATTTTAAACTCATATCAATAGTCAGTGTGTGATTTTATTAATAGTTGTCCTCACTTTGTTTCATTGGTGGTTTTATTTTGGTCATATTTCTTAACTTGCGGCTTTTGCGCATTTTCGTTTTCACAGTTGTCACTTTCACATTTGTGGTTTTCATATTGAATTTATTTTACTTTAATAATTGTCATGTTCATGTTATTTTTATTTTTGCATGTGTCACTTTCACAAATTTTCACATTTTTCAATAGTCATATTATGTTTTCCTCATGTCACAGGTGTCGCTTTTCTGTTTTCACTCTTGTATGTTTCACACCTTTTCACACCACCAAAAGTTGGCTATGGTGCTCTTTTTTACATTAGATAATCTTACGTATCATTGAAACATGCGCCAAAAATAATGTTATATATTAACACACCTTTTGGTCGCAATCGTCGTAGTCATCGAAACCTGGTTTCTAAGTGTTGTGATGTGTTGTTTCAACCAAGGATAATTTTAAGGATGGAAGTTTATCTTAAATTTTAGAAACCTAGGCGAATCTCCCTAGTCCCTAATATGCAAATTGTAAAATGTTTGACAATATTTTTGTAAACAAATTTAGAATTCTAGTGATTTTATATCATTTTATATAAAATTTTGGCGATTTTTTGGGTAAAATAATTTTATACTATAAAATGCGGGCTAATAATTTTTTAGAAAAAATGGAAATTGGCGAATATTTTTTTTGGAGAAACAATGGAAAATTAGCCCACCTGCGAATATTAGCCCCTAAAATTTTCCCTGGTTTCAACTGTCATGGTTAGAAATTAGTGTCACTTTGTTGTTGTTTTAAGGTGTGAGTAATTTTCATGAGTACTGCACATTTCATTGGCTTGTATTAATCTAATTTATATGTTTTACCTAGGTCTGAGTCATGTTATGATGAATTTCATTATGCTTATCTACTTGTCCCATGCTTAGCCATTATGAGAGCTCTTCTTGGTCCTTCATCCTAGCGCAAGTTATAGAGGAATCAATCCTATTACTAGGTTATAAGTGAAAATGATTCATGAGCCTCATTGACATATATTACTTCCCATACTTGTGAACCGAGTCTTTTATAATGTCTCCTCTCTCTCACAATACTTTAGTTCTTTGTAAGGATAAGTCACCTAGCCTTGTGTTGCTTCCATTAGTTAAAGAGAAATTCCATATGAATAAGTAGCCACTGTTGGAGATAAATGCACCTTTCTAAGCCTAAGCACACTTCAAAACAATGAAGCACAATTCAAACACTCAAGGAAAAAGCACACTTTAGAAGCACAAGGACCTTTTGTCCTCTAAAACGTGCAATATTAACAAACAAGTACCTTCTTGCCTTAAAAATCACACCCTAAGAGTCTGAGTGTTGTTTAGAAAATTGAGCACACTTTGGTTCTATGAGTGCAATACTTTGACTCGAATAACAACGCCCTCCTTGAGCACATGTTACACTCACAAAGTATGAAATTTATTATTCTCCTAGGGAACATGGCACACCCATCAATAATGAAGCCTTGGAGTGCATAAAGCAATAATGAATCACACATATTCATCATTCCCTTTGAGCACATGCCATAGCCACGAATCTTGAAGCTTAAGTGTACTCTTTTGGTACTAAGAACTACACTATCTTTGAGCGCATGAGTACATCCTACTTGAATAAGTGTTGCTCTTTCACCTTTTCAGCATCTGCCCTTGCAGCCTCCTTATTCTCTTTGAGCTTGTGAGTGCACCTTGAAGGCATGAAGGCTCGATGCCTTGCTCCTTCATCTTTTCAGACTATGCCCTTTCACCCTCTTATTCTGTTTGAGCACATGAAAGAAACCATGAAGGCTTAGAGCTTCACTCTTTCATCTCTTCCAAGTATGCCCTTAATCCCTTGTTTTTTGTTTCCCTTTTTGGATCACATAAGAACACCTTGAAGGCCTCTTCTGATTTTTTATGAGTTTGATTGCACCCTCCTAATCAAGCCTTCTTATTTTAATCCTCTCACAGGCCTATTATGAGTTGATCATTTCATGAGATAAGTAGTGATATTGTATATGTTTTAAAACTAATTTTTACTTTCCATGAATGATATTCATTCGTAGGAGCTCTATCTCAGGATGAAAAGTATATTCTGAAGAAAATAGCAAGGAGAAATTATAAATAAACACATCACGAGAAGAAGAACGAAAAAGAACAATCATGAAATAAACTAGATAATCGATCGCGTCAGAAAAATGATATTGCCTGATGACTAAGGGAATTCCAATATTGAACGATCACCCTTTTAGAGGGAGAAGAAGAGGAACAAAGTTTTCCTTTCATGAAGATGAATCAGAGATAAGATCTATCATCGAGAATGGAAGACGAAGCAGCAAGGAATATAGCTTGGAATTGCCACCTCATCATGAAGTTCATGCCATCATTGACAAGTTGTAATTTGTACCTGTGTCATAATAATGATCAATGTGTGTCCATGTGTCTTATCACATCATGTGGAATGTAATAATGTATTCTCATGAAAGGATAGAATGTAATGTGTGGAAGTCCAAGAGTCATATGTGGAACATGAAGAGCCACATAGTCATATATGGAAAAGGATTGTTTAAATGTCCAAAATTCATTAGAAGTCCAAGAGTTTTTTAGAATTCCAAAAGACACATTGGGAGTTGAAGAGTCAAGAGGGAAATTCAAGAGTCCTAGATATATGAAATATCATTCCACTTATTATAAAAGCAACGTCATAACTCAAGGAATGGGCTTTTGGAGGCTCAATCTCTGAAGAGCTAGTCTTTGATTCTCTACTTGGAATAGGAGAGAAAACTATTCTTTTGAGAAGAAATAAGTGACTTAATGTTCCACTATTGGAGCTAGTGTATCACCATTGTAACTTTGTACTTGGATCATTCACCCATTAATTGAACCTCGAAGAGCCAACATATTTTCATGCATTATTTTGAATGTCTTACGACTATTATTTTCATGTTTGTTATATATGTTTTGTTGACATGTAGTAAGGAAGTTGAACTATTTTAGTGGCCTTGATACTTATCTTTTTGAAGGTGTGTTATATGTGGTTTATTAATCACTGCATCTAAGTGAATCATTTCACAAGATAAAGAACACATATTTCTTTCCTCGTGTGTCTGTATTAGGTTAGTACTATTACTTCCTTATGGATTCTCACATTTGTCTGCCCTCTCATGAAAGTCTCATTTTACATATTACAATCGGTGTTTCATAACGTCAAATTAATTTATTTTTGAAGGGTTATGTATATAATTTATTATGTTATTCATTGAAACCAAGGCAAACCTTATGGTTATGGTGGTCAGGTCGATACTCCATATGGGGCTCCTACACCAAATAGTGTGGCCTCTAATTGGGAATTCAAATCGGGGAGACCCCTTGTATATTATCGGTATCCAACATCATCATCAAGACATTTTTTTAGAAATGGAGAGTTTTGCAGCGACTACATCTTGTGCTCCACTTCTCTCTTGGGTGGTATCTCTTTAGGCTCCTATAACACATTTTCCTATTCCTATAACAAATATTTTAGGTTCTATTTATGTTTCTTATGGAACCCCTATAGGGATGACATAGCTCAGATGCGCTCTTATACAAACTAATTTTATCTTAAATGTAATAAAAAATACTTCTTGATGCAATCGATCAACTTTTTGGCCTTTTTGGTGCTTAATAGCAAGATATTTGAATTTCCCTTGTGCATGTTGATAATGAGTTATTGTTTATCTTTGATTATGTGGTACTGGTTCTCTCTCCACAATAATAACATGTCTTGAATTTATATATAAAACTCACAAATAAGGCTCCACATACACCAAGTGTAACTACATCCAACTCTACTTCACCCATAAAATAATAACTAATAGAAAATTTGATTAACTACTATTTTCCTATTAGTATGGTCATGAACTTCCAATGAAAATTTCTTGACCAAATATACTATTTTAAGATTTTCTTTTGATCTAAATGAAATAAAGGACCATTTTTATCCTTCTTAAAATGTACCTCTCTATGGAAGTATTTGGCCATTGCTTTTCTTCCAATCACTGAAGGATACTTAGACTCACCCCCTTATGTACCCATCTATAAAAATCATTTTCACCCACTTATGAGATTCTTTTCACTTGATTAATCGAATATGTTGCCATGAAAATTTTCTTCTTATAATATTCCTTTCGATTCTTCAGCTTCATATATGGATGGAACATCTGGAACTTATCTATATAGGAAAAAATCTTATAATCTTTCTAATGGTTCTTAGGAAATTTTTACTAGTTTTCTATTGTTGTTATGTTTTTTTATTTCTCCATTTCTGTTTCTTCTTCATGTCCTCAAAATCTTCCTAGTGCTCCTTGTTTTTTTACTTTATTTTTGCCTTTGTTATCAAATTATTGTGCCTGTACACTAGTGTCATCCACCATATAGATTTTGAGAAACATGAATTACTTATGAAAATGGATATGTAGACCCCCTAGATAAACTAGGAATACATCAAGGATCTTTGGGGATATACCCAGTATTACTACCTTATTTCTATATTATGTTTTGTACTCCTTTACAATCAACCCTTTCCTCTACAGAGGTTAATGCATAATATCCACTGCTCATGTACATACACAATAAGGAGGAACTGTGAATTTACAAAAGCTTTGAAATCCTCTGTAGACTTATGGTTTCTATGTGGCTTTTCCAACAAGCTAGGTCATGGCCCTCTAATTTCAAATCAAAAAATGAAATTTTAGATTCTTCCTCTTTTTATGAATACTAAAATAAACCTCTAACTATCGAAACTAATCATTGAACTTCAAATCATGAATATCGCCTTAATATGAATTGATTTAATCCTTTTCATGCATCATGAAAAATTAGTATGAATGGTTGATGACACATACACTAGGTTTTTCATATTTCGGTTTTTTCTTAGACTCCCTCTCTCATTCTTCTCAATCTCCCAATTTCCCCTAGAAAGTTATCTTTGTGTTGAAATCTTCATAACTAGATCTGGTCTTGTCTTGTACAATTCTTCATGTATCCATGAATACCATGCATTAGTTTGAATAACCTTATTTTTCTCCTAGACCTTATTTTTCTCTCTAGGAGAAAAATATAATGATAAATTTCTTTTGGCCAAATAATTAGCAATATTTGCGAACCATGAAGATTTAATAGAAAGTGAAAAATATATTCATGAAGAAAATGATACTCTATGGGAATATTGTTATTATCATTTTCAATTCTATATAGAAAATCAACAACTGGGTTTTTCTTTCTGAGTCTATCCAAAATAGTAATATTTAATTATTGTAATAACAATAACCATCATATAATTATGCCATTAGTTATTGAATTATTCATGAAATATTTAATTGTAGAATGATCTGTGTGAATGAAAGTTTCATAATGTGTGATATAGTGTCTGAATTTATTGATGGCATCTACAATGACTAAACACTCAATTTCTATTAGAGTGTAATTTAATTCTACAGGGATCAAATTTTTTCTTATATATTAAATGGCATAAGGAGTCAAATATATCTTTCCTTGTATGGCTCCTAAAGCTGTATCTGAAGCATCAATTGAAATTTGAAAAGGTAGTCTCCAATTCAGTGCTCTTAACATGGGTGCTTGGGAAATATTTTCTTTCAATCTTTCAAAAGCCTTCTCAGAGTCATAATTCCATATCAATTCACAATATTTGGTAAGCAATTTGAAAATTGGAGAGGTAATATTTGTAAATTTTTTTATAAACCTTCCATAATAGCCAGTAAAAGAAAGAAAACTTATAATATCCCTTTTACAAGTAGGAATTGATAATTTATATATGAATTCTACCTTAGATGCATCCACTTGAACCATATCCTAAAATATGGTGGCCTAGAAAAATTCCATTAGTAAATATAATAAATCATTTTTCATGGATTAATGAGAGATCTTCTTCTTTACATCTAATGGGAAAATTTTCTAAATTTTTAAGAGGTTGTTCAAAAGAGTTTCCATAGACAGTAAAATCATCCATCTAAAATCCCACACAATCATGAATAAGATCAGAAAAAATTCCTAAAACTTCCCTTTGGAATGTTGTTGGTACATTACATAACCCAAAAGGGAGTACTTGATAAGCATACGTTCCCCATGGGCAAGTAAAGGTTGATTTATCTTTATCTTATAGAGCTAATTGGATTTGGTTATATCCACTGAAACCATCTAAGAATGAAAAATATTTTTTCCTTGCTAATATATCAAGAAATTGATCTATAAAAGGAAGTGGAAAATGATATTTTAAAGCATATTTATTCAAATCCCTATAATAAATGAATACTCTCAATTTTACATGACTTTTTGGAATGATTACTAATAGTGAGACCCATTGTCTATCAGATATTGGATAAATGAAATTCATATTTAACAATATTTGTAGTTCTTGTTTAACTGTTTCCCTTAGGTTTGGATTCATCCTGCTATGGGGTTGTCTGATTGCTATGGAATTTTCTTCAATATTGATATGATGCATACAAGTGTTAGGATCAATTCCTTTCATACCAGTGTATTCCCATGCATAAGCAGAGGAATGCTCCTGTAGCAACTTCACTCATTCCTTGTTTTGAGATTCTTCCATATTAACATTGATATTCAAAGTTTTCCTTGGAAATGTCTCTATTAAATAATTTCTAAATTTCTCCATAGAATGTAAAGAGATTTTTCGTGATGATAAATATTAAATGTTACATTGTTATTGGAAACTTATATTTTTTTCATAATGTGAGGAAGATTTATTATTTTCAATTAAATTAAAAATATGATATTCTTCATCTATTTCTGAAGTAGCAATAAATTCTCATATATCAAAGTTTTCATTATCATCATCTATCAGTTCTTCACTTTATACTTCTATTTTTATTTTTGATGGAGGATATAATGTGAATTTATGTTTTGAACTTCCATTAGAGATAAACATATCACCATATCTACAACTTATAAAAGCATCAATTGTAGCTAACCATGGTTTACCTATAATCAATCGATGTCCTCGTGGATTATTTTTGGGTGTTAATATCATGAATTCAACGGGATATTCCCAATAATATAAGGATACAAACACATATTCTAACGCACCATTAGGTTTGATAATAGATTTTTCTATTAGTCGCACCAATGTAGGTGTATATTGAAGATTAGGGAGTTTCAATTCATCCATAGTTTCTTTTCACATGCTATTGATAGCTTCCCCTAAATTAAATAATGTGTTTGGAACTTTGACACCATTAATGTGTGTTTTCATAATGGGATACCTAAATCCAAATATTTATGAATTTTTGTCTTTCCCATCATGATATATGCTAATTTTCCAACTATCTGGATTCTCTTAGATATTTTTTTTCTTCTTGTTTTCTTAATACTTAACTCCTTGATTGCCTTTGCAAATATTGGTATTTCATTTATATCTTGTAACAAGGGTTTTTTTATACAAAAAATCTTTAGTTAATCTGTCATGTCCTAATATGGAAATACAATTATTTTATATCCCTTTGTTAATTTTGAATAATTTAGGGAAAGTTGGATTTTGAAGAAAATATGAAGGCTTTTCTATAATGGGAGTTGCGTTTATTGAAGTATTATCAAAATGCACAAGGGTGGTATTTTTTTAAAGACCTTTCTCTTGATGAAGAGATGTATCTTTCTTAGAGAGTTCATCCTGCACATATTCCTGGATAATAATAGATCGTGGATTATTCTCCAATAATACACCATATCTAAGTTGAACATTATTTAGATCTAATGGAGTTATCATGTAAGTATGCAAATTCTTCCCTTCTACATTGTAAACAGGTTGTGAATTTTATTATTTGGATTTGGATGTGGCTCAACAGGTAGTTGATTTGGATTTTTTGGAAATGGTAATGAAGGTTGTGAATTTGGAGTTTGAGGTTGAGACGATTCAACATACTAAGGAAAATATTGTGGTGGAAAAACAGGGTAAGGTTGTTGAAATTTAGGGTATTGAGGAAAATTTCCATAAGGAATTTTCCATCGTTTTGCTCATTGTTGAGACCAAGGTTTCGAAGGCATGGGTGTATTCCAATTACTTTGTGGTGGTTGTGCATATGTTTGAGTGCTGAAACCTTGAGTTATATTTTATTGTGTATTTTTCCATGGTCTCTTAGCAATAAAACAAAGAGGTTTTATTTGATTTGGTATTACTTCCTCTTGATAAACAATTTTAATACCTGTTATTGAATGACATTCCTTTGTATCATGATTTTTTTCACATATAACATAGGTTTGTACACTTTTCAAGTCAAGAGGGCATTCTCTAAAGACATGCTTCTATCTACATTTTGGAGAAAAGATAGATAATGCAACATTTTCAACCTTTTTCTTATTTTTTATTTTAAGGGTATATATTTGTCACTAAGAATCCCTAAAATATTTTTTTGAAATTTTCAAGCAAGTTTCCTTTTTTTGCTCTACTTATCGTTCCGGCGGCCGATTTCTTAATCCTAGACTGTTGGAACATGGTCTCCTACAAGTTGCGAAACTAGTCCATTTTGTATATTTTTTATTATATTTGGTCTATCGCAGGGGTTTTGGGGTGGGTCAAAGCCTCGAAAGCATTGTAATGGGTCAAAGGGTAGACCTAGAGTCTGCAAACTACGGTTTGTGGTATACTTTTATAAATAGAGGGAAATTTTGAGTTGTAAAGGGAGGAATGAATAGAGATTGATGCTAAGTGCAAACTAATAGATCTGGTTAGGGTTCTTTGGGGAAAGGACTCTTGCTACTGTGTGCATGGAGCTTCTCTATCCTGTTGTGTGTGTACCCTACTACTGTGTGCGCAGATGGAGGTTTTCAGTATTTTAAGTAGATATGAAGGATTAATAAATGCAGAGGTATTGCTGAATATTTGGATGTATTGGAATTACTATGATATGAATCTATGGTGTTTGGTTAATTAGTATATGCTGCTGTGTTATTGATTTAAGCTGCGAACATACTTGTGTTACTTGTTTATGCTACGATTTGGATCTGTCTTGTTCTACTTTATGTAAGAATCATTGAAATAACTGCAATGATGTTATATGTGTACATGATCTATTGATTATCGTGAATATCATTGCCGTTGTGCATGTCGATGCGAAGAAAATATGTAGATCTAGGCTCTTAGATATCAAATCTAGTCAGTATAAGATGAAAAGCAGCTCTGATTTACATACCTACCCTCTCCGAGGGTGCAGAAACCTGGTTCCATCACCCACCCTTACTACTTTGGGTGGACTTTGTCTTGCCCAAGTAGGTCACTATCGAAAGGGCTAGTAGTATAGGGGTTTGTTAGCAAACCTTGAACCTTCAAACCTGGGTCAGGACCCCTCGAGCGAAAAAATGGTTTTGTTGCTAGGACTGGGAGCATTATGAGAGAGGGATAAGGTAATGCCAAGGCCATACTGGAAATGTGAAAGCAAAGAAATTGATGAATGGTTCGAACAACAAGTTCAAGAATTCACAGTATAAGAAAACCATAGTAAGAGGTTGACCACTGAGGAGTTGCAAAATAAGTATATTTTCACAGAGATTTACGAGTTATTCTCTGTAACAATTGTGATCAAGATCCAGGAGTGGCATGCAAGGTTGGTCGAATTTCAGAAGTGTTGTAAGGATGAACGGTCACGCAGTGGACCCCCGAATTGATCCAGTAGTTATAAAATATTGATAACACCATCACTCGCACAGTGGACCACTAGGTGGACAATGTGCTAGGAGGGTTTATGATAGAATTTGCCATCGATCAGGTTGTAGCCTACTCTAAAGTAGAGTGAAGATTATTCAAGTGTTTCTGGGGTAATTTTCTGAGAAGCTTACCATTACTGATTAATATATTACTATACGAAAAGAGTATCTTGTGTAGTCACACCGAGTGAATGATTATTGATTTGGTGGAAGTACGATACGAAGAAAAATATACTATCGGACGAACCTAGAAGGAGATAGATCTGTCTACTCCCTAATAAGAGAAGTAGTTATGCAGAATCCTCTCAGAACACCACTTTCAAACCATCATAGGAGTAAGAATTCGCCTACGCCTCCACCACCACCAGAAGATGACATGGTTGCACACATGAAGTTGTCCACTTTTAAGGGTGTGGGGGATGAAGACATGGATTTGTTCTGGTTTGTTAGAGGATCGGTATGGACTGCGCAAAACATAGCTGGTGATGCGGTGAAGTGGGCACAACTATCCATTTCCTTTGAAGGGAGAGCTTTAGACTGGTACATGGGATACGTCGGCCAACATGAGAACGCAACGATTGAGGAGATTAAGGACGCTTTGAAGTAGAAATTCAAGAAGCCTAAGTTCTACTCAAAATTAGTCATTGATCTAAAATATTTCAAACAAGGGCCTTCTGAGTCTTTGTGGGAGGTTGACCAATGACTGAAGAAGGTGATTAGAGAAGGAGGATTTCAATATTATGATAGGTAACATACATAATGGCTCATTTTTATGTTGCTGCCTCACCTATGCATACCTATGCATCATCAAATGTTCCAATCATAGGAGAAATCCTTGGAGGGTGATATGAAGTTAGAAGCCGCGCCTTGAGAAGAGGCCTAGCTGGGTGTCCAACATATGCAGGGATAGCTAGAGGGAATGCACATGGAGATCTAGAACCTGAAAAAATATTGAGGAGCATAGGCTATCCCTAAATGGTCGCGCATACGGTGCAAGGTGAATGGGCACACCAAGGATAATTGCCCTCTTCTAGTAGATTATATGTAGGCCAGGGGACCTAGCCCATTGTGCCCAAGAGAAATTGAAGGGCCAAGTGGGCTAGCATTGTGGTGTGATTATTGCCACGTTGTAGGGCTACACGACACAAAACACTTCCCCCGCCTTGTTGCATATGCCCCAGAGGTAAAACAATAATGGTGCAAGTTATGTAGATCGGTAGGACATGATGAGAAGAACTGCCAGACATATGATTTGATGATCGATCATGGAAAATTATATAGGGTAAAATGAGACCCTGCATTGCCAATTTCCCCCATAGAAATAGGTGGCTCCCTAGCCAGAGGAAGGAGGGGGGGGGAGGCAGAAGCATGGATCGAGGATGAGGGTAGCTAATCTATTATAACTATGGAGAGGTCAGGCACTTTGCAAGAGACTACTCGAATCCTACGAGGCTGTCCTACCAGTACTGTAGATATCTGGATCATGTAATCGAAGACTATCCAATCTTCATAGCAGAAATGCAGGAGAAGCAGTAGACACCTACGTAGAATGTGTAGAGGGTTAAGGCTGAGCTACAAGACAAAGATCGAAGCGCGAATGTCGTAACACACAGGAGAATGGCCACTAGGGGACCTGTGGAGAAGGCTGCAACTAAATCTCTGATCCAGAAATTTGTTATCAAACAAGAGGTTTTGGACCTACGCAAGGAAAAATAAATGTTTATCATAGCTCACAAGGACTTTTCTAAGCTGGAAAAATATACTTCTCAGACACCTATGACCCTTAAGGCAAACGAGGAGGTAAAGCCTTTATTACAGGCATGTATGAAGCTGTTGCGCAACCCACTGACTATATAGAATCTTTAGGTGTTGATAGATATTTGCGCAACACAACCTAGGCTACCTCCATAAATCAAGGATGTGCACAAACTATACAGATATAAGAAATGCACTGGTAAGGAGATGCGGTTGAATGCACAAATTAGTGATTATGATATGGATTAGGTTATTTTGGACCTAGGATCAGATGCAAATTTATTACCTAAATAGACTTGGAAACGAATGGAAGAACCTAAGTTAGAATGGTCCACTATCCCGCTGCGCATGGCGAATCAGAAAAATATTATACCCTTGGGAAGACTATCTAAAATCACGGTGGATATCGCGGGAGTAAAGGCCCAGGTAGACTTTGAGGTAATTAAGATCGTCGAAAATGCAGACCCCTATCCCACACTTCTAGGCTTGGATTGGGCCATCGATATGGGAGTTATCATTAACTTGAAGAAAATAAGCACGGTGTTTGAGAATAATGGTACAAGGGTGATAGTGCCATTAGATCCTACGTAAGGCGAATGTTACACGGAGCTGGTGGGTGACGAAGAGGATGTGGATCATATTTATAGGCTGACTGCGTGGGACGAAGATTGGATCAACCCCACAGCTAATGGTGTACTCTGCTCGGAAAAGGACAATGAATTTTTCTTTGACTTCGATGGGGAGATGGAGAACTGCAAAATATTTTACATGATGTCTCTACACTGCGATGCCTTTGGGTCACAAAGAATTTCCACATCATTTCCTCAGAGGTAAGAGACCTACCCTTCTTCGATGGTTCTAGTAATATTGAGGAGTTTTTACGAGCATTCAAAACTAAGGTTCCCAGAGGATGAAGGCTAGGGGCCCTTAACCTGGACATGCATAGGACACCTACGTGGTGGTGGGACACACATAAGGAAGCATTCTAGGACTGGGAAAAGTGTCAGGATATGATGATTCTGTGGTTCGAACCTCCTGATCACTTGCGTGTCCAAATATACATCAGCCTCGAAGACCCGCGTAATTATCTGTTTGCATGGATGGAGAAATGGTGTAACAAGACGACGGAAGAATGGGTTCATCTGTTTATTCATGCCTTGGCACCACTTCCCACCGCATGGTATTTAGATGCAGAGCTACACCAACTTACCCACCACTGGGAGACATTGAAGGATGAATTTTTGGGGACATTTGGATTAGTAGGTGGCATGAAGGTGCTCCACGCAGCTCTGCAAGAAATTTTCATTGTTGCATGGGGTGCAACGCACCTGTATGTCGCACGTGAAGGGCCCACATGGGACGCGCAGGTAGTAAGCATGGTCAAATACCACCATCTAGTCCCTAAAGTAGGTAAGGATAATCCATAAGCTACTTCTGACTTAGATTTGGACAAGATGTGCACGGTTACCAGGCTATGTAGGCTACGAATGGGTGGCATAGAAAGATACCCTACGTTGGCTAATATTGGGGATGCGGGTATAGGAAGCAGAGTTATCATGTATATGGAGACTCCTACAACCAAGAGACAACTACGTTCATTCCTTGGCCACACAGGTTGTTACAAGAAGTTTGTTTGAAAATACACATTTATCATAACACCTCTGCAAAAGTTGCTTATGAAGGGGGTTTGGTTCTGTTGGGATGATGCAAGTTAGAGGAACATGCCTTTGGTTTTGAAGTTCCTACGGAACGAGCATGTGTTAAGGAAGGATGCGTAGGAGGCGCAGGTGTTTAGTCCCAGCGCAACAGGTACGCTGAGCACACATGAGGCGCAAAAAGTGGTGGTTGGAACATTAAAATCTAGTAAAAGGGAAGCATTACTATTGAATGGAGCGGTCAGCTGGCAATTAATTCAGAGATTCCGTGAGATTTTTTACCATTTACTTGATGGTAAGTTCCAAGTGACATTTACGCTACCATTGGATGACTAATGACATTATAAAGTAGGAAGAATAGCTCAGACAAGGGTTTCGTATCGCTTCCCTAACCCATATGTATTTTCTCTATACTGCACGATTCTCCAAGCAGGTACAGGGAAAAAATTGGATCTGGCCCAGCTGCCCCATAAGGCATTACAGAGCCTCCACATAGCCATGTTCTAGGAGATCCACCATGGAGACCATAAAGTACACCAACAGCGCGATGTGGCCAAGTGGACCATCGCATGGAAGAACACAGAAATTTCCCTCACTGTATCACAATAGGTGGAGCTTAAAACAATGATCCACCACCTCTATACAGAGGTTTCTGACGAGATCCCGGCCGCAACTACGCCCCGGGCCAAAGTGGGAAAAATGGTTGCAGCATTGAAAGCTTCTAGGAAAAAAATGAAGGACATCAAGACATAGCTGGAGCAACAAATTTTTGACTTACAGGATAAATTGTAGCCTGCCACGCCACCGGATGTACGAGCTCAGCGCACTGTGTTGGTGGCTGAAGCTACAAACACTATCACTAGGTAGATTTCTCAAGGCGCCCAGTTGCTAGAGTCAACCATGTATCTCCGGACCATGGTCCAGTTCAATCCAGGCCTCCGAGAGATCAATCAGGACTTACGAAACAAGAAAGACACTTTCGAGCAGGTCGAGGCTACATTTCCCACCTTGGTACCTACAAAACGTTTAGCACATTTGAGGACCAACAATGCTCTTCAGGAAGAGATTGAGAAACTTCGGCACAAGAAGCACGTCATCAAGGAACGATTGAATCTATGGGCTACCACAGCCCCCCAACTCTCACATGATGCAGATGGTGCGGTCCAGTGACTAAACCAAACACTGGACAATGTCACCACAACAACCAAAGGCCCAACATCCTAAAAGCTTGTGGACTTTGTGCAGAGTGCAACTGCTTAGAATCAAGAGGTGCTTCCTTCGCTGATTGCAGCCATCAATGCACTACGTGCATAGGTGGAGACCCCACCTACCCAGTGACTCGGGATGAGTCACAAGATTGTGTTGGGGGATTGTTGGAACAAGGTCTCCTACAAGCTATGAAACTGGTCCATTTTGTATATTTTTTATATATTTGGTCTAGCATAGGGGTTTTGGGGTGCGTAAAATCCCGGAAAGCATTGTAATGGGTCAAAGGGTAGACCTAGAGTCTGCAAATCACGGTTTGTGGTAGATTTTTATAAATATAAGGACATTTTGAGTTGTAAAGGGAGGAACGAATAGAGATTGATGGTAAGTATGAACTGATAGATATGGTTAGGGTTCTTTGGGGAAGGAATACTGCTGATGTGTTCGCAAAGCTTCTTTGTCCTGCTGTGTGCAGACCCTGCTACTGTGTGCGCAGGTCGGGTTTTTGGGTATTGCAAGTAGATCTGAAGGATTAATGAATGCAAAGGTATTGCTGAATATCTGAATCTATTGGAATTATTGTGATATAAATATGTGATGTTTGGTTAATTATTATATGTTTCTGTGTTACTAATTTAAGCTGTAAACATACTTGTGTTACTTCTTTATGCTGCGATCTGGATCTGTCTTGTTCTACTTTATGTAAGAATCACTGAAATAGCTGTGATTGTGTTCTATGTGTGCATGATCTGTTGATTGTCGTGAATATCATTTCTCTTGCGCACGTGGATGTAAAGGAAGTCTGTACATATAGGCTCTGAGATATAAGATCTAGTTACTATATGATCAAACATAGCTCTGCTTGACTTACCTACCCTCTCCCAGGGTGTGGAAACCTGGTTCCATCACCCATCTATACTACTTCGGGTGAGACTTTGGCCTGCGCAAGCAGGTCACTACCGAAAGGGCTAATAGTATAGGGATTTTTTGGCAAACCTTGAACCTCTAAACCTGGGTCAGGACCCCTCGAGCCAACATAGACATAAACAGATCTCTTGGAATTTTTTCAGTTCTAGCCTTACCTCTCGAAATATGTGTACAAATTTCAAAAATGTCTCAAAATGATAATTTTGAAACATCTCCTTTACCCATTAAATTGAGAATATCCATCCATTGATCTATAATTGATTTTATAAAAAGAGATTTCAAACTTTCATCATATAAAATAGGCATTTTATCCCTTTTAAAATTGTAAGAAAATATTTCGACCAAATCCTCAAGATTTTCATCCTCTTTTTGGATCATTTTAAATAATTCATCTTTAATGTTATGAGGTATAAAATAAACCTTTTAATTTTATAAGAACACATCTTTCATTTCCTCCTATTTTCTTATGGTATGCATTCCTAACCCCATAAAGCATTTTAATGTTGCATCTTTAAGAGTGGCTAGAAACAATTTCAACTTTTGAGTATCGAGAAAGTAGTCATAGGATCTACTCACAACTTAATCTCAAAGAGAAATGTTTTAGGATCATCTTAATACATGGAAATTAGGGAGGATAGAGGGTGAGATATTTTTCATTATGGTTGTGGTATCTTAATCAAATATGGAAAATCCAAAAGGTTCTGGATCTCCTCTACCACCTCCTCTTCCTCTTCCTACACCTATTCCACCTCTTCCACATCCAATCCTAGGTTTTTCTCCATTCACATTATGTACTTCTCCTTCAGCTTCTCCTACCATTTTATATTCCTCCAAGACAATATAAGTTTCCAAAATTATATCTTTCAGTTCCTCCTCTGGTTCTTCTCTTAATGGAAAGTTAAAATAGGTGCCTTCTTCCTCTTTACTAGGGTTTTCTAGTTCTTTTCTTAGAAATTTTTCTCCAATTGAAGATAGAAATACTAATCCTTCTATTGGGGATGCAGGATATTCTTCTTCTACTACGACTTTACTAGAGGAATTTGGTGAATCTATAGGTTGGATTTCAGATCTAAGTACCTCAAGTAGTTTATGTCTGCTTGAAATTGATGGAATATGAGGTTTTGAGGATGGTGTGGCACTATCAGGTTCTGATGGGGTGAGTGGTGATGTTGGAATTGAACTCCTACGTCTTACAAATCTACCTATAGAATCTCTTTCCATATGCATATCATTTTAAATATTTTTTAATGAAAAGAAAAAGACTTCTATATACAATTCCCCAACAAAGACACCAAATTGTTTGGTAATTTAATTCGTGTTAAGTTAATTACATGAATTATCAACGATGGTTAGTATATTGATTAAATGTATGTGCACTTTCTGTGCTAGGATTTCTTATTACTCAAACAATTCCTATGTTAAATTGAGATATTGAGATGCACATGTTAACTATGAAATTAAACATATCACTCTTAAAATAAAATTTATTTGCAAACTATAATCACCATAGAATTATCAGACTTGCCTAAGGAATATTATATTAGAAGTATCTCACTTGCTCAAAATAAATATCACACTTTGTAGAAATGAATATATCTCTTTCTCAAAAGAAAATCACACATGCTTCACTCTTTCTTGAAATAAATCACACTTGTTTACAAAACTAAATTTAAACTGCTTTTGATAAACATAGATTAAATCTAAATTAAAATCATACTCTCTAAACTATACTATAAATATATATCAATATATACTTTATCCATGTGAACAAGAGATATCAGCTTCACCCTACAGCAAAATGATTAAACAATATTATTCTAGAAACAATCCTAAGCATTCATTTAAAAAAAAACTTAAGGATTTAAATAAACTAATGAAATTCTACCACATACACATAATTGAAAGGCTATATGAAAGTAATGAAAACATTAAAACTTGAGGGGGCCTCCTTTGAGAAGCAGGTGGAAATGCCATGCCTTCACAAGACTAAATTCGCATTGATAAATCACACAACAAATGATTGAAAGAAAACAAAGTTTGTATTTGCAAAAACATAGTTTTTTCAAGCAATATCTAAGTCTGTGATTGTCATGTCGAGAGGTAGATTTATAATCTCGTCCTCATAACTATTTTATATTATTACAATCTTTCCTTACTCAAAAATGACTAAAATAAGCATAAAATGATAAGATAACATGATTCGCTCATGATTTTCTGTCAAAGATGCAAATCGCAGGGTTGAATATGTGCATCTATTAATTTCTCTCTCACTTGATTCCACTTCCATGGTAGTTGGCTTTTACTTTGAATAAGTTGTTACGGTGCTTTCCTTATCGTTCTAGTTTATGAGTATAGGTAAAAATCATTGTGCAACTATTTACCACTAGCCCATATGCCTTGTTCTTAGGTTGGAGCTTCGAAACACATCAAACCTTAAAATTCACTACAAAATTAAACATTAGTTGTATAATTATTTTAATTTAGTAGGTCATGTAATTATTGAGTTAAATAAGAAAGAATAATGAAATTTATGGAACATAATGTTCAATCTGGAGCCTAATTTTCATCCTGATTCTGGGATCTTCACTTCAACCGGATGTATACCCTAGGAAGAATGTACATCCCTCCACACAGGATGGTGTGGGGGGACCTTGTCCCCCATTGTGGGGTCCAAGGGTCAGCGATCCCCTAGCGGGGTTTTCTGGGTCAATGCCCTTGAAGCTAAAAATAGATGTAAAATTGCCTTGTAAAAGTATTTTAATTTCTAGTCAATCTGGGTCGTTCAATAGGTGGATGATCTGACGATAGGTGTTATATCTACTTTAGGGATTTTTTCACTAGAATTCAACCCCTCATTTTGTATGAGGGAATGGTAATTGTGACTGTGTATTATATGTGTATTCTCAAAGCGAGAAACATATAGGGAGACTGTGAAAGAGAACACAAAAAATTACAACGGATCTATTGTAGTTTGTGTCTCTTCATTTTGATGGATAATAAAAGGGAAGGATTGGATGTTTAAGGCAGACATAGCCCAAATTGGGTGAAAGACATATATTTGTGTCTCTCAGTTTTATATGTTTTATGTGTTTGCGTTTACACATATTTTATATGTTGAATTTCTCTGTAATATATAATTTTCTAACACATAAGATGGTTATGTACCTTCTATGCCATAAATGTTGTAAATTGATGCCTAATTAGAGTTATTGGGATAAATAGAAAGAGGATAGGGTGTAAGAGGGTTGTCAAAAAGATGCAATTTTGTGGTTCAACACTCTTCTCTAACAAGAACTCGGTTGTACAATGACTTTAGTTCCATATTGGTGAAAAACTTGTATCACTACAACTGATCTAATAGATCATGTATCTTGGGGAGGGGGTTGTTGTTTTTGAAGAATAATATCTTTCAACACCTTATAATCAAAACACATGTGCTATTTACAATTATTTTTCGACATAATTATCATGGGTCACCCACAAAATGAGGTACTTGATTAAATAAAACAATGTTCCAATAACCAATAGAATTATTTTTTCATAACAATTTCCTCTATAATGGAATACTTATTTTATGGAAATGTTGTCACTACAATCAAGACCCTTCAAATTTTTTCTCACACTTGAATTTTGGATCCTACTCATGATACAGAAAGTCCCTTCATGGTTGAATTATGTTTTCTAAATCATCTAAGTCTTATTCCTAGTTTTGAATTCTCAAGTCACTTGCACACACATCCTGACTCTTTGATGCGTTCATGAATGCACTTCCTTTATGCAAGCTTGGACACACATATCACCATCCATCAATATAGTAATTGTGTTATTTTAAACTCATATTGATAGTTAGTGTGTGATTTTATTAACAATTATCCTCACTTTTTTGCATTGGTGCTTTTATTTTTGTCATATTTCTTAACTGATGGCTTTTGCACATTTTCATTTTCACAAGTGTCACTTTCACATTCGTGGTTTTCATATTGAATTTATTTCATTTTAATAATTTTCATGTTGATGCTATTTTCATTTTTACATGTGTCACTTTCACAAATTTTCGCATTTTTTAATAGTCATCATATGTTTTCCTCATGTCACAGATGTCATTTTTCTGTTTTCACTCTTGTATGTTTCACACCTTTGCACACCACCAAAACTGAGCCATGGTGCTCTTTTTTACATTAGATAATATTACGTATCATTGGTACATTAGCTTGTATTAATATAATTTATGTGTTTTACCTATGTCTGAGTCATGTTACGATGATTTTCATTATGCTTATCTACTTGTCCTATGCTTAGCCATTATGAGAGCTCTTCTATGTCCTACATCCTAGTGCAAGTTATAGAGGAATCAATCCTATTACTAGGTTATAAGTGAAAATGATTGATGAGCCTCATTGAGATATATTTCTTCCCATACTTGTGAACCGAGTATTTTATAAGATCTCCTCTCTCTCACAGTACTTTACTTCTTTGTAAGGATAAGTCACCTAGCCTTGTTTTTCCTCCATTAGTTAAAGATAAATTCCATATGAATAAGTAGCCACTGTTGGAGATAAATGCACCTTTCTAAGCCTAAGCACACTTCATAACAATGAAGCACAATTCAAACACTCAAGGAAAAGGCACACTTTAGAAGCACAAGGACCTTTTGTCCTCTAAAACGTGCAATATTAACAAACAAGTACCTTCTTGCCTTAAAAATCACACCCTATGAGTCTAAGTGTTGTTTAGAAAAATGAGCACACTTTGGTACTATGAGCGCAATACTTTGACTCGAAGAACAACACCCTCCTTGAGCACATGTCACACTCACAAAGTATGAAATTTATTATTCTCCTAGGGAACATGGCGCATCCATCACTAAAAAAGCCTTGGAGTGCATAACACAATAATGAAGCACAAATTTTCATCATTCCCTTTGAGCACATGCCATAGTCATGAAGCTTGAAGCTTGATTTCACTCTTTTGGTACTAAGAACTACACCATGTTTGAGCGCATGAGTACATCCTACTTGAATAAATGTTTCTCTTTCACCTTTTCATCATGTGCCCTTGCACCCTCCTTATTCTCTTTGAGCTTGTGAGTGCACCTTGAAGGCATGAAGGCTCGATGCCTTGCTCCTTCATATTTTCAAACTGCACCCTTTCACCCTCTTATTCTCTTTGAGCGCATGAAAGATACCATGAAGGCCTAGAGCTTCACTCTTTCATCTCTTCCAAGTATGCCCTTAATCCCTTGTTTTTTTTTTCCCTTTCTGGATCACAAAAGAACACTTTGAAGGCCTCTTGTGATTTTTTATGAGTTTTATCGCACCCTCCTAATCAAGCCTTCTTATTTTAATCCTCTCACAGGCCTATTATGAGTTTATCATTCCATGAGATAAGTAGTGATATTATATATGTTTTAAAACTAATTTTTACTTTCCATGAATGATATTCAATCATAGGAGCTCTATCTTAGGATGACAAGTAATTTCTCAAGAAAATATCAAGGATAAAGTTTAAATAAACACATCATGAGAAGAAGAACGAAAAATAACAATCATGAAATGAAGTATATCATAGATCGAGTCAGAAAAAGGACATTGAGTGATGAATAAGGGAATTAAAATATTGATCGATCACCCTTTTAGAGGGAGAAGATGAGGAACAAAGTGTGCCTTTCATGAATATGAATCAGAGATAAGATCTACAATCAAGAATGGAAGATGAAGCAGCAAGGAAGATAGCTTGGAATTTCCACCTCATCATGAAGTTCATGCCATCATTGACAAGTTGTAAATTGTACATGTGTCATAATAATGATCAATGTGTGTCAATGTGTCTTCTCACATCATGTGAAATGTAATAATGTATTCTCATGAAAGGATAAAATGTAATGTGTGGAAGTCCAAGAGTCATATGTGGAACATGAAGAGCCACATAGTCATATATGGAAAAAGATTGTTTAAATGTCCAAAATTCATTAGAATTCCAAGAGTTTTTTAGAATTCCAAAAGACACATTGGGAGTTGAAGTGTCAAGAGGAAAATTCAAGGGTCATAGATATATGAAAGATCATTCCACTTATTATAAAAGCAACCTCATAACTCAAGGAATGGGCTTTTGGAGGCTTAATATTTGAAGAGCTAGTCTTCGATTCTCTACTTGGAATAGGAGAGAAAACTACTCTTTGGAGAATAAATAAATGACTTTATGTTCCACTATTGGAGCTAGTGTATCACCATTGTAACTTTCTACTTGGATCTTTCACCCTATAATTGAACCTCGAAGAGCCAACATATTTTCATGCATTATTGTGAATGTCTTAGGACTATTATTTTCATGTTTGTTGTATATGTTTTGTTGACATGTAGTAAGGAAGTTCAACTATTTTAGTGGCCTTGATACTTATCTTTTTGAAGGTGTGTTATATGTGGTTTACTGATCACTGCATCTAAGTGAATCATTTCACAAGATAAAGAACACATATTTCTTTTCTCGTGTGTCTCTATTAGGCTAGTACTATTACTTCCTTATGTAGTCTCACATTTGTCTCCCCTCTCATGAAAGTCTCCTTTTACATATTACAATCGTTGTTTCATAACGTCAAATTAATTTCTTTTTCAAGGGTTATGTATATAATTTATTATGTTATTCATTGAAACCAAGGCGAACCTTACGGTTATGGTGGTTAGGTCGATAATCCATATGGGGCTCCTACACCAAATAGTGTGGCCTCTAATTTGGAATTCAAGTTGGGGAGACCCATTGTATATTATCGGTATCCAACATCATCATGAAGACATTTTTTTAGAAATGGAGAGTTTTGTAGTGACTACATCTTGTGCTCCACTTCTCTCTTGGGTGGTATCTCTTTAGGCTCCTATAACACATTGTCCTATTCCTATAAAAAATATTTTAGGTTCTATTTATGTTTCTTATGGAACCCCTATAGGGATGAAATAGCTCACATGCGCTCTTTTACAAACCAATTTTCTCTTAAATGTAATAAAACATACTTCTTGATGCAATCGATCAAATTTCTGGCCTTGTTGTTACTTACTAGCAAGATATTTGAATTTCCCTTGTGCATGTTGATAATGAGTTACTGTTTATCGTTCATTATGTGGTACTAGTTCTCTCTCCACAATAATAAAATGTCATGAATTTATATATAAAACTCACAAATGTGGCTCCACATACATCAAGTGTAACTACATCGAACTCTAATTCACTCATAAAATAATAACTAATAGAAAAATTGATTAACTACTAATTTTCTATTAGTATGATCATGAAGTTCCAATGAAAACTTCTTGACAAAATATACTATTTTAAGATTTTATTGTGATCTAAATGAAATAAAGGACCATTTTTCTCCTTCTTAAAATGTACCTCTCTATGGAAGTATTTGGCCATTCCTTTTCTTCCAGTCATTGAAGGATACTTAGGCTCACCCCCTTATGTACCCATCTATAAAAATTATTTTCACCCAATTATGAGATTCTTTTCACTTGATTAATCGAATATGTCGCCATGAAATTTTTCTTCTTATAATATTCCTTTCGATTCTTTAGGTTCATATATGGATGAAACATCTAGAACTTATCTATATAGAAAAACATCTTATAATGGTTCTAAAGGTTCTTAGGAGATTTTCACTAGTTTTATATTGTTGTTATATTTTTTTATTTCTCCATTTCTTTTTCTTCTTCATGTCCTCAAAATCTTCCTAGTGCTCCTTGTTTTTTGACTTCATTTCGGCCTTTTTGATCAAAGTATTTTGCCTATACATGAGTGTAATCCACCATATAGATTTTGAAAAACGTGGATTACTTATGAAAATGGATATGTAGACCCCCTAGATAAACTAAGAGTACATCAAGGATCTTTGGGGATATACCTAGTATTACTACCATCTTTCTATATTATGCGTTGTACTCCTTTACAATCAACCCTTTCCTCTACAGAAGGTAATGCATCAAATCCACTGCTCATGTACATACACAATAAGGAGGAACTGTGACTTTAAAAAAGCTTTGAAATCCTCTATAGACTTATGGTTTCTATGTGGATTTTCCAACAAGCTAGATCATGGCCCTCTAATTTCAAATCAAAAAATGAAATTCTATATTCTTCCTCTTTTTACGAATACTAAAATAAACCTCTAACTATTGAAACTAATCATTTAACTTCAAAACATGAATATTTCCTTAATATGACTTGATTTAATCCTTTTCATGCATCATGAAAAATTAGTATGAATGGTTCATGACACATAGAATAGGTTTTTCATATTTGGGTTTTTTCTTAGACTCCCTCTCTCATTCTTCTCATTCTCCCGATTTCCCTTAGAAAATGATCTTTGTGTTGAAATATTCATATTTTAGTATTCACAACTTTTTTTCTAGATATACCATAGGAAGATTCATATTAAAATTGATATATGTGGTGTTATCTTCTAGCCTTGAGAAACTCTACTATATTGCATATCGTACATTATTAATATATTCATCAGCCATCGATGGGTTTTTACAACTATTTTCTTAAATTAATAGAGGTTGGTTATGGCTTCCCAAAAAATATCTAAAGACACTTTTTCTAGTACCAATATGATTTGTAAACTTCCATTAAAATTCCAATGAACAAATAATCACAATATATCTAATAAAATATATTTTAAAATCTAAAATCCATCCGTTAATATGATCTAGGAGGATCTAGGGTACTCAAAATTGAACACTCCCAAATCAAAATGAAAATGTCTCCATGTCGTAGTGCTCAATGAGATATTTCCAATATAATTTGAACGGGTTCAAACACAATCCTTATGACAAAGTTATTTTATTGTGAAGTTTTGCAAAAATAGGAAAAAGGAAAGAAAAAGGGTGACATGCGGGAGGAAGTGTGAATGACACATGGTAGGGCTGTAGAACTTACTTGGCATGCTATATAGGTGATACATGAAAAATACAATGATGTTTCAGCTTGGCATTGTAGATAACATGGCACCTTTTGGCATGACAAGTGGCATCCTTCATGGCCGATGTATCAGGAATTGGAATTAAAACACATCTTAGCTACTGACACATGGTTGTAACTAGAGAAATCATTGGGATATAAATGGATGAATCAAAGACTCCTATGTGGGAGCCTCCAACATTCCAAGAATTTTCTAGGAAAAATCGTTGAACAAACCCACATTGTCGAGGTTTGAACCTACGACCTTGTGGAGGCAGCCAACAACTTGGACATTAGGTTGTTGGGTGGTTTTTGACATAGTTGGAATTTTTTTATATTTAAATATTTGTTGTAATAGAGAGAAAAAATGGGGAAGGCATGAATACGTATCCCTGTTACCACCCTAGATCTAACCACAACAGGATATGGCATCATATTACAACTAGTTAACGAATCAAATTACCACTTAAACCAACTCTTCCACATACAAAATTATGATTGAGCCACGACATAAAATGGTTTTAATATAATATTATCAATGATGTCTGTAATGTTGTGGTTGGATCAATTGTAAAATCATTATAATTCTTGTAACAATGACTCACAATGGGTTTAATTAGAATGGATATAAGGGATGAGAATAGATCCTAGAACTTGTAGGATTTATACATGTTAACCTTCGATGTCCTTAGATTTCCATTTAGTGAGCCACTTAAACCAAAACAATATGTATTCTAAACATAAAATTATTTCTCTATAAGCTAATATTCACAGGTGGGCTAATTTTCCATGATTTTTCTACAAGAAAGATTCAACAATTTTCATTTTTTTACAAAAATCATTCACCCAAATTTTACAATATAAACTTATGTTACCTTAAAAATCGACAAAATTATATAGGAACTATATATAAAGTCATTATAAATTTGAATAATTTTACAAATATATCAATACACATTTTATAGTTTCCATATTATGGACTAGTGAGATTTGCCAATGTTTTTAAACTTTTAGATAATTTTCCATCCTTAAAATTTTCGATGTTGTTTACTTCCTTAGAGGATTCATAAGTTTTTCCAACTTAAAAATTATCGTCTCTTAAAGGAATCATATACTCTTCACTGGTGTGATGAGTTAAGATAGTCCTCTAGTAATTCTTAGGATCTAGCATAGAGAGGTACAAACTATTTTCTTGTTTTCTGTTGATATGACCTCTTTTATTCCTCCTAATTAGATATTTGTGCATAACTTATATGGTTTTAGGGACATTTTATAAGTAACCATTTTTCCTAGGACTTAGACATAGATTTTTTATGGAAGTACCAAGAGTTTTCATATAACTATGATAAGGTTATTAAATATTTCCCTTGACACATCAGAAATTTATTTCATTATATAAATAATTTTAAAAGTGACCATATCTACAATATAAATTATAAATAACCTTTTATTATCACTAAAATTGGTCTATCTTAATTATGGATCTGTCAAGTGCATGGAGGCGTAAATATTTTTAGGTGTAAATAACTTTTAGAGTGAAAATTTTAAACAAATATTTGCACATCAAGGAATTTCATCCTTTCGACACTTTATAGATATGGGGTTAATATATATAGAGAGAGAGACACACACACATGGTGCTAAATCCATGTTGACCATAGAATAAATTAAATATATTTTCATTTTGAGAACCATCCCAATATTTATGTGTACCTTATATCAACTCCACGTTGAGCATGAAAAAATTTGCATATCTCTTTTATTTTCAGAAATCCAGAATGTTCTACCAATGAAATTCATTTCAAGATTGTAATTTATCATTATCTAAATTGGATCTTTAAATGCACCACCTTAGGCAGTCTGATTGTGTAGAATACACAAAATAAACATGCAATTTCAACAAATCCTTACTAGATTTAAGACAAAAATGATGACAAGATATATGCTTTGTAAAAATGTAATAGTTAGAGAATCTATTACCCTTTAACAACTGGAATATTTTAAAATTTAAATTGGTTCATATATATATATATATATATATATATATATATATGTGCGTGTGTGTGTGTGTGTGTGTGTGTGTGTGTGTGTGTGTGTGTGATTTACTCAATATTAACATCCAAATATTTCATTTTCTATTGTTGTATAAAATATTTAGGTTAGTGTAAAATATTTTTCCAAATTGACTGAAAAGACCTTACTTAAGGTACAGATGAATTATAGCCCTTAGAACAGAAATGGTTGCTTAACCCTTTAGATATGAAATATAAAGGTAAAACAAATGATGCAAAAACTTAGATCTATGCAACAAAATCATTTAAACAACAAAAAAGAAATAAGAACTCATGCAAAAAAACTCCAAATAACCAACGGACAAGACAATTTTAAAGAATGATTTTAATATTATATAACATCCAGTGAAGGAAAAAAATGTTACTAGTCCCCCTCAAATGGGATGGTTTCTTGGCTATCCTCAATGTTTCAACTTCATGAGTCTCTCTCTCTCAATGATTTGAAAACCCAAAATATGTGATGAACTCAAGTGGGAGGTCAAATGACAAAAGAAAATGGTAGCAACAATGAGAATTATCTAAGTGAAGAATGAGTGGGAAAAAATTCCTATTCATAACAAAATATTGACTTATCGTCGAAAATGGAGAATAATAAAATATTATTAACTATAATGTAGATCTAACCGCTTGGAATATTTTACTATATTTTATTATATCTTTTTGGAGGGAAAAGGTATTTAAATTGGTTAAATATCTTTATTTAGAAATATTAAGCAAATAAATTATTTATTTATCATTTCAAGAATGTGGTTAAGGAATAATAAAAAAATAATGATTTGTATAATTATTCCTAATTGATTTAGTCAAATTTAACAAGGAATAATAACTCAATAAATATTTAATTAATTATTCCTAGAGAAAATTAAGATAAATAATGATTTATCTAATTATTCATAGAGAAAATTAAAATAAATAATGATTTATCTAATTGTTTCTCATAATTGGGTAAAATGTGACAAGGAATATTAGTTGAAGAAGGTTTTAATTAATTATTCATAGAGGAAAATTAAATAAATAATGATTTATTTAATTATTCTTCATGGGATTTCTTGTTTTAGCCATAAATAACTTATCAAAATATGGTTAATTAAATTTGTTTCGTATAGTGAAAGCAATTTTACTATCGTAAACTTGGTCTTACACGATGTACTTTAATCCGCCTAGTTAGAAATGGTTAGGTGATCAATTTTTGGTGATAACAATTTACATAGTTGAAAAATAATTACTTTATTCTATATGGTCATTAAAGTATTAATTTTTCTTGTTCGTGTTAAAATATTTTATGTTATTGATATATTTTTAAACACATATCTTAAAATATTTTACTTAACCAGTAGATATAGAAATACATATTTTTTTGTTTCCTAAGTTGTCTGAGTATTGAGATGACCACATGCTTAACCTTTAGCTTTAGAAACCATGACTTAGAGACCTCTAAGACATAAAAACCACCCAATAAACGCACCTCGTGTGGACCACACCATACCTTAACATTGTTGTAATTTCTATCACTGAGTTTTGAACTAGTGACCTTCACATCTCAGAGTGTCTTAAAAATACACACCATCACCATCTATTCTACCACCCATGGTCTTAAATATTGAAATATTTTATTTATATAACACATTGAATTATTATTATTATTATTATTTCAGTTTTACTTATCCACTTCATATTAAGACTCAAATGAATTAAGGATGTAATTTACTCTTTTAGTTTCAAATAGTTCCTCTATTATTTTCCTATAAATATATTAGTGGTGTAATTATTTTATTTTGGTAACATTAAATTAATCATATATATATATATATATATATATATATATATATATATATATATATATATATATATATAATTTCTCCCTTTAAATTGGGAGATATGAAATTGAAATTAAAATATATTAATTAACAATTATATTCAAATATTTACTAGATTAATTTTTTTTTTTAAATAAAGAAATAAACATCATTTTGAGGCACAAAAGTTAAAAATATATATATATCTTTTCTCATTTTAAATTACTTAAATCTATGTATGAAGTTGATATAAACATAAGATATTTAATATTGACCTTTAATTATTTGTGCAAACAATGATGAAATTAGAGAGCTCAGGAATATAAGGGATGAGAATAAATTAAAAAAATTGTAGAATTTTTGCTTTTTATCCATCAATGTCCTTAGATTTACCTTTAGTAAGCTACTTAAACCAAAATACTATCTTCTAAAGATAAAACTTATTTCTCTATAGGAATGGTTTACTTATCGTTTATTTCATCAGAGGATTTATAAAGCTTTCCAACATATGAATTATAGTTTCTCAAAGGAAGCATATATTCTCCATTAATCATATGAGTAAAAATAGTCCTCTAGTAATTCTTAGGATCTAGCATAAAGAGGTACAAAACATTCTCTTGTTTTCTATTGATATGACCTGTTTTATTCCATTTTATTCCTTTTAATTAAGGATTTGCGCATAACGTTTATGGTTGTAGGGACATGATATAAGTGTTCATTTTATATAAGACTTCGATATGGAATTTTTGATGAAAGTAGAGAGAGTTGTTATATAATTATGACATGGTTTTTTGGTATTTCCCTTGATAGATAGGAAATTTAATTCATTATTTAAATATTTTTTAAATTTTCTATCTTTTAATTCTGTAATATCAAGCAATTTTTATTATCATCAATTATTGTTTCTCTTAACGATGGATCTATTCAACACCTAGAGGCTCAAATCTCTTTAGGTGCAAACCTCCTTTAGAGTGAGAAACTTAAATAAATATTTGAACCTCAAGGGATTTCATCCCTTCGACACTTTATATTATCACGATATATATATATATATATATATATATATATATATATATATATATATATATATATATATATATATATATATATATATATATATATATATATATATATATATATATATATATATATATATATATAAGAAATAAATCAACCTCCTTCTTCACCTAAGGGATAGATTATTGTTGCTTGTACTATGCCATCCCATAGGTATAAACACTTAATATTTCACAAGGCTTGGATTCAATACAAAAATATTCATTAAGGAATTATAGTTCATCTTTCCAGTATCTGAGATTTGAACTTGGGTGGGTAAGATAACAACCATCCCAACTAACAACCTGATATAACCCTAATTCACAAGTGTGTGTGTGTGTGTGTGTGCGTATTTATTTATGTACATATAAACAAACACACACACACACACACAAACCAAGTGGTAACTCGATTTTGAGCATAAAAGGAATTACACATATTTTATTCTGAGCACCATACCAGTATGTATGTGTATCTTATATCAACTCCATGTTAAGAATGGAAGAAATTTTGCATCTCCTTTATTTTGAGCAACTCACTAATAAAATTTTCCAGAAACAGAATTCCTATCGAGATTTTAGTTTTTCATTATTTAAATTATATCTTTAAATGTACCCCTTGGGAATTCTGAATGCATAGACTAAAAAAACTAAACATGAAATTTCCAAAAATCCTTACTAGTTTAATATAAAAATGATGAAAATATATGTGTTTTGCAAAAATGTAAAATAGTTAGATTACCCTTTCACCTCTAACAATAGGAATATTTTAAGTTTTAAATTGTTTCATACAATATATATACTAACATTGAAATAGTTTACCCAACATTTGCATCTAAATATTTTAGTTTCCATTTCTTTATACAATATTTACATAGTTAAAAAGTAATAATTTATTTTACATTGTTATTGAAGTATTTAATTTTCTTGTTTGTGTTAAAACGTTTTATGTTATTGATATATTTTTAAACATGTCTTAAAATATTTTACTTTATTAAAATATATGTTTTTCTATTTTCTAGGTTATGTGAGTGCTAAGATGAATGTGTTCTTAAGCTTTGGCTTGAGAAAGAGCGACCCATGAATCTCTAAGACACCCAAATTGACCAAGGATCACACATGGTCTGTTCCACACCAAAACTTAACATGGTTGTATTTTTTTCCATGAAGTTTTGAATGAGTGACCTTTACATCTTAGAAGGCCTTTGCAATACACATGATCACTATCTATTCTATGACCCATCGGCTTAAATATTGAAATATTTTGTTCATATAACACATTGAATTATTATGATTATTTTAAAAAAAATTCTTATCCACTTCATATTAAGAATTAAATGAATTAAGCATCATTTTTTTGTATTAGGATGTAATTAACTCTTTTTAGTTTGAATTAATTTTTTCTATAAATATATCAAATTGATGTCAAATTATTTTATTTAATGTCGAACTTGAAATATATTTTTATAATTAAAAAAAAGAAAAATCTTTTCTTTTTATTTTATATCTTTGAATTAATATATATGAAATCAATATTGAAATATATTAGTTAACAAGGATATTCAAATCTTTTATTACATTAAATATTTTAAAAATTAAAATAATAGACATATTCAATATAGTATAATATAATATAATTTTTATTTTATTTTTCCATTTTCAATTACTTAACTATCAATATCAATATAAGGCTGGTATAAAGTTAAGGTACTTAATATGGACATACTATTATTTTATCAATTTCTGGCGAAATATATCTATATATTTTTAAGATGACATGTTAACTCTATATTTCACTCTTCTATTTTAAAAAGTTTTTAAATAAGTCTAACCAAATATACATAGTCTAACTACACTGGTTGCTTCGAAATGCTTAAATCATGTTACATTGCATGTGATTATTATCGAATTTTTTTACAAATATACATAGTTATTTTTATTTTTTTAATTATATTTAAAATTTAATTATCTGATAAGAAATATTTTATTTTTATTTAAAATAAACATCTATCAACTCAAAGTTCAACATGGAAGGAATTGAAAGTATTCATCATAATCAGTTGTGCAATGTGCCTCTCCATGCAAAAAATTTCTTCGATGTGGCTTTTATGTATGGAAGAAATTAGAGTTACGATTTAGGTTTATGATTCAATATAGGTTCATGGTCATTTAAGATATCAACTTTTACCCTTTGGTTTGTCAGTGGAATATGATGGAATATGAAATTCCACATAGAATACAAGTCATGTCTTTGGATTTTGGGAACTTTCTTAGACAGTTTATTAGACTAAATTTTACCCTTTGGTTTGTAAGTGGAATATGATGGAATATGAAATTCCACATAGAATACAAGTCATGTCTTTGGATTTTGGGAACTTTCTTAGACAATTTATTAGACTAGTAGAATCTAATTTTGTCTCCAATTAAAAGGACGTTGCCTTATTTACTTTCTTGTAAAAGGTAAAATTTGTTGAACATGTGTTTTCATTAATTTCAAAGAAAGGGTTATTAAAGCAAGTGGTGTCATTGATTAGAGTTGTGATGCGATCACTATAATTGGTTGGAATCCTTCATACATAAGATATCTATAGTAGTCATACGTTGAAGTTTCCTTTCCCATAGGTACCAACAATAAAGGATCTTGCTAAGTGTTAGTCTCCTATACCAATAGGTGTCATTTTTCATGATTGTCTTGATTGAACTATGGAATATGTTCCAAACCCAGCACTGTGAGCAAGGTGTTCCATATTCTTGAAAAAAAAATCAAAAAATTTAAAAATGTAAGAGGGTATACCCTAAAGAGAAAATGAAAGGGTAAAAAGAATAATGTGGTCGAAAAAGTGAAAGAAATGAACCCCAAGCAAAAAAATAGACCAAGGAAAGTGTGGAAAATCTAGTATACTACTATTTCATTCTTGTAATAAAGCAATTGTGTGCAGCTTGTCAAACTTTTGCCACAATTTATGAAGAGTCAAGCTATTTAAACTTGACTCATTCATGTTTCAATTTCATGTTGTAGAATAGAGAATAAATATCGTGACGAAACTAGGTTTAATCTTGTAAATAAGTAGATAGGTAAGAAAGTTAATAAAAAAGGTGCTCAACGGTTTAATCTGAGCCATGGATGTAATAAGGGTAGAATTAGATAGATTTTCCATGTAAAGAAAAAATGTTGATAAGGGTTTGCGAGTCTAAATGCACCTAATAAAGAAAGAGAAAAATGGTAGTGTGGTAGATGAGGTGAGTAGATGGTGTTGCAAATTTTTATTTGATGAATGATGGTGCTGGATATGTTTAATCTTTTACCTTCATCACAAGTACTGAAGCAGAAAATGCACTAGAAAATTCACACAAAGCAAATCCAAAATCATTAACTTCCCACATCACTTTCTCCCTAAGTTTTTACTAATTTACCCAAAGTGCTAAGGTATTTGGAGATCAAAGGGGTTCAAGGAATTTCCTTGACTTTTGGAGGGACTGGACCCTCAGCCTAATGATCAAAAAGACTTAAGTACTTGAGATCATTCATCATTATAATCATTCACCTTTAACCTTTTCCTAAGTAAAATCCAATTTTACTTAGGAAAATCATCCTATATTTCACAATAAACCCTCAAGATTACTTGTTATTCTAAGTCTAAGTGTTGAAGTTGATATAATGTGGTTTACTTCAGAAATCTTCACTTTCTTAGATGTGCAAAGTATTTTGAGTTGTCCTTGTCCCTTTTTCATATTTACATTTAACTCTATTTACTAAATCCCTAGTGAAAATAACTTATCCTAAGTATATAACTCATTTTATATAAATATCCAAAAAACCCATCTTATTATAAAGTTTAACCAAAGTAGTTATTTCCCAATTATTCATTGAAAACCCACATTATGCACCCTTTGGTTAAAATATATCATTATGTAATATCCCCGCCCTTATGATAAGTTAATTATATTGGTTAATTTATCATATAATCAAAACATATATGAGAAAGCTTTAAACATATGGTATATATGTTTAACACAAAAAATAATAAACTTGAAGTTTTATTTTAAAAAACCAAAACTTTGGAAATAATCCCTTTCTCCCCGTACCCAACGCTTTAACTCCAAGTTAAAAATCCCCGCTATGTCCATTCCCCAACCTAACTCGAGTTAAAAAAACTAAGTCTCGCTCCAGCTTGAGCCCTTTATAACCACGGGATTAATTAATTATGAAAGTTAATTAACAACTAGACTCCACCAATCAAATCCCACTTGGAGCGATTAAATGATGATAAATATGCCAGACATACCTTTTAACTTCCCACCATCTCCGTCCTCCCGACCATTGGATCGCCCCTCCAGTTCAACGCTCACATCGATCAACTAGTCGTCCCTTGTCGGAACTTTAACACGCGGGAGCACGGTGGTATTGGACGAGTCCTCCGGCCACGTGTCCATTGATTACGGAATGTTGCCCTCGCACGTTTAATACCACTATTGCCCATAAGCGGTGCGATTTATTTCTTACCACGGGCCACCTTACGTCGATGACCCATGCGAAATGACGTCATTCCTCGAAAAAAAAATAAAAACCCCTTTTTGACTTTTGGAATAAAACAAATTTTCGTGTTTTTTTTATGTCATTTTTCATTATTTGAAAGCGAGGCGCGCAATCGCTACGAGAATTCGAATTTTCCTTTAAATCTCTTGTTCTATGCGATTTCGCTCCGATCATGGGACCGGTGTTGGGCATCCTCTTGCCACCACTTGATACAGTGGAAATCCCGGTTGCCTCCGAAAACGGGTATTTATTCTATTGCGCTCCGAACTTAAAAGATACTCTTGTGTTCCTTGTTTTCGAATCGGTCATCGAAAATATTATTCCTAAGATCATTCACGAGTTTTAAAGGCTGTGAATTGTTCCCACGAAGCGCAATGCAAATTCCCTCATTAAAGGCGAAATCGCGCCCCGACACTGTGAAGAAAACACGAGAAACTTCCATTTTGAATACACAAGAACCAAAATGGAAGCTGCGACGTATGAATGTAACTCCATTGAATGCCCCCACGGAGTGTTAGAATATTGCCCTTAGTGGATAAAGACTTCCAAATTAAAGACTTAGTGTTTGATGAAAGCCCCCTTAGAAGTTATTGTCGCTACGGAAGACAATTATTCGAAGGATTTGATGTCATTGGGTTGTGGGAATCCAATTTCTCAAGATATCTCATCCCCTCGGTCATTACTTGAAATTATCCCACTATTGCCATTCTAACTATGATCCATTTCAAGAAGGCTGTAATATCCCACGGCAGTGTTCTTTTCCCCATTACTCCCCAAGCTATCAATGCAATGCTAGATTTTGAAACTGATCAAGAACTAGCACCTTTGTCTATGGAAAAACTGATTGAAAAAGTCTAATCAATTGACCCGAAAAATTGAAGTCCATTTGCCGAAATTTTTATGTTGCTGAACATCAACCTAGGGAGCCCTCCTCTATGGTTTTTATTATTTTACTATTGGGAAGGCTCATCCTAAATATGATATATGTTGTCTTGGGTTTCAATACAAGTGAATATGTTGATGAAATAACCCTAGTTTTGTTGTCTATCTTTACTCCTGGGCAACCTCACTACAGGTAAAATATGACTTTGCACATCTTTCATAGCCAATAAAATCCACATTGAGTTCATGAGGCTAGATGATGAGAAAGTGTTTAAATATTCCTCGGTTATTTATCATCTCATTATCTATTATCAATCAGAAAATTTCCCTTTCCATTATTTAAAAAAGCTTGATGCTAATGGAAACCCTAGGTCGATTATATTTTGGTCTCCCATGGTCACTCTCTTCCTACGATTCTCCCTATTCATGCGAGTTCATCGATACTTGTATATCACCTTTGTGACAGCGAATTCCTCCTCAAGGCTCGATAATGAAATCAAGAAGACCTTGCGGCTTTCAAGGACATATAAAGGATTGGAGATTGGTATTTATATCAAAACCATTCGGTCATCTGAGAATCTATGGATGTGAATTACATCCATTCAAGTTGCCAAAGTATGTGCCCATGAGACATTTTACCTTGGAATATTTCAAGCAAATGAATAATTACGACATGATTCATTTTTGTAGTGTGAAAAAGAAAAGCCCAACTCGAGATTAAAGATCAACTAGGTCCCTTCATATGCAACTCTAGGGATGTTGAGCGAGAAGCGAGAAGATATACTACAAAACCATTGCAAGTTCCAAAGAACTTTAAGATTTGGGTTTCTTATGATCCATTTGGTTTTATACGTGAAAAAAGAATAAAGAACAAATCATCCTCCCACATGCCAAAGTTCACGAAATAGAACAATATGTTTAATCAAGATGAATGGGTGGAAGAAACACTAGTTGAGGAAGAAAGTGAAGAAGACAAAATGAACAAAATTATGAAAGAACTTGAGAAGAAGTATGACCTAAGTCATGGTCAAGTGCGGAAGTAATTCACATTAGCACTTCTTCGACGGCAAATCTACAACGATTGATTACAGGGAAGGCGGTTCATCAATTGCGGCGAGTCGAAAAGGCAAGGAAAGGAACACAAAATACGGAGTCATTGAAACTTTAATCATGGCGAGAGAAACCTCAAACCTATAGAGCACACGATCAAACACAAGTTTCTCCCACTCAAGTAAATCATCCACGAAGTTTCAGAATTACAAACTCCATCAATATAGAAATGGGCAAGAAAAGGCGAGGGTTCGAGATACTACTCCTTCCAAAGAATCCTCGAGCCATATCAAACCAAAAGGCGAAACTCAATACACGGGGAAGTGGAAATAATATAGATGAGATGTTTGATGATGGAAGAAGATAGTCAACTAGCGGCTGCGGTAGTATGACACACACACAAATCAGAAAGGAAAAGCTTTGCAAAAACGATTTGAAATCTTAAGAAGTATCTTCTTTTAGGCCACCAAAAAAGAAGGGGGGGGGGGGGGGGGGAAAAAGAACTTTCATTAATATAAAGTCAAAGAATGATCCATTGAGAATGAAGGTATATGATCAATATACGAAAATGGCTCATAATCAAGGGAAAGGTTAATGTCGGCATTTGACATTTCACAAGGCAAAATGATGATGAGCCACTTCAAGTCCCAAGTACCAAAACCCATGACGGTGATTATATTGGAACAAATTTTAAGGTCCTGGAAAAGGACATTCATCCTTTGGACCAGATAGAGAAATTTGCATAAACAAAGTAGGGAAATGGTCTATTCCACTCTTCTTGATAAGGCCATGGCAGCCCTAAGGTACGCAAGATTATTTAAATAACACAAGCACCCAATTGCAAATTGAGAAGGCCTCCTTCTCGAGGCCAAAGATAACGAGAATAAAGTCTCTGGAAGACATAATCAATGACTTGGGTCACAACCCCAAGGATATCAAAATCATTGAAGCACTAATTAAAAATAAAAAAGATGATGACATATTTACTTACTTTGACATTTGGGAAATTACCCGGCCTCAGACATCCCAGGACCCAAGAGTTTTTAAAGGGAAATTCACGGGGAAGAGATAATGGAGTTGCTCTTAAAAATGGTGACCGGCCCAGGTGAGAAACGAGAGAAAATTGGAACAAGCTTTACGGGAAAAGGAAGCTATCATGCAAACATCTGCTTAAAGATCACTACGGAGTACCACAACGGTAAATCAACAAACGAGCCGGCGCGAGGGTAAACACTCCCCGGTTTAAGTTTTGATGAATTGATAAAACAAATGGAAAGTTTACAACTAAGAGTCACGAGAACTTCAAACCACAAAATTGCGGTTAGAAAATTTGGAGCGAAATATGATACATCTAAAAAAGGCTATTGATAATACCGGGAAATTAAAAGATTGGAAAGATTGGTTAAGGCTTCGAAAAACATCTTTCATTAGAAAAGCCTTTGAAAGAAATAAATGAAATTCTTTGGGATAATATAATTGAGTTAATAAAAAGTATTTGGCCCTCTGTTCGAAGCAATTTTTGAACAAAATGACTTGATTAAAGTAGCTTAGGAAGAAATAAACGGAACAAGAGATGAATTAAGAGCGGTTTGAGCGAGGCCAATCAACTTATACAATTTTTTAACCTCGGACTAAGCAACAACTTGCGGTATTAGGAATTGAGGACATAGTAGGCACTATTTTGGAGATAAAAAGAGTTTTCACAAAAGAACTTTATGCGAGAATTTAGAAAAGGGGTATGAATATTAAGGTGATATTAATACTTTCAAAGGAAAATTTTAGGTTTTATTAGATAGTGGGTTACCGATCCTATGCTCTGGGGGGACAGATAATGGTTTAAAACCCATGTGAGAAAATAGATATCATGCTCATAATACGGCTACTCATTCTATCGGTTTGTGAAGCAACATATGAGGAGAAATCTCTATTAAAGTTGAAGAATTTATTTTATCTTGAACATGAAATAAAGTATTTGTTCCCTAATCAACCCACTTTTTACAAACTCACGAGAGGCCGATGAGACGACTTGAGAGAAACTTAAAAGGACCATAATATGAAGATCAATGGTGGGATGACTTATTGGAAATATTATGAAATTTATCTTCGGGTTGAAGTTTTATCTTTTTACTATTATTAAAAAGATAAAAAATGAGCACGAATAAAGTATTAGTTGCATAGGTTAAAGTATTGATGAAACAAAGAGTATTAGACAAGCTAAATAATTACTAAAAGGGATGACATCGAGCCCTATTATAGCACACCTTGCTCGGCATCCTCCAAAAGGAGGAAACAACACATCAGCAATTACTTTTGGTCCTGTTTAGGAGACAATTTGTCTCATTTTTATTGTAACTTACTCATTAGTCACCCTATATTATTGGCTAAGTTAGTGTGATATTTTTTCAATCATTTTTGTATAAATAAACCCTCAAAGAGAGTATTGAGGGTGGATTCTACTACTTCGTTGTGACATTGATATTTTTGGAATAAAAGTGTTTTGGAGAAATTTACTTGTGGCTTCTTTGGATGACAATTTGAAGCTCGGGACTTTTACGGAAGTTCATGTGTCGGACTGAGTTCAATAAGTCTTTCGATCCTATGTTTTAAGTTTATATACATTTTATAATATCATTGTGTCCATTTCTAAATAATTGACATAAAATAATAAATCAGAATTTACTTAATTGTACTCTGATTTCAGTTGTAATTATTCTTAATGTTTTCTTCTAAATTGGTTATAAGCAACGAATTCTTAATTTCTCTTGCTTCTATAATTTAAACATTTTGATTACCATAGTAAAGAATTCTTCACTGCTTTTTATTTGTAATCATTTCATTTCTTTCTTTTGAACATGGAGAAAGATTCTTAACTGCCTTTCATCCCTTCAAACCCATTCCATCCACTTTAAATTTTAAGGATTGTTCTCTATTTGGCTATCTTGCCACCTTGCAAAGCCATCTTGTGTAGAATGAAAATCCGGTAAAGCCATCCTTTGACTCCATAGCCCGGTGGCACGAAAATATTCAACCTTTCCCTTAGTTGGCGAATTCCACCATTTTCAAACAAATTTCTTGGGCTAACTAACCTAGGCTTTCTAAGAACAAAGATAAATTATAAAGAGAGAGCCCTCTCTAGATGCGAGATTGACTAGATTACGCATACGAAGGTTGGTTTGTGGTTACCTCGGTATACTTTCCTTTTCCTGACTTCGAGGGAGAACTTGAGTGATAACATAGTGGCGACTCATTGAGGGATACGAATCATCTTTATTGTTCACTTATAAACTATAGACGAGTACGAAGATCAACCCAGGTAGCCTTTGAAATTGCTTTTTCTCTTCTGGTGCAAAAGTAAATAAATATTTAACATGGGTCAATCCTAGAGTTTAGGTTATATGCGAACCTTAGTTTCAAAATGTTTAAACAGACTCTCTAGTTCAATAAAACTTTGAGAAAATTTTAATCACAAATCATTATTTCTTGAAGTATTTATAGAAGTTGTATTTATTTTTCAATTAAAACCAAAAATCCAAAAACACATAGTCTAAGAAAACTGGCTTCCGAAAAGTTCGACATCTTAGGTCAAATCCCGACCCTAATCCACCACCAATATTTGAAAATCCAAATCGATCCCTAGGATTCTTAGAAGAAAAGGAAGTCAAGAAAGTTACGAAAGAGGAAGTCAAGAGGATTCGGGAAGTTCTAGACCACTTTCTAGATACGCATCTGTCCATGAAGGTTATATACGTTGATGAAATTCCTTTTGATGAACGTTTTGAAACATGTATTTGTGAATTTTCTGAAACCGAATTAACGGATTAGTTCTTCGGATCATTTTATTTTGAAGATTTGCAATTCAGATTTGTTTCGTATCACCTTGACAGAACAATTCTGAGAACTCTATTCAATCTGAACAAACCTTTGAAGAGCATTCAAACATCTCTATAATTCATGAAGCTTCCTCAAGTTCGATTCTTTTCTCAAGCTTTTTCAAACACCTTGTCCCCCTTCTGCTCCTCCATCCTCCTACCGGACCATCGCTCACCATTGTCCCACTATATCTTCCAATGGCCAATCGATATGCCCCTTTAAGGGTTGTCCCCTGACAACCCTGTTGGCACCACGGGATTATCGAGGTAAGATAGCTCCTTTTGACGGTTCGAGGGTACTTACACGGCTCAACAACACACCAAAGGATAGTGATTACTTTGAGTTTTGTGAAATTGATGCGTGTTCGCATGAGAATTTTGTTGAGAGTCCTGCGGGAAGTTAGAACATGGTTTAGGGCTCTTTCCCGAATAGTATTGCGGTTACCGAAGCTTTGTATAGGGAATTTTTTGAATAGATCGGAGAAGAAAATATGCTCTTCGGATCCTATCATAATTTGAAAAATTAAGGAGAAGACCAAATGAAACGGTACAAGATTACATCATTAGATTTAATGAAGCCTACAACGCGATCCCTCAAAACCTTAGAGCCCTCCGGACTCGGTATTGGTTAAATTTCACGATGGTTTGACTCGAAGCATCAACATATTCACTGGAGAAGAGCCCCTCAAACCTTAGAGGAAATGCAAAGCATTGTGGTTAGTGTGGAAGCAAATGCGATGATAGAAAAACGAGCCGAGCTAGGGCCAAAAGAAGAATGCCTATGAATGAAGAACAGCAAGCTTTTGAAAAGCTAGATGCAATCATTAAAGGTATGGAAAGATTGGAGATAGAGTGGAAACAATCAAAAAAGAAAATATCTTTGGTGATAATATTGTAAGAAACCCAAACTTTAGAAGAAGCAGACAAAATATTGGAAAGAATGTCACACGACCAAAAAATTAGGCCACCTTTCCAAGAAAACTTTGTTGAAGGGTTCAACTTCGAACAACCTACGAGAAGATGTAGAAATAAACGATATGACGATGACAAAAATGAACCGAAGTTTTCATACGGGATGATCAAGAAGATCACATGCTTCAGAAACATTCCAAACTCATTCGGGTGAAACTTTTGATTTTAAGGAAGGCTATGACAAAGCCAAGTTTATGAGGTTCATAAACATTCAATTTAGAAGCATATGGATTGATGTGCCGAGAGAATAGCAAACGAGGAAAGCGCAAAACAAAATGTCAAAGGTAAAAGTTAACCTCCTGGCAAAACATTCCCCACAATACAAGTCTTGTCTGGGACAACTTCTAACCCTTCAAGTCCAATAATTGAAGATGTATACGACAAACAACCAAACAATAAACAACAATCTAATAATTTTCCTCCTGTGAAATGTATAAGCTTGATGAAAATTATTGAAAACACCTTCAAAACAAAATTTCACTCACGAAAAAGAGAAAACGTTGAAGACCCAAAAAATAGAGAAAACCCATTGTGCCAAAACACTAAAACTCAAGCAGAAAAACCTTTCAATTTAGAGGCTGAAATAGGCAAACTAAAGATAGTTTGTTCCTTTGCTTATCAAAATTGGCTAAACATGATGTCTATAGAAGCCAAATTAGCAAAATCATAAACATTAACATTCTTGGATTGGATGATTCGGTAAATATTCTTGATGATCCGCCCAAACTCTTGGTTTGGCCCGAAATAAATAACTTAAACCGGAAAGTGGAGGAACTCCTCCATTTTATGTAAGCACAGATATTCATGACAAGATACTCCACAATGCTATGTTAGATTTTACTGACATCCCACAATTTTATGCCCAAAGCTAGTGATGGAAAGATTAAATCTAGACATTACCGGACACGTACAGATTTGTTTTCTTTTGATTCTAGTCGGGTAAAATGTTTAGGTTTGATTAAAGATTTGTGTGTTACTTTGGTGCAATACTGCTAAATATGTTCGGTGGATATAGTAGTGGTTGATATCCCTCCTAAATATGGTATGTTGTTGTCTATATCTTGGGGTGCTAAACTTGGAGGATCTATTCAACTGGACATGTCATATGCCACTATTTCAGTTTTTGGTCAACCTAAAAGATTATATAGAGAAACCTTGATGAAGTACTTGGTGAGTAGCCATGAGAAGCACAGAAAACTTCCTTGTCTATTCTATACATTACGTGCTGGACTCTTTTATTTTATACAATCTTTTAGATTGGATCTTCCCATGAAATAGAAGCTCGAGAATTGGAAACTACAAACAAAACTATAAAACAAAACTACTATGAAGATTGAAGAGATTTCTGAAAACAAGGAAACTGAGATGATCAAGAAATATCGAGAAAAAACCAAACAACTAGCTCATGTCCAAGGAAACATTTTAAAACAATTGATGAGGATTATGAACATGAAGTGTGGCATTTAAATTTGATGAGCAATGAAACAAATTAGGAGCCGGAAGTGGGATTTGGTTACATAATGTTGAAGATAATCATGCTGAAGGTCATGCTTATAGGTTGAATTTCCAAATGCACTAACAACATGGAAGAGTACGGCTCTTTTATTAGGGCTTAAACATGTCAAAAAGTTGGGCTATCGGAGTATCAATCATAGGAGATTAGAGCTAATCATTCAACAAATTAAAGGATAATGTTCAACAAAAGACATGAGATTGAAACAATACGGAAAGCAGGTTGTAGAAATTCTCAACTTTTCTTTCTAGCTCGACTTGCCAAGATTCCCGAAACAAAATTTTCATGCTCACGAGTCTCTGATATTTGTGAGTACATGTAAATTACCTTTTGATCCTAATCATCGGCTTTAAATTTGAGATTGAACTTATGGGCCCTTCTATACCCGGATAATCTTTTGAATTGTAGTATTTCTAAGCCAGCAAAAATGCAAATCCAATAGTTTTTTGACACTTCAAAATGAGTTTTCTAATAGTAATCTAGATGAAGACATAACTATTGATGAATTTGATCAAGAAAAAGAACAAAAAATAGATATTTCAATATAAAATGAAATTCATATGCGCAACCACATTCCACGGAGAAAAGACATACGGAAATTTGAAACACATGGAATACGATGAAATCATAGAAGATGAGACGAAATCATCAATTTAAAAGATAATCATTTTCCCAAAGGATTAACTCCTTTGGAAGATATTTTTGACTCAAATGATATTCCATTTAGACCTAAAATGGAACTGTTGAAAGCTTATATGGAATAATGCAACTTAGGAACCCCAGAAAATCCCAAAATGGTTAAATTATCCAAATCTCTACCAGAAGATCAAAAGGTTAAATACGTTGAACTCTTAAAGGAATTCCAGGATGTTTTTGCCTAGAGTTATGAAGACCTTAAAGCATATGATACATCCATAATTCAACACACTATACCTTTGAAACCAGATCAGAAACCTTTCAAACAAAAGCTTAGAAGAATAAATCCTGTTTTATTACCCTCAATTGAAAAGGAAATAAAAAGGATGTTTGAAGCAGGGATTATAGCTCCTATTAGATTCTACGAGATTAGGTTTCTAACACAGTGAAAAGCGGAGAAATCGATTTGTGTGTGATTTAGAAATTTGAATAAAGTTTCCTTTAAAGGATAACTATCCATTGCCTAAAATGGACCATATTCTACGGAAGGGTAGTGGGATCCTCTAGGATATCTCTACTAGATGGATTTTCGAGGTATAGCTTGATTTTGGTTCATCTGAGTGTTCGGGACAAAATAGCATTTACAACACCATGGGGTACGTTTAAATATGTCAAAATGCCATTTGGACTCAGAATGCGGGGAGCTACATTTCAAGAGCAATGAACATTGCTTTTGCTAAAAAGTACATGATTTTGGTTATTTATCTAGATGATTTGGCTGTTTTTTCTAAAACGGATAGAAACACATTTAGATCATTTAAGGCAAGTATTTATAAAATGCGGGAAATATGGGATTTATTTCAACCCTAAAAAGTCATTGTTTGGTTTGGAAGAAGGAAAGCTTTTAGGCCATATTATTTCTAAAGATGGCATTAGGATTGATCAGAAAGAATACAAGCAATTTTACGGATATAAATACGAAACATAAAGAGTTGCAAGCATTCATAGGAAAGATTAATTTCTTGAGAAGATTTATTTCTAGTTTAGGTGAGTTACTTAGATTGCTTACTAACATGTTGAGGAAAGATTCAAGCATTAGTAGATTTGTAGAAGCCAAGAAATCATTTGAAGAAATCAAAATGGCTTTAACAAGAACACCCGGTTCTTACCCGGTCCAAAAGTTTGACGATTTCATTATTTTTCAGTTTAGCCTGAACCACAATTGCGGTTGTTTTACTACAAAGATGACTAGGGATGTGAAAAACCAATTTCCTTTTTAGTAAAGCACTTAGGGATCTATGTTAAAATACAATATCATGGAGAAACGAGGCTTTTCATTGGTAAAAGCAATTAATAGTTTCGGAAGTTTATATATTGTATTCTCATGTGATAGCTTATGTGCCTAATGCGCTAGTTAAAGACATTTTGACTCAAGATGGCATTGAAGGCAAAAGAGGTAAGTGGATAGCTATCCTAAATGTTTAGGAATATGATATTGAAATTAAACCAACAAAACTCATAAAGAGTCCAAAGTTTGGCTCAACTCATATTTGAAACTAATTGCCAAGCCTTAGACATCAATGAGCGGATGACAAACATGAGATGGCGACTCCACGGATCGATCCAAGCTTTCTTAGATTCTCCGTAGTACAACGATATTATTCATGTTTTATTAAACTGCCAAGCTCCTCCGGGGTTGTCTAGAACCAAACGAATTTTTGAAAATGACATCTTTGAAATATTGTATTTTAGATGGCACTCTATTTTGGAAAAATCATGAAGGAATCTTATTGAATTGTCTATTAAAAGATGAGCGAAAGTTCTTAATGAATTTCTGCGAAGTTGTGGAGGACATCTCTGCGGAAATCAGCTGAGACAAATCTTAAGTACAGTTTCTTGTAACCTTATTTTACGATGTTAAGAAATTTGTGACATCTTGCGCTAAATGTTGAGTGTTTGAGGGTAAAAGAAAGTTGTTACCTTTGCCATTAAAACCAATTTCCACGAGAAAGACCTTTTCAACAATGGGGATTAGATTTTATTGGAGAAATCACGTCCCCCTTCTTCGGGGCAACACGAGATGGATTCTTACGCCGAGACTACTTCACTAAATGGATTGAAGCTATCATGCAGACGAGGCCAACGGCCCTGCAGCAATTATAGGGTTTTAGAACTAATATACTTTCAAGATTTGAGTACATCCCGAGAGGAGATTATAGCAGATAATGCTGCTGCATTTAAGTCAAATAAAATGATTGAGAAAACACGTAGTAAATATCATATTACTTTAGGCCATTCATGACTTATTAACCTCGGGGGTAAATGGTGGCGAAGTCTTGATAAAAGCCTTATTAATATCATTAAAAAATTATTGGAAGAAAATAAAAGAAGCGGCATAAGAAACTTACTAATGCATTGTGGGCAGACAGGACTTACAACTAAGAAATCAATTGGAATTCAGTCCATATGAATTATTTTATGGTCTTGAAATAAAGATTTCCATCATCTTTAGGAATTCTTGTTATGGGGAAATTACTTGAGAAGGCTCAAGTGGAACCAAATGAAATTCGGAGAGAAGAATAATCAAACAATTCACTTGCAGCAAACCGAGAGAAGAAGTATACCAATGATCCTCTGGAAGTCTTGCGGGGAAAAGTTAGAGAAATGTTTGACGAAGAATTAAGGTAAGGATTTTCAGCAAGAGACAAAGTCCTAAGATGGTATTCCGGAAAGGGAAGAGAAAGGAAACATGGAGAATTTGATTTCTTATGGAAAGGGCCTTACATCATTCATGCCCTACAAGGGAACAACACATACTTTTGAAGAAGTTGGACAATTAGAGCGAGGAAGGGACCGATCCAATGGTCGAGATCTTTGGCTTACTATTTTTAATCCTATTTATACTAGGATGTTTTGATTTTTCTAACTTGTGCATAATATATCCTTTTCTAATGTATTTTTGATTGGATGGTGACTTATTGGAGTTGAAGCTGAAGTGAAGGCCTAAGCTTCAAAGTTTGCTATCATATGTACAATAAAGCTACCGAAGGAAAAGGAGATTACATAGTTCGGTTGAAGACATTTGGGCATCGACCTGTTATTTCTTTACTTTTCACAAGGAAAAGCCATCCCCCAGGCAGGTGTTAGTCTCCTATACCAATAGTACATCATTTTTCATAATTGTCTTGATTGAACCATGGAATATGTTCAAACAACACATGTGACAAAGGTGTTCCATATTCTTCGAAAAACCAAAAAAATAAAAAAATTTAAAAAATGTAAAGAGGGTATACCCTAAAAAGAAAAATCAAAGGAGTAAAAAAGAATCGAATGGTCAAAAAAGTGAAGAAATGAACCCCAAGCAAAAAAATAGACCAAGAAAAGTGTACAAAATCAAATGCCACTACTATTTCATTCTTGTAATAAAGCAATTGTGTGCGGCTTGTGTTAAACTTTTGCCACAATTTATGAACGATCAAACTATTTAAACTTGACTCATTCATGTTTCAATTTCATGTTGTAGAATAGAGAATAAATATACGACCAAACGGTTTAATCTTGAGGATAAGTAGATAGGTAGAGTTAATAAAAGGTGCTCAACAGTTTAATCTGAGCGCTTGGATGTAATAAGGGTAGAATTAGATAGATTTGCGATGTAAAAGAAAAAATGTTGATAAGGGTTTGCAAGTCTAAATGCACCCTAATAAACAAGAGAAAATGGTAGTGTCAAGTATATAGGGTAGGTAGATGGTGTTGCAAAGTTTTATGTCATGAATGATGGCGGAATATGTTTAATCTTTTACCTTCATACAAATGCCGAAGCGGAAAATGCCTTTGGAAAATTCACAAAGCAAAAGTCAAAATCATTAACTTCCCATCACTTTTCTAAGTTTTTACTAATTCCCCCAAAGTGCTAAGGTATTTGGAGATCAAAGGGAGCTCAGGCATTTCCTTGACTTTTGGAGGGACAGGACCCTAAACCTAATGATAAAAGACTTAAGTACTTGAGATCATTCATCATTACAATCATTCACCTTTAACCTTTTTCTAAGAAGATATCCTATATTTCACAATAAACCCTCAAGATTACTTGTTATTCTAAGTCTAAGTGTTGAAGTTGATATAATGTGGTTTTTACTTGAGAAATCTTCACTTTCTTAAATGTGCAAAGTATTTTGAGTTGTCCTTGTCCTTTGTCCTTATTTACATTTAACTCTATTACTAGATCCCTAGTGAAAATACCTTATCCTAAGTATATAACTCCTTTTATATAAATATCCAAAAAACCCATCTTATTATAAAGTTTAACCAAAGTAGTTGTTTCCAATTATTCATTGAAAACCCACATTTGCACCCTTTGGTTAAAATATATCATTATGTAATATCCCGCCCTTATGATAAGTTAATTATATTGGTTAATTTACCATATAATAAAAACATATATGAGAAAAGCTTTAAACATATGGTATATATGTTTAACACAAAAAATAATAAACCGAAGTTTTATTTTAAAAACCAAAACTTTGGAAATAATCCCTTTTCCCCCCGTACCGGCCTTTAACTCAAGTTAAAAATCCCGCTATATATCCCATTCCCCAACCCTAACTCGAGTTAAAAACTAAGTCTGTTGTAACCCCGACCCTTTATAACCACGGAATTAATTAATTATCAAAGTTAATTAATAACCGGACTCCACCAATCAAATCCCACCCGGAAGCGATTAAATGACGATAAATATGTCGGGGCCCACACCTTTTAACTTCCCTGCCTCTCCTCCTCCCTCGCCATTTGGATGGCCCCTCCAAAGATCAACGCTCCACGGCAATTCTGTTCCGTCGTCCTTGTCGAACTTTAACGCGCGGGGGCACGGTCGAACATTGGACGGAATTCACTCTAGCCACGTGTCCATTGATTAGTGGAATCGCTACCCTCGCGTTTAATACCACTATTGCTCATAGCGATGCGGGGGATTACCGCTTACCACCGACCACACTTACACGTAGCTCGTGCGATATGACGTCATTCTTGAAATAAAACCCCTTTTTGACTTTGGGAATAAAACAAATTTTCATGTTTTTTATGTCGTTTTTCATTATTTGAAAGCATTGCACATCCATACGAGGAATTCAAATTTTCATTTAAATCTGCGTACATGCGGTTCGCTCCGATGTTCTGGGACCGGTGTTGGGCAACTCCTCTTGCCACCACTTGATACACAATTAAATCCCGAGTTTGCCTCCAAAAACGGAGTATTTATTCTATTACGCTCCAAACTTCAAAGATACTTTGTGTTCCTTGTTCTTCAACGAATCGAAGTGTCAAAATCTTACATTCCTAAGATCATTCCCTCGATTTAAAACCCCTATGAATTGTTCCACAGGCACATGATGCTGCTAGTAATTTCCTCATTAATGAAATCACACCAAGGCTGTGAAGAAAACCCGAAACTTCCATTTTGAATACACAAGAACCAAAATGGAAGCTCAAAACGACTGTGAATAACTCCATTGAATGCCCCCCACGGAGAGTTAGAATATTTGCCCTTAGTGGTCAAGACTTCCAAATTAAAGACTTAGTGTTTGATAGAAGTCCCCTTGAGTTATTGTCGCTGCAGACGATTATTAGAAAGTTGGATGTCATTGGGTTGTGGGGTCAATTTCGAGATATATCTCATCCCTAGGTCATTTACACTTTCCAGAGGAAATTATCCACCATGCATTCTTATGATCCGGCTCTGAGCTGTAATATCCCACGGTGATGTTCTTTTCCCCATTACTCCCCAAGCTATCAATGCAATGCTAGATTTTGAGCGTCGAGAACTAGCACCTTTGTCTATGGAAGAAGCTGATTGAAAATCCAATCAATTGACCCAGAAAAATTGAAGTCCATTTGCTAGAATTTTATGTTACTGAACATCAACCTAGGAGCCCTCCTCCCTATGGTTTATTATTTCACTAAGTGGGAAAGGCTCATCCTAAATATGATATCTTTTGTCTTGGGTTTTCAATACAGAGTAGATATGTTGATGAGGAAATAACTTTGGTTTTGTTGTCTATCTTTACTCCTGGGCAACCTCCTATGATGGAAAATATGACTTTGTATCTTTCATAGCCGATAAAATCCACGACCAATTCATAGAGGCTAGATGATGAGAAAGTGTTTAAATATTCCTCGGTTATTTATCATCTCATTATCTATTATCTTGTCTGATTCCTTTCACAGACTAAAAAAGCAGTCACTAAGCGAAACCCTAGGATGGGTTATATTTTGGTCTCCCATAATTCCTCTTCCTACGATTCTCCTATTACTATCTTGAGTTCATCGATATTTTTGTATATCCTGCCAACTACCTTGTTGGCAGAATTCCTCCTCCAAAACATTAATGAAATCAAGAAGACCTTGCGAAGCTTTCAAAGACATATAAAGTTGGAGATTGGTATTTATATCAAAACCATTGGTCATCAGAATCTATGGATGTGAATTACATCCATTCAGTACCAAGTATGTGCCCATGAGAATTTTTGCCTTGGAATATTTACAAGGCAAGTGAATAATTCGACATGATTCATTTTTTGTATTGGCATGAAAAAGTAACTCGAGATCAAGTTAACTAAGGTCCCTTCATATGCAACTCTAGGAAGTCTTTGGCGAGAAGCGAGAAGATATACTAAAACCATTGCAAGTTCCAAAGAACTTTTCGTTGGAGTTCTTTGATCATTTCGTTTTATACGTGAAAAATGAATAAGAACCAAATCATCCCCTTACATACACCACGGATTCTGAAATAGACAATATACCAATCAAGATGAATGGGTGGAAGAAACACTGGTTGAGGAAGAAGAGTGAAGAAGACAAAATGAACAAAATTATGAAAGAACTTGAGAAGAAGTATGACCTAGAATCTTGTGGTCAAGTGGTGCTTCACATTGGCACTTCTTTGACGGCAAATCTACGAGCGTAAATTCTGGAAAGGCGGTTCATGATTACGTGATCCAAAAGGCACGAGAAAGGAACCTGAAATACAGGTCATTGAAACTTTAATCATGGCGAGAGAAAGCCTCAAAACTCCGAGCACGATCCAAACACAAGTTTCTCCCACTCAAGTAAATCAATACGAAGTTCCAGCAATTACAAACTCCATCCAATATAGAAATGGGCAAGAAAAGGCGGAGTTCAGATACTACTCCTCCCAAAGAATCTGGGCTACCAAACCAAAAGGTAGAAACTCAATGCACCCCGAAGTGGAAATAATAGATGAGATGTTTGATGATGGAAGAGAAGATAGTCAACTAGCGCTCTGTTAGTATGACACATACGAATCGAGAAAGGAAAAGCTTTGCTTGGGTTAGTCTTGAAGTATCTTCTTTTAGGCCACCAAAAACAGATACGGGGGATATAAAAATAACTTTCATTAATATAAAGGCAAGAATGATCCATTAAGAATGAAGGTATGATCAATATGCGAAAATGGCTCCACATAATCGGGAAAGGTTAATGTCGGCATTTGACATTTCACAAAACAAATGATGATGAGCAACACAAGTCCAAGGTACCAAAACCCATGGCAGTAGGCGGTATATTAGAACAAATTTTGAGATCTGGCAAAGGACATTCATCCTTTGGACCGGATAAATTTGTAAACAAGCTGAGAAATGGTCTATTCCTCTTGATAAGGTGTGGCAGCCCTAAGGCTGCAAGATTATTTAAATAACACAAGCACCCAATTGCAAATTGAGAAGGCCTCTTCTCAGGCCAAAGATAACAGAACTAAGTCTCACGGAAGACATAATCATCGACTTGGGTCACAACCCCAAGGATATCAAAAGCATTGAAGCACTAATTAAAAGAAAGATGATGACATAGGCACATGGCAAGAGAAAGCGATTTGAAATTGCTAGCCTCAAGACATCCCCCGGACCAAGAAGTTTTAAAGGGGGGTCCACGGGGAGAGAATAATGGGTTATCTTAAATTTGAACAGTAGGTGAACGAGAAAGAATTGGAACAAGCTTTGAGGAGAAAGGAGGCTATCATGCAAACATCTCACAGGCGAGGTCTCCCCAGTGCAACAACAAATCAACAAACGGAGCAGTAGCAGATAGCACTTCCTGGATTTAAGTTCGATGAATTGATAAAACAAATGGAAAGTTTACAACTAAGAGTCTAAATTTCCAAACACGTTGGTTAGAAAAATTTGGAGCGAGAAATATGATTCATCTAAAAATACGTATTCTTTGATAATACCGAAAGGGGGAAATTAAAAGATTGGAAAGATTGGTTAAGGAGGCTTTAGAAAAAGATCTTTCATTAGAAAAGCCTTTGAAAGAAATAAATGAAATTCTTTGGGATAATATAATTGAGTTAATAAAAAGTATTTGGCCCTCTGTTCGAAGAGCAATTTTTTTGAACAAAAGATGACTTCTGATTAAGTAGCTCGGGGAAGAAATAAACGAGAATAAGAGATAAACAATTAAGAGGTAGACACGAGCGAGGCCAATCAACTTATACAGTTTTTGAACACCGAGACTAAGAAACAACTTTAGGTATTAGGAATTGAGGACATGACCGGCACTATTTTGGAGATAAAAAGAGTTTTCACCGAGCTTTTATGCGAGAATTTAGAAGGAAGTGCAGATATTACAGCAGTTTGATATTAATACTTTCAAAGGAAAATTTCAAGTTTTATTGAGCAGGTGGGTTACCCAGTCCTGTAACTCTCGAAGGACAGATAATGGACACCAAGGAAACCTATATCGAAAAATAGATATCCATGCTCATAATGCAAATTTGCTCATTCTACGGTTGCCGAAGCAACGTTGCCAACGGGGAGAACTCTCTATCACGGGTTGAAGAATTTATTTTATCTTGAACATGAAATAAAGTATTTGTTCCCTAATCGATCCCTTTTTACAAACTCACGAGGAAGCGATACAGACATTGAGAAAACTTAAAAGGACCATAATAGCGAAGATCAATGGTGGGATGACTTATTGGAAATTTTATGAAATTTATCTTCGGAGTTGGGGATTTTATCTTTTTACTATTATGAAAAGGATAAAAAATGAGCACGGATAAAGTATCGGTTGCACGGGTTAAAAAGTATCCGTGGAAAATAAAGAGTATCGGAAAAGCTAAAGGATTACTCAAAGGGGAAAACACTTCGAGCCCTATTATAGCACACTGCCTCCGGTACATCCTCAAGGAGAAAACGACACATCGACAATTACTTTTGGTCCTATTTACGAGACCATTTGTCTCATTTTTATTGTAACTTACTCATTAGTCACCCTAGATTATTGGCTAAGTTAGTGTGAGATTTTTTCAATCATTTTTGTATAAATAAACAGAGTAAAGAGAGTATTGAGGGGTGGATTCTACTCTTGACTGTGACATTGATATTTTGGAATAAAAGTGTTTTGGAGAAAATTTACTTGTGGCCTTTGGATGACAATTTGAAGCTCGGGACTTTTTGCGGGGATTCATGTGTGGACTGAGTTCAATAAGTCTTTCTATCCTATATTTTAAGTTTTATATCTGTTTATAATATCATTGTGTCCATTTCTGAATAATTGACATAAAAGAATAAATCGGGAATTTACTTAATTGTGCTACGATTTCGGTTGTAATTATTCTTAATGTTTTCCTCTAAATTGGTTATAAGCAAATTCTTAATTGCTCTTGTCGTTAATTTAAACATTTTGATTACCATAGTAAAGAATTCTTCCTTGCTCTTTATTTTTAATCATTTCATTTCTTTCTTGAACATGGTGAAAGATTCTTAGCTACCTTTCATCCTTCAAACCCATTCCATCCACTTTAAATTTTAGATTGTTCTCTTGTTTGGCTATTTTGCCACAAACCATCTTGTGTGTAGAATAGAAATCCGGTAAAGCCATCCTTTGACTCCATAGCCCAATGGCCTGAAAATATTCAGCCTTGCCCTTAGTTGGCGAATTCCACCATTTTCAAACAAATTTCTTGGACATATAACTAGCCTAAAACTTTCTAAGAACAAAGATAAATTATAAAGAGAGAGCCCTCTCTGGATGAAGATTGGCTAGATTCTGCATCTGAAGGTTGGTTTGTGGTTACCTCGGGTATACTTTCCTTTTCCACACCTTCGAGGAAAACCTGAGTGATAACACTAAGGTAAACAAAGGTTCTGTGAATGGGTGTGGAGAAACTCCAATTTGACGGTCAGGTAGAGGAAGTCTTCTATAGGAGCTTGTCTTCTATAGGAATTTGACGGTCAGGTAGAGGAAGTATTCTATAGGAGCTTCCGAGTGCCATCGTAGGATATTTTTTGGGAGTTCATAAATATTGAGTCAAAAGAGAATGAAAGTGTTATTTTTTTTCCTTGTACTAGTACTACTCTCACTCCTAGTATTCTCACTCCTAGTTCAGGGAAAATTATTAGAAAGAGCATGAGAGAATCCAATTTGTGTGGAATAATTCAAAGAGGAGATGTAAAGCTAAAGATTTGAAACGTGGAATAGGAACTAGCCAGATATTAGAAAATGTCTGAGAGCACTGAATTATTACAATATATGTTGCATCAAATTTGGTTTTTGTTGCAAATTATCGTATATTATGTTTGAATCATATTGAATAGTGTAAGCTAGAATACTATTCTATCATATGTGAGGAAAAGTTAAATGATGAATTTGTTTGTGGGGATGTTTCTCACCTAGAGTGTGTTTGAATATTTACATACGGTGGGCTTGCAGAAAATCATTGGTTTAGAAGTGGAATATCATTGTAGGAGCTGTGATAAAAATACAAGACGTGTGATCCTTGTTTTTGGAATACCTCATGCATCTGAATATCTATAATTACAAGATAATGTTGAGAGGTATTTGTGTTTTTCTTTACGTATCATGCAGGGTAGAAGACAAATGATGGAGAGTAAAGTCACATATATTTATCTCGAAAGAAGCGTTATAGTGGAATGAATATGGAAGAAATTATGGAGTTTAATGTGTCAAATTTCAATAACAATTGATGAAGGAAATTTTACGGAAATGATTAACTATAAGATAGAACCTGTAAATATTAGCTGTGTCATTCTTGCAAACTCTAGAGATCAATGGAACTAAATGAGTGAATCTCCGTTTTGAAATCAGTTTGCAGCGTGAACCCAAGTCTATGACCTTTCAGAAGTAGTAAATACTCTACTTGATACAACTTTTGAGAAAGGAAGTTGATTTTCCATGATGTGTTGCAGAAAAGGTTGAGGTTTGTTCTAGAGTAAACAAATGGATTCTTTTATCTACTTAATTCACCTCTTTATATCAAAACTTTAAAATTTGAGAATACAATTAATGAGTCACTTCATGGCCTAAGAAAATCTCAAAAAGTAGAATAAAAGATTGCCCAAGAAAAACTATATACCCAAATGGGTTTCTTGGATTTTATTGGTAACATGATTTCAACTCATCTCATTATTCAAATAAAGGCGAAAGTGAAATAAAATTCAGTCATATGGAGATTCTACGGAAACACAAAATAGTATTTATATGCAGCTACAATCCAAAGAAAAATTATGGTTTTAGCATACTGCAATTTAATCGAAGTAATTACAATTAATTGACAAACTCATCCCATCGACGTCATTGAATTATGAAACACTATGACAATGTTGTGTGAGTTATTATTCAAAACAAATTTATAGGAATAAAAGTTTGAATATTTCCATTGTATAGTTAGTAATCAATAGTTTCCCGTTAAGTTTTTTTCAACATGTAGGTGAAATGTTTTCCAATGATACAATTGGAGGAGAATCCTGTGTTTGGATAAGTTTCTAGGAAAACTTATAACAATAATTGTTATCTAAAGTAGCATGGAATCGCCTCTCAAACAAAAATTAGAGAGGAAAAGAATAACAACTATTATTAAAGTTAAGGATGGATACATGACGGTGGTTTACGAAAGGATTTCTTTATAACAATACCCTACTTTCTATCACCACAATATTATAGAGGAAATTGTGCATGGAGAGGAAAATACATTGTATATTCAAGACTTAAGACCATGGGTTTAAACCATCTACTGGTTTACATAAGTGACAAACTTTTATAAATGTTGGCAACGAGAAAACAAAAATTAGTAATAATAAGTACATTGTCAAACAAACTGAGTGCTGAGGTAGTTAGAGTGACTTCTTAGGGGCAGATTATTTGTGGAGTACTTTTTAAAAAGAAAAAAATATATATGCAACATAACATAAGGATATCGAAGAATCGAGTGATGTATTAAGAGAAAGAGCTTTAAAATGTTAAAAGAAGTAGTGAAGATTGAAAATTTTGTGGGAAGAGAAGGTAATTGAAGAAGAGCTAATTGTATGAGAAACTAATTAATTGCGAATTAGAAATTTAAGGGGATTGGAGTGTTTTGTAAGTTGGTGTCAGCAAAACTTTGGAAGGAGATTCGTGTCTCTCGAGGATTGGGGCCTATAAATTGGAATAGCAATTTTTTCTTGCTACAATTGTAAAAATAGTTTGGTTCATACTCTCATTATTAAAGACAAAGCAATTTCATGGTTTTCTCTCCCTCATAAGTTTCTAAATGGAATACTTAGTACTTTGTTTTATGTTAAATATTGATTCTTTATGGCATTTGAATCCTTAAGGTTTTGTAATTTGTTTAATTCATTGACAATGAATATGTTAAATAAGGAAACCATTAATAAACACTAATTCACCTCACACTCTAGCATTTAACAAAATTGTTTTTTGGATTTAAATCTTGGTTTTTTTTGTGCATATTGATGATATTCTTATACATAAAATGTTTGTTTGTTTGTTACTTGAATTTGAGAGATTTAGACCAACTAAAGTAGCTCCTATTTTAATATATAGTTGAGATATTTTCTCTACTAATTTTATTTGTGATTGAAATAATGTTTCTATCTTAAATTAATACTTAATATATTTATATGCTTTTAATATAATATAAAATAATACTTAATATATTTATATGGGTTTAATATAATAGAAAATAATTTTTAGTGTACAATTATTTCTTCTAAATTGACATAAGAGTTAGCATCTCTAGTTTAAAGCTCTTGTGCCAATGAATATGTTAATAATTATTGTTATGATTTTTATTTTTTCTATGTTAATATTCTTTGTTCTGTACATAGAACAACACGGCGTCTAAGGATGGCTAACGCACCCGCATCTAAGGCGCTTGCATCTTTTTTTCATTCACAGTGTTGCCAACGAACCTAAAAATAAAAGATTATATCGATGAACAAACTTTTTTTGTTGGGTACGCCTGATCAATTCTTCCACCATGGAATTGACATGCTAATTGCTTTGTTTGTTAGTCTCGTTATTTTTTTATGATAGTTCCTATCATGCTTATTTTCATCGTATTTAGACATAAGAACTCCTTGACCAACGAATGTGTCATTCCCGTTGGAACGGATTGTGACTATGCACCCTAAAAACTATATTTGTGCAAGAATAAACTCTTCGGAAGTGATTGCAAAAGCACAATCTGCGAATCAGTGTTGTGGATTATTGAACGAACTTCGGAATGGACAAACGTATCACAGGTCATGGGCACTGCAAATCCAAATGCATGATGAGAGAGACATCCCGGTTCATAGAGGTAGACGAGTGGTATAAAGTATTAACATTATATATCTATTCTATTTTTTAAGAGGAATGAAATCTTACTATTTAATCAATAAATTTGTATTTCAAGCCATTTGATTCTTCTATAATGTTTCTAAATTTCTAAAATAAAATAATCTATAAGAAATTTAGAAACATTATAGAGGAATCAAATTTGTTGAAATACAAATTTATTGAATAAATAGTAAGATTTCATTCCTCATATATATATATATTTATTTATTATATATATTTATTTATTTTAAAAAATGTAGTTGAAAAAAGCTAGTATAAGCATATATCAACCATATAATAACAATATTAATAATAAATTTAATTTATGATAATATTATTTATAAATAATATTAATTATTACTAATAAACAATAATATTAATATAAATATTATTATTATTATTATTAATATTAACAAAAATTATATAAATAATAAATTATATTATATTATTAATATTTTCTAAATATAAAAAATAATATTAATATTTATAATGTCAACATTTTATTAATAATAACATTATTAATAAAAATATAAATAAACAATTATTTATTTTAATAACAATTATATAAATAATAAATGATATTATATTATTAATATTATAAATATATTAATATCATTATTATTATTAATCACAAATATTGAATTCATAGTAATATTTTTAAAAATAATTATATAAACAATAAATTATAATATATTACTAATATTATATTAATAATAATAAATTCACTAAAATATAAGTAAGAATATATATATATATATATATAATAATAATTTTTAAAATAATTATATAAATAGTAAATTATAATATATTATTAATATTATATTAATAATAATAAATTCGTTAAAAAATATAAATAAATAAATAAATATTAATATAAATATAAATAAATATAGATTATAAAATTATAAAGAAATATATATATCAATAATAAATAATAATTATAATATTCATAATTATACTAATAAGGATTAATATTATAAATCCCATGAATAATATTATATCTCACGATTATGAACACTTTGATTAATATACACAAGGTATCAATATTATCACTGATTTCCATATTGAGATATTCTCGGTCATCGAGTGATGTAGGACCGTGTAAAACTATGACTACAGACACAAGCGATGTCTATTTAACCCTACTTTGCATATTATAAACTAGAAGAATAATATTACACCCCTTGAATATGAAGCACAAGACCAATAAACCAAAAGGTAATAATAAACAGAGAGAATCAATAGTATAAATCCAAGGGATAGAAGACCGATGGGAGCAATATTGAACTCAAGATTTTAATAACAAAAAAATTAAGAGAACTATTATGAACAATATACTTGGACATGATTAACCACCGTTGACAATCACTGACACTAGTTCACGATGGTTCATTTTTTTCATGTTGTGACAATATTTGTCAGAATGTGACATCAGGCCATCAATGTTGATGATTTTAAACCAAACCAATTCACATTACACCCTACGATAAATATTATAAATACAATGAATAATATTTGAGTCTAAAAGTATGAACAATTACATCAATCCAAGTGAAAAATAAAGCGAAGTAATTAACACAATAATGCCAATTGTTGTGTAACCAGCTTCAAAAATAGAAGAAAAGAGATATAAACGCCTTAGAAATAAGCCACTTCGAGGGGGAAACCTCCAATACATTACATAAATGCCTGATTCTTGGATGATACAAATGAACAAACCCTCCTTCTATATATAGGAGTCCATGGGGCCACAATATAATCCTAGTGGGGCCATGATGTAATCTAACCCGACCTAACAATAATAATGTAAGGGCACAATAATAACAATATGGGAGTTACGGTACAATAATAACAATAAGAGGCTACACTAACATAATAAGGGGCTACTTATTAATATAGGGGGCTTAACATGCCTCTCCTTCAAACAAGTGTTGTCCTCAACGCTTGAGTAGCCTCTACCAGGTGCTTACGGCATAAAATTATCATCCTCCCATGTAGAATCTTGATGGGTAGTTCTTCCACTTGATGAGATACTCGAAATTGATCGATTCGTAGTTGTCGAGTTCTTGTTTCCATAGCGAAAACACGGTTCCAATATGATTTTCCTTCCTCATCAAGTTACGGCAATATTGTTTGAGCCCAGGAAGATTTTCTCCTATAACCTTCTTTAAGCATGAAACATGGAAAACTGGATGTACTCGCGAAGAAGCGAAGCTCAATTTGTATATATATTTTGATCTTTTGCAACACCTTGTAAGGACCATAGTACTTTGGGCGATAATTTATTATCCTTCTTAGCTTGTTTGAGGGACATTTGTTTATATGGTTATGCTTGAAGTAAAAATACCCAATCTCCTATATCAAAACTTCTCTTGTTGCGATGTTTGATGCGCACCCATTTGTTTCATTCGATTTTGTGCCAAATTCGGGTTATCCCTGACACAAGTTGGAGAACTTCTTGCGTGCTCGACGTGATCTTCCACTTTGCTTGAACCTTCAAATTTTCCCTTAAAGATGATGTGATCGATGGTGGATGATATCCATAAAGTGCCATAAATGGGGTCATTTTTGTTTTAGCAGTATGGAAGGAAGTGTTATACCATTCGGCGAGAGGTAACCCTTGACCCATTGTGTTTTGTTTATCGGATACAAAACAACGAAGATATCCTTCCAAACATTTATTTACTATCTCGGTTTGACCATCGGATTGAGGATGATAAGATGAGCTATGAGCTAATTTAGTACCCAAACAAGAAAATAACTGCTGTCCAAAAATTTCCATTAAAAATGGGATCTACTGTAGCTCTGATAACCCTTGGGCTTCCATGCTTAGCTTTGAATTCGTCCACAAATGTAGTAGCTGTACTTGCTTTAAATGGATGAGATAATGCACAAAAGTGTACTGCTTAGTAAGTCTATCAACTACCACCATGATGACATTCTTTCCTTCGGACAGAGTAAACACCTTGATAAAATCCATTGAAATCTCCTCCCAACGGCGACTTGGAATGGATAAAGGTGGCAGAAGTCCGGGGTCTTAATTGTCTCCGCTGTCTGTGGAAAACCAAACATTCCGCCCACACAAACTTTTGAATGCTCAGTTTAAGACCATCCCAAAATTCTTTCTTCACCATTTTGTGGTAAGTTTTTAAAAATCACAGTGTCCTCCTAAAGGAGAAGTGTGCAATTCGAGAAGAATCTTTTGTTTTAGTTAAGAATTCTTACAAAAGATATAAGCGATCTTTGTACCATGGAATAATTTTTCCAACTAAGTATGTCAGATGTACTAGGATCTTGCTGCAACTTTTGAATGAGTGTCCATACATCTTTGTCCTTCTTCCATTCATCTCTTGCTTCGGTTATCCAATCTGGTTCTGGATAATAGAAATCAGCACAAGCAATGCTTACCCTCTTCATTCTTTCTTGAGAGTGCATACTGCCACTTAACCATTAAACTTTCCTTTTTGTAGATTATTTCAAAGTCATAACCCAACATCTTTGTGACCCATTTTCTTTGCTCTTCGAAGATAGTCTTTGTTCGAAAAAAGTGTTTGAGACTATCATGATCGATTTTTACCTTGAAGTGTCTTCCCATTAGGTAAGTTCTCCATTTCTTTAGTGCATGCGATATTGCTAACATTTCCCTTCTCATAAATATAGGTTTCTGTAAATACTTTCCTTTGATTGGGCGACTTTCAAAAGCAATGGGTCTTCCCTTCCTGCATTAAAACTGCATAATTCCCATTTCACGAGGCATCACATTCCTGATAAATGTTTTGTGAAGTACGGCGTAGCTAAGACCGGTGCTAGGCACATTGCCTCTTTTTAAGATGTTCAAAGGCCTTAGTTGCTTCGAGTCCATGAAAATGCATCTTTCTTCAATAATGTTATTAGAGAGTCTTTGCTATTCTTCCATAATTCTTAACAAACTTACGATGTGCTTTGTTAACTTGAGAAATCCTCGCAACTTCTTTATTGTCTTAGGGACTTTCCATTTCCTTAATGGCTTTAATTTTGTTAGGGTCTACTTTAACACCCTCGTGGAATATAATATGACCCAGATATTCCACCTCTTGTACTCCAAAGAAACATTTGGATGCTTTTGCATATAATTGTTTCTCTGCAATAGTTTGGAAACTTGTCAACATGTTCAACATGATCCTTCCAAGACTTGCTATAGATTAGTATATCATCAAAAAATACTAGCACAAATTTTCTAAGGAAGGGTTGAAAATGGAATTCATCCTTCTTAGAATGTAGAGGTCATTGGTAAGGCCAAAAGGCATGACCAAAGATTCATAATGACCCTCATGAGTTGAAATCTTTTTGTTTTGATATCTTGGAAGGTCTTCGTTTCACAATACGATGATATCAGTGAAGATCAACTTGGTAAATAAATTGCTCCATACATATTTCATCAACCAATTAATCAATCAAGGGAATGGAAATTTGTCTTTAATGGTGAGCTTATTGGGCTCTATAATCCGGACATTCGCCACAGTCCATCCTTCTTGTGTACCAATACTACGGGAAGCGAGAGAAAGAACTTTGACTAGGTTGAATTATACACTTCCTCTAACGACCTTACGCAATCATCGTTCTAATTTCGCTCTTTTGGAAGTAAGGATATCTATAAGGCCGGATGTTTGGAGGAACACTTCTGAGATCAAATGAATAGCATGATCATGATCACGAATATGGTGGGGAGTCCTTTGGGAGTTTCAAACACCTTGAATGAACCATCCCAGAAGACTGTTGGAGATACGCGAGAAATAGATGACTACGGAATCGATCAATTTGATATCATCAAAGTGATATAATATGACCCGGATATTCCACTCTTGTGCTCCAAAGCTTGTTGGATGCTTTTGCATATAATTGTTTCTCCTGCAATAGTTTAGGCACCACAACTCCAACATGTTTAACATGATCTTCAAGACTTGCCTATAGATTAGTATATCATCAAAAAATACTAGCACAAATTTTCTAAGGAAGGGTTTGAAAATGGAATTCATCAACCCTTGAAATGTAGAAGGTGCATTGGTAAGGCCAAAAGGCATGACCAAAAATTCATCAAATTATACCAAAGGGATAGATATTATAAAGCCAAGGTATACACACCGTAAGACAAATATAAAAACCCATCACATATTATAAACCAAAATGCATTACATAATACAGGGAACAATTATGAATCGATCATAAATGCACTAAAAATTAATGAAATCAAGGGAATAATATTAAACCCTATCAAACAATTAAAATTAAAATAAAATTGACAAAAAACATTCTACATAACACCACAATAAAAAAAATATATTGAATTTACTAACAATGAAACCAAAAAAACAAACTTTTTTTTGAGATATATTTTGGTTCTCGTAACATCAACAAATTTACAAAGTAATTCAACTTTAAACCGTCTACTAGAACATAGTTATTTAATGCTAGTCTCTTACAAAACAAAGCTAGACCAATGACAAAAGGAGTACCAATTCAAATTGACATGATAATCGTCACGATGCTTCACTCTTTCCAACTAGTTCTTTCATGTTTTCCTTCCAAATTCTCTTTGCTAGAGAGTCATCCCCATGCATAGACGTAGAATATTGGCATAAAGTACTTACCATTATAGATATATTTTAATCACAGATTTCGAAAGAGCTTAGAGGGATAAAATCTCTTGAAGTCCATACCTCTTTTAGAGTGCAAAACTTGAATAAAATGTCAACAGATTTGATCCTTTATATACATACATACATACATACATACATACATACATACATACATACATACGTACATACATACATACATACATACATACATACATACATACATACATATATATATATATATATATTTGTTGTTTAAGTTTCATTTTTGAATGTATAAAAATGATCTAACATATTCAAAATTTACTTGGACATAAAATAGTGTGACTCGTTAAAAAAAAAAATTAAATTTCAACTATATAGTTTTTCTTAACTTTTAACTACTTCTTTATAAATTTTATATCATATTATCTTAATTCATATTGACATTAAAATATTTCTTTTATGTTTTAGAGTGAAAGAAAATAACTTTTACCACTTACACTTAGTATGGCCACTTAGAGTGAGATAATTATGGATGTTTTATATTATTTTTATTTAAACAAACCCCCTAAGATATCTTCATTTTTTATTTTATTTTTTGAAATTTTTTCAATTTAAAGGATACTTTCTTTTAATTTTGAAAGTGACATGTGTCAAATCCGTGTTGAGCATGAATTAAATTACACATCTCCCTCATACGAGGTTGTAAAATGAGCATCTCGGCTCAATGATCTATGCAGAACGAAACATATGATTTGAAAGCAATTAAGAATCTAGTTACAAACACAAATTTTGATTCTTTAGTGAGAAAGTTTTCTCTAGAGGCCATGGATTCCAGTCACGTGGCCCTCATGGCCATTCAAGTAGGAGGGTTTTGAAATATCATCGGTGATATATGCTTTATTATTTCTTTTAACAAGAACACATATTCCATTAAATTTGGAAGTATTCTATTACAAGGCCTTCAACAACATTCATTATTTGGTAAATCACCATATTAACTTAATTTAAGATAAAAAAAAAATTAGGAATGTTAAACCAATCAGAGACCATGAGTAGGTCAACATGGGGTTGTTAAGTAAAATAATATTAATGCACAAGGTGAGTGTGAAAGAAAACTCGTAGAAAAAAATTATTTAAGGTAAATCATATTATCTATAACATCCAAGAAATATATTATAGCTTTGGATAACATACTGGAGTCATCGATGTTTGATATTTGAGTTATATGACTCTAACCCCCTTTCCCACAACCTTCTTGAGAGTTGTTGATTGAATAATGGTGATGTGAGGGTCTTTGCGTAAGTGGAAAGGAGGTGCCTCCCTTGCATTGCTTACAAATAATCTACTAGAAACTTAGTAATATGTTTTTGTGCTAAAGCTTCTACCCCTTCATGCCTTTAAGTAACACTAATGAGGAGGTATTAATTCACTATATAGCATCCATTCATACACTATTAAAGCTAGGTACTATTGATCTAGGTAGCTAAAGAAGGTTTGGGTATGTTGATCTATCTCCACTCAAAAAGAATTACAACTTCAAATGAAGTTCTTAATGGTTCATTGATTATTCCATTATGATGGGCAATGTCACAAATTGAATTAAACAAGAATTAGTGAACCAATATACATATACAATTAAATAGTGGAAGCAAGGGTTTTCAAAAAATAGTACACTTGATGGTAGTCTCGATATTTATCTCTCCTTGTCCAAATTGTCAAAAACTAATAATGGTCCTAATGTAATAATGCCAAACTATTGTACGAAAAACCATGATTGACGATTACTTTCACCAAGAGGAGAAAATGATAAGAATTGTTAATATCGAATAAATAAATGTGAAACAGAAATAATGGATTTTAGTTGAAATTTATATAAGTCCTCATGCTCTTTAATTATTACATAATTAATGTATTACACATGATTTTCATGTGGTCTAAATAAACCACTTAAAACCCATTATCAATAAATTCTAATTATTTTTGTAAAAGATGTATATTTACTTACATTAAGAGATTTATTTCAAAAATATATTACATTTACAAACTTGTAACAATGCATATAACTAAATCGAATGTAATAAATAGCTTCAGGTCTTGTTACCTTCTATGAGATTATTTTAATTACAAATAGTTTATTTAATAATTGAATTTTGCAAACTGTTAATCTTGATGAGAAAAGCATATCATATGGTGGAAAAAAGTTTAAAGATGTTCATTTCTGACACAAATCTTGAATGAGCTTGAATATTCTACTTAATTATAATTATAAATTAATTGATCCATGTTAAGAAAAATAAATAAATAAATAAAATAAAATTACATAGAATTTTCTTTTAGAAATAAAAATATCACATATATGATGATGATGGTGGTGGTGGTGGTGGCTAAAATCCACTGAGACCAAAATTTGGTCTATAGAACCTAAAGAAACGAATTATTTAGTTTTATTTAAAATTGTACTCATATGCTCAAAGAGCTTGGGGAGAAGTGTCTCGAGCTCACTATAATTTTGACATGTTAAAAGGCTAGGAATGTCGATTATAGCAAAATATTGCTGGTGAGGTATAATGTATGGTGTATGTAGGGCACTCTAAGAGGAGAATATTTTTTTCATCCTCAATGTTCTGTCCCTCTCAGGAAGATGGCAGACCCTTTCCACCCATGGTGTTTTAGGAACTGCCCAACGACCTGTTTCACTATGAATCTCATGAGAGTTCGTTCTTATCTCGGCTATATTGATTTTTTTTCTTTGAGATATTTAAAATAGAGAGATAATTTTGATCTTATAGAATAGGGTTGATGACCACATTATCATATCTTAATTTTCTTTTAGCCTCTAAATATTTCTCAAACCACATTTTCTCTTTAAACTTAGAAGTAACAATATTTTTAATGTTATTAATATTTTGCAATGCAACATTTTTCGTCGATCTCCCAATGGTTTAACCAAGCTCTGGTATCTTTATACCAACCTCGTTTTTGTCTTAGGCGGTTTTGGCTGGAATATAAAGCAAGCTTAGAAATTTTATGGTCTTACGTGTTATCTATTATGTGCTTGTACAATAGGAGCCTAGTCATAATGAAATATAATGAGGAAAAGACCCACTTCTTTAAGGAGAATAGGATAGGGTGTATTGCTTTTAATTTTGAGGTTATACGTTTCTCGACTTATCGAATTATATGGCATGATTGTATATAAAATTAATTGATTTAAAAATGCATAGTTAGAAAAAGTTATCGATTGAAAATAGAATAAACCACTTAGAAATCATCATCGATTGATATTAAATTATTATTTTTTTCCTAAAAAATGTATCTTTACTTACATTAAATGTTTTATTTCAAAAATATAATACATTTATCACTTTGTATCATTTCATATAAATAAATAGAATTTAATACATGCTTTATTTCTTGATGGCTTTTATTATTTGAATTAGAAATTATTTATTTACGAATTGAAATTTAGAAAATATTAATAGGGATGGGAAAATAAAATGGTGTATGTTGTAAAAATTTTAAATACATTTATTTATGACCCATATCTTAAGAGACCTTGAGGAATCTACTTACTATTCATTATCAAATACTTATTTCATGTTTTGTTACGAAAAACATTTCATTTTACGTGGATTTTGTTTTTTTTTTTTTTTAATGTCACATTTATACACTTATATTGAACGTCATGATAGACAAGTAAAAGTTGATCAATGGCTTTATATATACCACTTATAACTTATTATCAATTACTTCTAATTTGTTTCATTATCAGTGTCACATTTATAAACTTCCATTAATGAATATAACCAAATAGAAAATAATAAATAGCTTATTATTTAAAGATTAAAAATGAAAAAAAGTTAAAATGGATGGGAAAATAAATTTCTTATGCTACAAAAAGTTTAAATATAACCATTTATGATCAATCTCTTTAATTAATCTAGATGGCCCACTTAACATGTTTTTAATTAATTTTTCCATGTTTTATTAAGAAGAGAATTTTGTTTTACATAGAGTTTTATTTCAAAAAAATACAATATGAAATTAATACTCATATTAAACAATGTCGTAAACAAATAAAGGTTAATAAATGGATTCATTGTTAACTTATTAACTTATCTAGCATCAATTGATTACATACACAAATAGTTGATATATATATATATATATATATATATATATATTAAAAATTGAATGCCTTACAATTTAAGAAGTTTGAAGTATTGGCCGATGACCCATCACCCATTAGCTTAGATAGTCCACTTAATACTTATTATCAAGAAATTTCTCATAGTATATGCCTATTATATATCACCTTTATATACTCATATTAATGGATATAACTAAGTAAAAATCAATAATATAATTATGGCTCATATGATATGATTTCAGTTTATTTAAAATACAAATTACAAAAAAAAACCTTCAAATAATGTAATCATATGCCTTAAAGGTAAAAAAAGTTCAAAGACATAATTTATCTACTATAGCGTCCAATCAAACCTTGATAGTCCACTTAGAAATCATTATCATTAATTATATGTTTTTTTTTAGAAATGAAAAATTATGGATAATATATTTTTATCTCAAAAATTAAATATCACATTTATGCACTCATATTAATGCATTTTATAGGTAAAAATTCAATAAATGACTTTGAGTCTCATTGATTTTCAATATGATATGATTTTAATTACAACCATTTATTGATTAAATTATATAAATTTATGTAAAATATAGATTGAGAAATCTCATATATTATGCTTCAAAAAGTTTAAATCATTTACCTATGACACATTTCCCATTAACCTGAATGGCCAATAGTGCATGTAGCATTTATCAAGTAAATTATTATCATTCTTCAATACTAATTGCACCTTTTTTTGCGATGAACTCTATTTTAAAACTTATATTTCACATTTATATATGAGTATTATGTATACAAGTAAATAGAAGTCATTAAAAATAACATCCCTTGATGGTTTTTGTAAGACGATCTCAATGGAAAATAATTCGATTAAGAGCAGACATATACACACATATTAGAAAAAAAAAAAAAATCGATACAACAAATTCATTGCAAAAATAATTATAAATAATAATGGAAATATATAGTAATATAATTGAGAATTCCCATTGTATTTTTTTTTTATTAATAGAAAGTTCAATTTTATTTTTTACAATTCCCATATAATATTCCAAAAGATATAAAATCCTACAAATTAATTCAGAAAAAATTATGTTAAATTGCATTCAAAAATTGGAATGTACGTGTGATAAAATTAATAAAGAAAATTATCTCCATCCACTACAATGAAGTACATGTTCTATTGAACATTCGAATGTAATCATGTTTCTCTTTCATACGATGAAGTTTCTTAGGAAAGGGGAATAAATCCTACATAGACCAAGTATATTTCTCTTTTCCTGTGTAGGCTTTTATCAACATGTGGTTTGATCGATATCTCGAATTGAGAAGTATGCTTTGTTTTTTTACGAAAGAAAAAATAAGCAACTTTCTCTTAATGAAAATGAAAATTTACATTTTGTATATTGAATTAAGCATTCAGAAATGCCCCAAAGGGTCCATGTGCACAAGCACACAAAGTAGTGAGGCTACCATAGGAGAAAAAAATAAATTACAGTGTGCTAGTAGGGTTGGGGTTTTTGTGCTTGCCCTTTTTCTTCTGGACAATTTTCCAAGTCACTGAATGCGAGGAAGAAGAAACCAAGGCTAGCTCATTATTCTTTGTGATGCTTTCTTTGTCTGAGTCAGAACTTTCAAATACATGCGATATTTTATTTCCACCTGTACCTGTAGTGATTTTGGTGGCTTTTGTTTGAAGTTTAGTGGGCGAGGGAGCAACAATGATGAGAGAGTTGTTAGATTGTTGCATGAAGTCCTCTTTCCCCTCCTCCATCACTTGTGCTCCTTGATGTTCTCCTATTCCCTGACTTTCCTGATTTTCTTCCATTTCTTCCTCATCTTCCAATAAAGGACTATGAGGAATTTCCGTCCATTCTACTTTTGAACTTTCTTTTTTGTTCCTTTCTTTTCTAGTTTGCATGTGCTTTCAATATGAATTGTTTGTTGACATATCCTACACCGTAATGGTGTTTTTTTGAAGTCTAGAGATTGTACCCACCTAAAATATTTATGTATCATGTTAATATTGTCTAGAAGACCTTTATTTAGATCGATTTTCACACAAATGTGGGAAAAATTAAAAATACCTTTTTTCAATTCTTTCACTGTCCATATTTAGGAATCTTCACAAAGAATTTCCTATTCCTTCAAGAATGAGATGTTGCCAAAAAGGAAGTAGAAGGTTGTGAAGTCTTACCCATACTGGCGTTTTTGTCACCACCATTGATTTTGCATCAAATTCAGAAAGCCATGGAGTAATCAATAGTCCTGCCCTTCCCCAAAAAAATGGACCATCATTTATGACAGAGTTAAAACTGTTTTGGGAATGAAACTGAACCACAAAAAATAATTTTGCGTATAAATAAATATCGCATTCGTTGGTCCAGTTTTGCTCAATCCAGTCATTTAGTGCATCATATTTTGGCCAAAAACCATTAAAATGGCCAATGATTGATTTTTATTGAAGGATGTTGAATAGATACCTTACTTCCAGTAATTTGATAGTTAGCTCTAGTGCATTTTCTAGCTTATCCACCCTATAGGGAGTTGGAAGATTTGGGGATTGTTTGTCCTGTAAGACTACTTTCCCCTTTAAGGCATATTTGAAGGAACCTTGGCACTGCGAGAATATGCTCTAGGCAATATAGGTGTTCAGGGAACCCCTCCGTGTAATTAAGAGATGCGGAGTGATAGGGAGTTCCTTAAAATTACAAGCATTAAAATTTTTAAGAATAATAAGAAAAACAAAAATACAAGTAATAGGTACCTGATATGGCATTATCTTCATAATTATAACTTTGCACCTATTCATTGTGTTTGCTCTCTTTATTTGACCCTAAATTAAACATATAAAATAGTTTCAATTGTGAAAATGAATAAAAAACATTAAATAATAAGGAAAACAACTGGGAAAATTATAAGTGCCTGATTTTATATCTTGTTCTTGAATATAACTTTGTTTCTCAACCTTTGGATTGTTGTCTTTCTTTTCATTATTTCTCTCTATAAGGTAAAATTAATATGTTATAAATTGTGACAATGATTAATTGAACAAAAAAACAAACAAAAGAACATTGAACAACAAAGTTCATGTTAACTACCTAATATGATATCATTTTCTTGATTATAGCTTTGTTTCACATTCATTTGATCAATGCTTCTATTCTTCTTTCTTGTCACTATAATAAACATAAAAATGTTATAAATTGTAACAATGAATCAAAGCATTAAACAAATATATAAACAATGAATCATATTTAGTCATCCATATAATATTTTGGTCTTGGTTGTAGTTTTGTGGGACATTCCCTTAGTCATTATATACTTTCTCTTTAAATAATTTAGAAGATATATATATATATATATATATATATATATATATATATATATATCGAGAGAGAGAGAGACACTAAAATCCATTTCTATCTCCATCATTTCATGGTCATTGTCTTGATTAATTCCTTTCTTCTCATAATTCCCTATAATAGACATATGAAAATTTTACAAATATGAAAGTAAAATAAATTCAAAAAGTAACAAGAGCAATAACCAAAAAAATTATGCATCTAGTATGATAACATCTTCTCCTCCTATTTCCATCTCTAAATTTGTTTCAACATCATGTGCACTAGACTGATTATTTGTTTGGTTCCCACTTTCATCATTCCCTGTTTTATAATCTCCATCACTAGTCATTGTAGTGAATATTTTGACAATTAATAAATTTGAACAAAATAGTATCCAAAGTATTATAAGAGAAACAACAAAGAAACTGTAGTACTTGAATTTTCCAAGAAGAGAATGGATCTTTGGTTTGATATTTGAAAGGATTTGTAACCATTCATCATTATTGTCATTTGTTACTCTGTCTGCACAACACATGCAATTTTTCTTCTATATATACAACAAGCCTTGATTAAACTCCCCCCCCCCCCCCCCGCATGAAATATAACGACTTTTGCATCACTACATCATTGATGTTTTTCTAATAAATCCATCCAGATTTCATAATCTCTCTCATTTTCATCAACTGTGTCTTCAAATGTGTGAGAGTATTTTGAAGCCTCAAACATTTTTAATTATGAAGTATAGAAATGTATAGTGAAAATTATAGCATAACTATAACTATTTTGGGACTTATATTCGTAAATTCCACTAGTCATTTTATATTTGAACTTGGATTTATTTATGTTGGAAACATTAAGGGGGGGGTGAATCAGTATTTCTTTTCAATTGTTATTTTTACTTTTAGTAGAAATACAAGCACATTTGACAACAAAGGTGCATGCCAAAAGAAAACTAGGACCTGCTAAATTTTCTTCTAGGACAAACATAAACACAATGGAAATAATAACATTACAAGGGGAATGTGCTAGATTTCCCTCTAGCCCAAACATATGCGCAACTCCAATAACAAAATTATAAGTCGAAATAAATCTAATGTGTGTAAGATCTCCTTATAGGATAAACAGGGAGACAATAACATTATAAAGGTAGAAAGAATTCGTGCATGCTGATTTACTTCTAGCACAAACACAAGCGTGGTGACAACAACAACCATAATTTATAGGGCAAAGGAAATCTAACATGTGCTAGATTTCCTTACAACAAAACAAAAGCACATTATAAGATGAGACAAATCTAGCACGTGCTAGATTTCCTTTTAACATACACACTTAAAGACATAACTACATTGTAGGCTTAATAAATCTAACACACGATAAATTTACTTCTAGCACAAGCTAAAGCATATTTCCAATAACAAAATTGCATGAAAATAAATCTAACATGTGTTAAATTTCCTTCTAACGTAGTCACATGCATATTTCAATAACAACAATGAAAGGTCAAAGAATCACAGCATATTTCCTTCTAGCACAAACAAGTAGGTTTCCAACCACAACATGGAATTGTGTGAAACAAATGTTGCACATGCTAAATTTCTTTCTTGTTCAAACATAAACACATTGTCCATAAAAATATTTGCAAGAAGTTAAATTCCAATGCGTGCTAAATTTCCTTCTAGCACAAACTGAAAGCACATAACGAGACATTGTAAGGTGAACAAAATCTAGCATGTACTATATTTACACCAACAAAAACACAAGCCTATTTCCAACAACATTATCCAGAAAAGAAATCTAATACATGCTAGATTTCATTATCATAAACATAAGTGCATTTCTAATAACATTGTAAGATGAAAAAAATATAATGAGTGATACAGCTTCCTTCTAGCACAAATAAGCACACATTGTCCATAACATCGTTGCAAGGTGAAGGAAATATAGCAATGCTAAATTTTCATGTATCAAAAACATAATCGCATAACAGCATGGCAGGAGTTAAAAATCTAACTCGTGCTAGATTTAACTTTACCGTATACAAACACAAGTATATTTCCAAAAGAGAAATATTATTAGGGCAAAAAATCTATTATGTGCCGAATTTATTCTATCATAGATATAAGGCATGCTCAATAGAAACATTGCGAGGTGAAAAAATTTAACATGTGCTAGATTTACTTTTAGTAGAAAGACAAGCATAATTACACCAGCAGCAAAGGTGCATGCCAAAAGAAAACTAGGACACCATTACCCAAATTTTCTTCTAGGATAAATACCAATACATGGCAATAATATCATTACAAGGTGAATGAAATCTAAAGTGTGCTAGATTTCTTCTGAGCCAAACAACAGTGCATTTCCAATAACAAAATTATAAGGTGAAAGAAATCTAACGTGTGTAAGATTTCCTTCTAGCATAAACACAAGGAGACAAGAACATTATAGGTGAAAGAATTCTAGTGCATGCTAAGATTTAACTAACACAAACAAAAACACGCGGCAATAACAACATTATAAAGCAAAGAAATCTAACATGTGCTAGATTTCCCTTCCACCGGCCTAACACAAGCACATTATGAGATCAGCTCAAATACATCACATGCTAGATTTCCTTCACAGAAAACACATAAGAACATAACAACAATATAGGGGTTAAATAAATCTAACACACGCTAAAGCATGTGCCAATAAAAACATTGCAACAAAATAAATCTAACATGTGCTAAATTTCCTTCTAACATAGTCACATGCATATTTCCAATAACATCATTGCAAGGTCAAAGAATCTAGCATATTCACTCTTAGTACAAACGCGGATTGCCAAACACAACATAGCATTGTGAAATAAATCTACCGCATACTAAAAATTTCCTTCTAGCTCAAACACAAACACATTGTCAATAAAAGTGTTACAAGTTGAATTACGACATACGCTAAACAATTTCTTTCTAGCACAAACACATACATATATAAAAACATTTTTAAGGCGAACAAAATATGGCATGTGTTATGTTACTTTTAGCAAAAACACAAGATTATTTCCAACAACAATATTATCAAGCAAAATAAATCTAACATGTGCTAGATTTCATTCTATCATAAACGTAAGTGCATTGCTAATAAGAACATTGTAAGATGAAAAAATATAATGAGAGATTTTTTTCCTTGTAGCCTAAATAAGCACACATTGCCGATAACACCATTGCGAGGTGAAGGAAATCGAACCCATACCTAAATTTTCCTATAACAAAACATAATCACATAACAACATGGCAAGGTTAAAGAAATATAGCTCGTGCTATATTTACTGCCTAAACACAAGTAATTTCAAAAGCAATATTGCGGGGCAAAAAGAAATCTATTATGTACTTTAGATTTTCTTCTATCATAGATACAGGCATTGTGATAGCAACATTACAAGGTGAAATAAATCTAACATGTGCTAGATTTAATTTTAGTAGAAAGACAAGAATATTGTCGGCAACAAAGGTGCATGCCAAAAGAGAACTAGGATGTGTTAAATTTTCTTCTAGAACAAACACAAGAACAATGGAAATAACATTACGGGGGGAATGAAATCTAATGTACGCCTAGATTTCCTTCTAGCCCAAACATATGTGCATTGTCCAATAACAAAATTATAAATTAGAAAGAAATCTAATGTGTGTAAGATTTCCTTATAGCATAAAAACAAGTAGACAAGCACATTATATGGTGAAAGAATTCTAGTGCATGCTAGATTTACTTCTAGCACAAGCACAAACATGTTGATAACAACAAAATTATGAGATGAGAGGAAATCTAAGATGTGCTAGATTTCCTTACGACACAACACAAGCACATTATAAGATGAAACAAATCTAGCACGTGCTATATTTTATTCTAGCACACACATAAGAACATAACAACATTTTAGAGTTAAATAAAATCAACACACGCTAAATTTACTTCTGCAAAAGCTAAAGCATATTGCCAATAACAACATCGTAACAAAGGAAATCTAACATGTTCCTAAATTTCCTTCTAACATAGTCACATGCATATTTCCAATAACAAAATTGCAAGGTCAAAGAATCTAGCATATTTGCTTCTAGCACAAACAACCGGATTGCCAACCACAACATGGCATTGTGAAACAAATCTATGCAAGCTAAATTCCCCTTCAGCTCAACGAAACACATTGTCGATAAAAATTTTGCAAGTTGAATTCAGACACTTCAATATGCATAATGGCATTAGAAATTTTATTGGCATGAGGCTTAATACATTAAATTTTGTTCCTTTTTGAAGTGTTGGTCATAGGACAGCATGGCACAAGGCAGGCGGAAAGCATGAAAGCTTAAAAAATGTACAACTATATTTGATGCACATTGAACTTGAACACAGAGAAGGTGTTATATTGGCATTTTGATTGGTTGCCGCATATATTTCTTATTGGAAATATAGATGATGGGGGCCATAGGGGATATTAAATAATCATGGGGGGAATTCCCACAAAATTTCCCAACCACATGCGAAAAGATCGTGGTTCTGCCACAAAGCATGTGGAGTGTGCATTGGGGTCGTTGTGGGGAACTGAACTTTATTAGTTCATCATATTTCTTAAATGGGACGAGTAGAATATCGTTTCATCATTTCGAGTTTCGCCATGGCAATGGACTAATCTTCCAATACCTTCGATAAAATTTGACTCTTATATAATATTAGTCTTGAACTATTTGTTAATACTATAGGAGAGTCATTCCACCTTCTCTGTAATCAGAATTGATCTTGTGGATCTTATCGGAGATTAATTCTGGCTTCTCTATAATCGGAATTAATCTTGTGGATTTGGATGGCCATTTTATCTCAGCGATGAGAGAAATGAGTCCATCAATTGATGGATCCCATGGCGCCGCGAAGGATGATTCCAGTGATTGCATCTTGGGAAATCTAAAAATTATCCCAGAAGTGGACACCTCACCTTTGCTTCGACTTGGGCTACTATATGTTGATGCTCTGCTCTCATGGTGAAGGACCTTCCTATTGGGAATAAATAACGATAATCCTTTTCCTTATTTGTATGATGGGATGATGAAATAAACAATAAATTTCCCTCAGAATCAAATGGGCATCACCCTATAACCATGACTCCCTTGCAAACTGTTAATTTTGGGAAACTAGGTCCAAACTCCATGTTGCATTGCTCATATAATGATGATGATATTTTTGACAGATTCCTCTTTTGGAGAGGTGCAAGTGTAACATCCCTTCCAGTCCACACAAGATATTTTTTTTTCTATTAATAGTTTAGTTCTGTGCTTCTATTGATCACAGTTGTTCAATTCTACTTTCGAATTTCGTCAATCATGATCCGTTTTGGAGTAGGATTCTAATTTATCCTATTACTCTTGTATGTATCATTCTAATGTTCCTTTTCACTAATTTTTTTGGCTTATGTTAATTACATAGACATATTTCCACATTGTCACGTCTCTTCTCTCCCCACATTTTTTTCCGTATTTTTCATGTACCCATAGGTGAATCTCTAGTTAACTAATCTTAGTTATATTTTTTTCTTCCCACAAGGTGTTGATGACTTATATTTCACATGTATATATATCAATATATCCATATATATATCAATATATATGTATGTATATGTTATATACTAAATTTTTATGGTTATCGTGGCCATAAAACTTCTATCTATGCACTCAACTTTTATTCATATGCCTTTATCATATTCATCACCCATAAGATTTGGATTTCGTTGTCATTTTCTCATAGTGGCATAGTGAAGAGGTTATGTCTCTTCTTGTAGTTCCTCGTACCCATTCACAAGGTTATGAAGCTATGTATTGTTAAGAAATCAGTCCAAGTTCTAGATGTTTTAATTCGATTTGAGCTCGTTACATATTTATTGTTTCTATGAGTTCCATTCATCTTTACGATCATAGTCTAATTTTATAGTTATTGTACCCATGCCACCATTAATGTCTCACGTACCTTTCACTGAGACCATTTCCCGGTGAGGGTGGACGACATTAAAGTCATCGTACTTCTTTTGCTACACTGGCCAAATGTGATTTAATATGGTTAGCAGCTGGTAACTTATCGATCTTTCCACGTTGCCTGGGGTGAATGATGTTTTGTCATTTTACCATCTTGATTTGGTGTTTCTCAACTCATTGTAGCCATGTGTACACGCAATGGTTTGTGCATTTATAATTTTATGTTTGTAACGTATAGCTATTCATTAATCACGCTGATTTGGTGATAAGATTTGGAGTACTGTAAAATTGATTACAATGGATTTTCATTTATGTTGAATGACTATTCAATGGATTTTGATTTCTCCCCAATCGATCCACGCGCCTCTCATCGATCTGTTGACACCTGGATGGTGGAGATGATTAAGGTCTGATAGGGTTTGGTTTTCAATTTGGTGAGATGAATAGTATTACTTTCGAAGTTGTCAAAGAGATTGTTTTTTCGCCCTCCATTCTTCTCAATCGATTACTAGTGCCCATACTCTGCTCCTTTGGGGAAATCGAACATCAGGATCTTCCCGATTTTTGAGTGCAGCCAATTCTTCATTTTATCGTGCTTCAGGTATGTAATATTAGGCATTTTCATTTCTTGTATGGCTACCTTCAATTTTTATTTATCCTATCGTTTAAATTGCAACACCATCTCAGCTGCCTATAACTCAAACTCTAGTTGATTTTTGTTTTGCTCTAGCGTGCTGGGGTTTGATTCTATCACTATTTCATGTATTTTGTTTAGAATTTCTTGTTACGTTTCTATGCTAATATTAAGCCCTCGGTGAATAGGAGAAGAAGAAGACCGTGTTCGTTTCATTCGTTGAGTTTTTCTGACTCGAAGCGAAAGTTGAGTACACAGGTAAGCCATTTGTTCATTTAAAAATAGTTTATCCTCTGTTTTATTTTCGTTCTGGTGAACATTTTTAAATTCCCTATATAATCATTTTGTAGGTCGTAATTGGCGACAAAGCCTTCCAATCCCAAAGGTAACCCTTGTTATTTGTGTTTAGTTCGAATATGTTATTTTCGGAAGTTTTCTCATAACGTCTTGTTATAACGACATCTCATGTTGCCCTCATTTTTATTTCAGGTAGGTTTGAATCTCATGAGGGTTTCTCTTAATTGATATTTGGTGAATTTGTAATTCACTCAAATTGATGTCGGCATATCCTGGAATTTCAAGTCGGTATCGACGCATCCTGAGTCAAAGTGTGACCAGGCTCTCTCTTGTTATTACACAAAATTGTTCAGACAATTTAAGTTGTTATTGTTGTAAAAGTTTCTATTGTAGTAAATACCTTTTTCCAGAGATTGGGACTGTTAATAAATTTAAATCCGGGCACTGAAATTCCTGAAATAATTAAGTTCTGAAATATTATTATGAAAACATGATAGCCTAATTCCATAGTTGGTTTTTAGAGTTTCATACATATATTTATCGACCATTCGTTTCTATTATTAATGACAAATAGTGTTCAGATTTCTATTTCCTGTTATCGCTCATTCTATTTTTCTTTTCCAGTAATTATCTGCTTAAATTTGATTGAAGGAATAATAAGTTCACTGGTTTTTTTTTTCCTTTCTGTTTCTCCTCCTAACAATGGCATAAATGAATATAAGTCTCTCTATTACAAGAGTCTTCAAGTTTATAGTAATTCAGTGAATGAATAATTACAAGTTCCACGGGATCTATAATTTTTTGTATATTATATGACTCCCACAGTGGACTCTCTTTATACTTATGGGGTGGAAGTTCCATTGTAAGAATTACTTATGTCAAGCAAAACATTTTGTGCAGCTATATAAGTATAAATTGTTTTTTTATTTTATTTTATAGTATAACAGTTCCACTGTATCTAGGGTTTAAACTAGCATTCTTAACTAACATATTATACAGATCTGGTGGACAAATATTTGCTACCTTCCACGGCTTCTATATATAGTTTGCATGCATTTTATAGAAATTCCCATGCACATCTCATTTTTCCAATAAGTATTTAGTTTGGAACATTCCTTTGTAAAGGATATTAGTCACATAGTTTTATACATAACTTTCCGCCCATAATTATTGCTAGGTTTGGTAAACATGCTTAGTTCTATTTCTTTGCTATCTGAAGGTATCTATGGTACTAAAATATATACTCTTCCATTCTGTCCTTATTATAGAAGGAAATTTATAAATAGACATGCACTGTTGTTTAGGAAATCTATATGTCTGTACCTCACTTAGTTAATTCAACAAATGTATAACTCTGCCCTGTATGTACTTAATTCTTCCTACAGACAGGTTTTTGGGTTTCCCTAATGTTCACTAAATTAATTCTATTTATAACAGAAACAGATTAAAGTTACATAGTTATAAATTATGAGGTAACATAATCTCCAGATTTAAGCCAAGGACTGGTTTAGAGTTTCTGGCTGATTTGTCCTCATATTTATGGTTCCTACAACTATGCAGGATTGAGAGAGTTTAATTACTCTACCATTCTGTAAATGTATGGAACACAAACACAAAACAAAACATTGCAAGTAGTATGCAGCTACAGTCATTAACCCTTATACTTAACAATAATTAATTTTAATCATTCATAATACTGTGAGCATACCACTTTGGTACTTGAACAGTCCTCCCAACCGTAGAGTCCCTCTATCTCCAGAAATCACCCTCAAGCTGAGATCACTTCCATTGTAGACCAACCTCTAATCTATTCAGGAATAGCTTATTGAAGCTTTTGCTCCCCAAAACCTGTTTTTAATTCTACATCCAGAATATCAGGATACTTTTCTTCCTGTTTGCCTAGGCTTCCCTTATTTAGGGATTTTTAAAGCTGCTTTCTGCTTTTCCCAGCTTTTTACCTCTTCCCAACTACTATCCACATCATTGGGGAAACTATATTTTCCTCAAAATCTAATTTGGAAATAAATTATTTCATGGATTTTTGAAAGATTTTTGGGAATAGTATTTTCCTCTTTCCATACTCATGGATTTAGCAAGTGATGTCATAATTCTCATTTTGGTCAATCTGTACATAATTATTTTATTTATTTTTCATAATTAAATATTTAATTACATCCACAAAATACTTTTCCATTGGGTTCCATTCCCCTCTGGATTAAAGTTCAAATGTCTAACTTTGAAAGAACATAAAACTAGGGGTGTTACATATTCCCCCTCTGAAAGAAAACACCGTCCTCGGTGTTGATAACTAGCTACTAAGTTCATTTTCCAAAAAAAATTGGATATTTTTCCATCATCTCAGCTTCTCTTTCCCAGGTAGCTTCTTCAGCAGTAAAGTGCTTCCACTGCACCTTTACTCTCGCTACCGTTTGATTTCTCAATTTAATTTCTTCCCGCTCCAATATTTGAAGTGGCTATGGAAGGAACTCCCCTTCTGGTTCCACCTGTATCACATTCCAATCAACAATGTGAGAAGCATCATATATATATATATATATATATAGTAATGAAACATGAAACACATCATTTAATTTAACATGGGGTGGTAAGGCCAACTTATAAGGCACTGGTCCCACCCTTTCTAACACCTCAAAAGGTCCACAATATCTAGGAGCCAATTTTGCACAACTTCCTACATAAAGTGTTCTCTTTTTGGGTTTAATACGCAAATACACATGCTCCCCCACTTTAAATTCTCGATGTACCCTTTTCTTATCATCATATTTTTTCTGGCGATCTTGTGCTGTCTTGATGTTTCTCTGTATTTGTTTAACAATTCTTTCCATCTCTTGTAAGGCATCTGGTCCCAACATTAGTTTATCCTCAGGTTGGATCCAACTCAAAGGAGTATGAAATTTCCTTCCATAGAGGGCTTCAAACGGACTCATCTTGATGGAGGATTGATAGTTGTTATTATAGGAAAATCTACCTAAACGCAAGTAGTCTTCCCATTTTGATGGCCTATCCATCACATACACTCTCAGCATATCTTCCAAAATCTGATTTGTTCTCTCTGTCTGACAGTCGGTTTGAGGGTGATAGGTAGTACTAAAATTCAACTTAGTGCCCATACCTCCAAATAGACCTTTCCAAAAGGCTGCTGTGAACTTAGAATCTCTGTCTGAAACAATCATATTTGGGATCCCATGTAACCTTACTATCTCTTTTAGGAACACATTTGCTACTTGGGCTGTCCCAAAAGTAGACTTTACAGGTATAAAGTGTGCAGATTTTGTTAAAGTGTCTACTACTACCATAACTAAGTCATGTTGGTACTTGGTTCTGGGTAATCCTGTTATGAAATCCATAGAGATGGTATCCCATTTCCATTCTACAATCGGCAAAGGATTTAGAAGACCAGCAGGATGCTGATGTTCAACTCTAACTAGTTGACACTCCATGCATCTAGCTAAATATTCTGCTACATCTCTTTTCATTCCTGGCCAGAAAAAATTCTTCTTCAAAGTTGTTAACATTTTCTGATATCCAAGATGCCCTGCATATGGCTGTTTCTGATATTCATCTAGGATCTCTCTTTTCAAAGACTCTACGTTGGGAACATATAATCTGTTTTTGTAGCAGATCAATCCTTTCTGTTTTTGAGTGTATTCAACCATCTCCTTATTTAGTATTTTCACCTGTAGGTTCTCATAATTTCGATCCTGTTCTGCTACCTGTTTCACTAGATCTTCTAACTCCAAATTTACACTACTTCCAATACTGTTTATGTGTTGGCAAGCATTTCTGCTCAGGGCATCAACAATTTTGTTTTCTTTCCCTCTGATATGTTTTATGTCCATATCAAATTCACTCAGAAAAGACATCCATCTGGCTTGTTGAGCATTCAAATCAGTTTGGGAAAAGAAGTATTTAAGACTAATATGATCAGTTATCAATGTAAATTTCTTTCCAAGAAGATAGTGTCGCCACATCTTCAAGGCATGAATTACAGTAGCCAACTCTAAATCATATGCACTATAGTTCTGTTCATGTGTCTTAAGTTTCCTAGACTCATATGCAATAACTGAATTTTCTTGCAAGGGGACTCCTCCCAACCCCTCTCTACAGGCATCCATACACACAACAAATTCTTTATCAAGATTTGCAATCTTCAGTATAGGGGCTGTAGTGAGTTTTAATTTTAATTGTTCAAAACTGTTTTGGCATTTTTTTGTCCACTCAAATTTGACACCTTTTCTTTGTAGTGAGGTTATGTGATGCAACAATGCTGAAATTCAACCCTAAGGAGAGATGGTCAACTCTGACGTGGCTCAATCAGCATTTCCTTTTCTTGACTCCTCTGTTTATTTCCCCATGTGGTGTTCCAGATCTTGGGTTTATTTTTCAATTTCAGAGAAATTGATAAATAAACATATATTCACGACTTTTCACTTATATACTCGACTTATATAATTGTCTCCAAGCCTTGGGCTAAGGTTATAACCCTTGAGATTTTATATTAATACACACACCTTTTTGAATAAATAGCTTTTAAATAAACCTTGGCTCTGGGCCCCACGTCTATGTTCAATCGCCCAATCAACGCATTCACCATACCTTGTTTAAACCTCGCGCATATCCATCAGATTACCACCATCCGATGACTCTACCTCAGATCAACGGCACTCGACGATATCGCTCCACCTCCTAGTACGATCGTTAACATGCGATGAGAATACGGAAAGGCAGTTTTGTACTCCTATCCGGTGCTACGTGTCGAAGGCTCTATGGAATCACTTCAATTCAAGAAATACCGCCTTCTCCGCAAAAGTGGTGCAATATGGGAAATGCGCCTTTGGGAATCCACTCGTGGTTTTGCTACAGTGATCAACCAAAGGTTCAGTCGGAGTTGGGATGCTCTTCATATGCCTTAACTCCAATTTGTGGCTTGGTTTTGTTCAATTTAATTTGTTACAATTATACAGTGGGAAATTCCATAATAAAGATACAAACAGAGGACTACGATGGAAATTAACTCGCAGGGTTTATCCAACCAATTCACGGGAACAATAGATAGAAAATGCAGAATTATACAATCACCATTCTTAACGATTTCATGCTGAACCAGTGTACAATATTTTCTCAATCAAACAATTTATTCATTAATAAGAATTCGAGACAATTCGATGGCCAATGAGCATTGAAATCATTTAACTGGAAACAATTGTTAACACACAGAGTTTTATTGCAGAAATCTCTCTTCTTCTTTCTCTTCTTCCTCTTCTCTCTCTCTCTATCTATACATCCGACGGATTACATTTATATACATCAACATATGTCCTTTTGGTTCCTCTGTGAGGACCGTTATGGAAACTCAAGAGCCTAATTACAATTATTTGAAGAGTAAAACATGACAGATGGACTAACCATTCGACTTCTACACTCTAACTGATCTAATAATACAATTAGCTAAGGTATTGACACCTATCTGTAACAATTCAAATGTTTTCAAACCCTCCTTGCCACAACATTTGGACAAAACTCCTACATTGCTCGCTAGTGTCTAATGCCCTTGCAATAGACTCCCAAAGGAAATTTTATTCATGTGCTCCTGTCCATGAGCTCTTCCACTGATCTGCCTATCTTCTGCAACATTTATTCAGTCATCCAAGTGGCATCTTCCTCTGGCTTTTCCTTCCACTTGATCAAGTACTGAAAGTACTCTTGTCCTCTTGTCATTCTGAATGGTCTTTTATCCAATATATTTTCTGGTTGTAATGGTTGTGCTGGAGATAGCTTCTCTTTCCACTCAATCTGTTCCCTGTCCACTCTTCTTTCTTTGGCACCATCATCTTCATACTTTTATAAATATGTAACATTAAAAATTGGAGATATTCCAACATCAGGAGGTAATTCAATCTCATAAGCATTTGCAGAAAAATTCCTAAGTATTTTGCATGGCCTAATCTTTTTGAACTTCAATTTGTTGTACTGCTTCTTTGGGAATCTCTCCATTCTCAAGTGTGCCAAAACCTGATCTCCTACTTCAAAATGAACTTCTTTTCTACTCAATTCTGCTCTATTTTTATATTTGATGTTGCTGCCTTGTAGTTGATGTTTCACTTGTTCATGTATGGCCTAGATCTGTGAAGAAAATTCCTCACCATCTGCACTCCTTAGCTCTGCCTTTCCCAGATTTCTCAACTCTGATATTCCTTTGGGGTGCATTCCATAAACAATATGAAATGGACTCTGCCCTGTGCTTCTGTTTGGTAAGTCATTATATGCATACTTTTCTTGGGGCAGAATATGATCCCACTGCTTGGGATGCTCTCCTACAGGACTCCTGAACAGATTTCCCAGGATCCTATTCACTACCTTAGTTTGTCCATCAGATTGGGGATGATAAGCTGAGATGAAACTTAGCTTGGTACCAAGTTTTTTCCACATTTTCCTCCAGAAGTGCCCCACAAATCTGGTGTCTTTGTCTGAAACAATGCTCTTGGGCAACCCATGTAATCTAACAACTTCTTTGAAAAACAAGTTAGCAACATGGGTGGCATCACTAGTTTTATAACATGGAATAAAATGTGTGATTTTGGAGAATCTATCCACTACAACAAAGAATGCATCATTCCCTCTCTGAGTATTGGGAAATCCTAGAACAAAATCCATACTCACCACGTCCCAAGGCCTGTCTGGAATAGGCAAGGGAGTGTACATTCCTGCATTCTGGCTCCTTCCTTTGGCATATTAACAAATCTTGCAATTCTTCACAAACTTGTCCACTTCTTCTCTCATCTTAGGCTAGTAATAGAATTGACTCAGCTGCTCATAAGTCTTATCAATACCAAAGTGTCCAGCAAGTCCACCACTATGCTTCTCTTTGATCAAGTTTTCTCTCATGGAACATTTTGGTACACACAGTTGGCTTCTTCTGAATAACAAGTCCTCCTGTAGGAAATAATTCAGCCACTGGCTTCTATCTGTTAAAACAGGGTTACTACATGCCTCAAATTCTTCTTTAAAATCTAGATCTGGTTTATACAATTATTTCAGAAAACCAAATCCTACAACTTCAAAATTTGTTTCTTGAATAAGCATGTGCCTCCTACTCAAGGCATCAGCTACTTTATTGGCTTGGCCACTTATATGTTTCAAAACAAAATTAAAACTTTGGATATACTCAACCCATTTAGCGTGCTTATGTTTCAACTTGGGCTACTGTACAATATACTGCAAGGCATGCTTGTCAGAATATAATACAAACTCCCTGGGCATCAAATAATGTCTCCACTTCTTTAGTGCCTAAACAATTGCACAGAATTCCTTCTCATAAGAGGAATAGTTTCTTATGGTGTCATTTAGCTTCTCACTGAAATATGCCACAGGCCTATCATCCTGACTCAACACAGCTCCAATGACACCTCCACTGGCATCACATTTTACTTGAAATGGTTTTGTAAAATCAGGAAGAATCAAAACAGGCTTCTCAGTTATATTTTGCTTCAAAAGTTTGAAGTTTCTTTCTACTTCAGCAGTCCACTTAAATGGTTGTTTGCTCTTCTTTATTGTCTCAATTATGGGTGAATTAATCTTACTGAAGTTTCTTATAAAATTTTTGTAAAAACTAGCAAGTCCATGGAAACTTCTTACCTCAAAAACATTCTTGGGTGAAGGCCACTCCACAATTTCCTTAACCTTTTCTGGGTCCATCTTCAATCCTTCTGCAGAAAAAAAAAACCCCAAATACACCAACTCTTCCTTTATGAATGAGAATTTATTCAAATTTATTAGCAGTTTCTCTTGGTGCAGCTTCTTCAAGACATGATTAAGATGCCTTAAATTTTCTTCTTTAGTTCTGCTGAAAACTAATATATCATCCAGATACACTATCACAAATTTACCAATGAATTCTTTCAATACTTCATTCATAAGTCTCATAAAAGTGCTAGGTACATTTGACAACCCAAAAGGCATTACCATCCATTCATAGAGCCTTCATTTGTTTTAAAGGCAGTTTTTCATTCATCACCCTCTCTTATTCTGATCTGATGATATCCACTCTTTAAGTCTATCTTTGAGAAATATTTAGCACCACTCAAATAGTCCATTAAGTCCTCAACCCTAGGCAAAGGGAATCTGTACCTGATTGTGATCTTATTGATTGCTCTGGAATCATTACAAATCCTCCAGCCTCCATCTTTCTTTGGGCTCAATACTGCTGGTACAGCACATGGATTCAAACTTTCTTTGATCAGCCCCTTGTCCACCAACTCCTCTACTTGTCTCCTGATTTCCTCATTTTCCTTGGGAGTCATTCTATAGGCTACCTTATTTGGTAGATTTCAGCTAGGGATAAAATCTATCTGATGGTTGATCTTTCTCACAGGTGGTAGCTCATCAGGTAAATCATCCACAACAATGTCACAGTAATCATCTAACATCTCTTGTATCTCTATTGGTAAATCACAAATCTTTGTAGAAGTAAGAATTAATTTAGGTTTGCAAACTAGAGCAAAAATTACCTCTTCTTCTTCTATCTACTACAGATATTCCTTCCCACTCAGCAATAAGATCTTTGGATCAATCAATCTGTTGGATGGCTCTCCTTCTTCCATGGGTATCAATGTATGATGTACCCGATCCTTGAAGAACTTGTAAGTGTTCTTCTTACCATCATGCACTGCTACTCTATCAAACTTCCAAGGTCTACCCAGCAGTATATGACACACATCCATGGGCATCACATCACACAGAACCTTATCTTTGTATTTTCCCATTTGCAGTTGTATCTCACACTGTTCTTTCACAACCAGCTAGTGCCCTTTATGTAGCTAGGACACCCTGTAAGGAGTAGGATGCTCCCTTGTCTTCAACTTCAACTTTTCTATTACCTCAGTGGAAACCATATTGTCTATGCTGCCACTATCAATGACTAGCTAGCAGCATTTCCCTTGGACTTTGCATATGCTCCTAAACAAAGTCTTCCTTTGTGTAGGCTCAGTGACCTCTTTGGCTTGCTTCAATAAGACCTTATTTACCACCAAGGACTCTCCCCTCTCTGGAAGAATTTATTCTTCAATTTGTACCTCTTCTCTAGCCTGGGCAACAACAACATTCCTTGGACCAGCACTCACATTCTCTGGACATTGATAGTGCTTGTGTCCCACTTGCTGACATCTATAACACCTCAATTCTCTACCCCTGCCTCTGTCTCTGCATCATCTTCCTTTTCCCTTGTAAGAAACCCTTCTGCCCCTTGAATCCTCCTCTATAGATGCATTCTTAGGTGAGCTACTGTTAGCTCCATCCCTGGGTGTAGCAGGCTTTCCTCTACCACCGTGACTTCCCTTCCCTAGGAAAGTACCTCTCTTCTTGGCAGACTGTTTCCTCAGGAGTTTCTCCTCTGCTTTCAAGACCATCTGATAGGCCTCTTCCACTGTCTTAGGAGACAGGAAACCAATCTCATCTTGGATCTCCAGCTTGAGACCATTCACATATCTGGTAGTCTTCTCTGGTGTGTCTTGGAATTTCCCAACCCTTATGCTTACTCTGTAGAATTCCTCTGTGTTTTCCTTTACTGTCAGCAACCTCTATCTCAGGTTCTACATTTTCTTATACAATGTTAGCTAGTAATCACTAGGCAAGAATTTACCTTTTAATTTAGCCATCATTATGGTCCATCTCTCGATAGGTTTCTTGCCAACTCTCCCCTTTCTGCCTACAATCCGTCCCACCAAAGTGTAGCATGTCCTTTCAACTTTGCTACTGCAAACTTGGCCTCTTTATCTTCACTTATTTATTCATAATCGAAGCAATTTTTCATTTCATTTATCCAGTCCACCAGTTCTTCTGGATTCAGTCCCCCTACATAGCTCGACACTTCAATTCTGGGCTTAACTGCAGACCCTATAACAGTTCTAGGGAGCCTCATGTCAGGAGGAATTTCAACATTTTCTTCAACTTCTTCTATCTCAGGTTCGTTGATGTCTTCAGGATCTCTGGTCTGTCTTTGCTCTATGACATCCATTTTGGCCTCGACCCTCTGCAACATCCCCAACACCTCAACGTTGGCAACAGGTCTCCTTCTGCCAGCACCTCTACCAACTCAGATTGCCATGTCATGAAAAACAACTTCAGACAACAGCTCTGATACCACAAATGACGCAACAATGCAGAAAATCAACCCTGAGGAGAGATGGTCAACTGTGACGTGGCTCGGTCAACATTTCCTTTTCTTGACTCCTTTGTTCATTTCCCCACGTGGTCTTTCGAATCTTAGGTTTATTTGTCAATTTCAGTGAAATTGATAAATAAACATATATTCACGACTTTTCACTTATATACTCGACTTATATAATTATCTCCAAGCCATGGGCTAAGGTTATAACCCTTGAGATTTTATATTAATACAAACGCCTTTTTGAATAAATAGCTTTTAAATAAACCTTGGCTCTGGGCCCCACGTCTACGTTCAATCGCCCAATCAACGCACTCACCATACCTTGTTTAAACCTCGTGCATCTCCGTCATACGACCACCGTCCGATGACTCTGTGCCAGATCGACAGCACTCGATGATATCACTCCACCTCCTGGTATGACCATTAACGTGCGATGAGAATACGGAAAGGTGGTTTTGTACTCCCGTCTGGTGCCACGTGTCAAGGGCTCTATGGAATCTCTTCAATTCAATAAATATTGCCTTCTCCGCAAAAGCGTTGCGATATGCGCAATCTGCCTTTGGAAATCCACTCGTGGTTTTGCTACAGTGATAAACCAAAGGTTGATTTTGGGTTGGGATTCTCTTCATATGCCTTAACTCCGGTCTGTGGCTTGGTTTCGTTCAATTGAATTCGTTACGATTATACAGTGGGAAATTCCATAATAAAGATATAGACAGAGGACTACGGTGGAAATTAAATCATAGGTTTTATCCAACCAATTCACAGGAACAATAGATAGAAAATGAGGAATTATACAATCACCATTCTTAACGATTTCACGCTGAACCAGTGTACAATCGTTTCTCAATCAAACAATTTCTTCATTAATAATAATTCGAGACAATTCGATGGCCAATGAGAATTGAAATCATTTAACTAGAAATAATTGTTAACACACAGAATTTTATTGCAGAAATCTCTCTTCTTCTTGCTCTTCTTCCTCTTCTCTCTCTCTCTATCTATACATTCGAGGGATTACATTTATATACATCAACATATGTCCTTTCAGTTCCTCTGTGAGGATTTTTATGGTAACTCAAGAGCCTAATTACAATTATTTGAAGACTAAAACATGACAGATGGACTAACCATTCGACTTCTACACTCTAACTGATCTAATGATATAATCAGCTAAGGTATTGACACCTAGCTGTAACAATTCAAATGTTTTCAAACCCTCCTAGCCACAACATGTGGACAAAACCCCTACATTGCTGGCTAGTGTCAAATGCCCCTGCATCATTATGGGATAGGCTATGGCAAAAAATCTTTCCACAAATCTGCGATAATAACCTACAATCCCCATAAATGATCTCACTACTGAAACATCATTTGGCACCGGCCATTCTCTAATAGCCTTTATCTTCTTAGGGTCAACAGCCAACCCTTGTTCAAAAATAATATGACCCAAGTATTGGATCTTGTCCTTATAGAATTCACATTTACTGAATTTGGCATATAACTGGTTTTCTTTCAAAGTTTGCAACACTATCCTCAAGTGCTCTTTCTTCTCCTCCTGATTTTTGGAATAAACTAAAATATTGTCTATGAACACTAGCACAAATTTATCCAAATACTTGTTTAAAGCACTGTTCATTAAGCACATAAAGGTGGCAGGGGCATTTTTCAAACCGAAAGGTAGGACTACAAATTCGTAGTGACCATACCTGGTTCGAAAATATGTTTTGCTAATGTCTTCCTCCTTAATTATGAGCTGGTGATAACCAATCCTTAGATCAATCTAAGAAAATACTAAAGCTCCTCTTACCTAATCAAAAATATCATCAATTTGAGGCAAAGGGTATCTATTTTTAATTGTTAGCTTATTCAGCTGACGATGATCAATGCACATTCTAAAGGTTCCATCCTTTTTCTTCACAAACAGCACCGATGCTCCCCAATGAGACACACTTGGTCTGATGTAACCCTTATTCTATAATTCTTGCAATTTCATTTTCAGCTCCATGAGTTCAAGGGGGATCATTCAATAAGGGGCTCGGGAAACAGGTGTTGCTCCAGGCACTGGATCGATTGAAAAGTCAATCTCTCTTTTGGGGGGGAGATCAGGAATCTCATCTGGAAAAACTTCCTTAAACTCTCTCACCACTGGAAATTTATCTAGCAGGTTTTCTTCAAGTTTTTGTCCTATTTCCTCAACATGTATTGCATATACTTGATATCCTTTCCTAGTTGTTCTTTTTAATTGTAGTGCTGATATTTGTCTTACAGAGATGGGTTTTGGATTTCCCTTTAGAATAAAAGGTTTCTCTTCTTCATCTATCCAATGCAGAGTTTTATCCCAACAGTTCATCATAGCCTTTCTCTTTTCCAGCCAGTCCATTCCTATCAGCAAGTCATATGAACCTAAGGGCAGAATGTTTAAATTAAATTTTGTCTAAAAATCATTTAATTTAATTTTTGTTTGAGGTAAATTATGAGTTACTTTCCTTTTGGTGCCAGTGGTTAACTGCACCAACCAAGATTGCTGAAATTTTTCCGTTTTGAGATTGCATTTTTCTACCACTTGTGGACTAATGTAACTCAAATAAGCACCGGGATCAATTAAAATAGTAACATATTGGTCAGCAATCTTACCTTCCATCTCAACCATGGTAGCTTGGTGTTCTTCTTGCCGGTTCTCCAACGCTGCACTGATGGAGGGTATATTTCTGGCCATATCATTTACTGTTGTAGCTTCTCGATCTCTCATAATCATTTGAATATTTCGGTGTGGACAATCCCTCAACAGATGAGGTTCTCCACAACCCCAACATTTCATCGGTTCTCGCATCTTGACTGCTCCTTCCTTCTTATTTTCTCCCTCTATTTGTTTTCAACCCACTTGGGACTGAGCAGTTTGACTTTCTTTGGGTTTGTTAAATTTCTTCCGCTGATGATCCCTACCAAAGTTCTTCAAATAACCTGGTTTATGTTTCTTCTCCTTGAATTCACTCTTATTTACCCAGCTTTTTCCATGTTCATTTTTGCCTTTGAACTGCTGGTAACATAATCTAGCTTTTCTCACCGCTTCATCCATGGTTTTTGGATTATCTAACTCTATTTTCTCCTTGTACACAACAGGAAAACAGTTCAAAAATATTTGCACCTTTTCCTTCTCTTCACGAATGTAAGGGTCATATCTCAACATATTTGTAAACTTGGTGATAAACTCATCAATATTGAGTTGTCCCAGTCTAAGTTCATGGAATTCCTTTGCTTTATCATCATAATAATGTTCTTTCAAATCGCGGTTTTTAAATTTAACTTGGAAATCTTCCCAAGTCACTGTCTTTTCATCAATGGCATGAACCATTTTCGTCTCCTCCCACCACAAGGTAGCCTTACCTTGTAGCTGGTAGATAGCTAATCTGGCCTTTATATTACTTCCATATTCATAGACTTGGAAATATTTAATCATATTCAGAAACCAAGCCTCAGCATCTTCCTCCTTCTCCCCATCATAGGAGGGAGGTTTGATCTTTCGGAATTCCCCCTGTAATTCCTTTTTCTGCTTATACTGATGCCTAGTAACATCATCTTCCTCAGATTCATCAGAGAACTTGCCCTTCTTCCTCCTTCCAGAACCTTCACCTTCCTGGCTATTTCTAGAAGTTAATTCTTTGATGAGTCTTTCCTGCTCCTCACTGGCTAATGACAATCTGTCATTCTGGATTCTTAACTCAGCCATATCTCGTTGCAAACTGTCCAACATAGCCATCACTAGAGCATTGGGATCTAGTGTATTATCATCATCACGTAGATCAACATAAATTTCCTCACCTTCTGCCATTCAAATTTTCTGTTTCAGCACCACTGTACACTAAACAACACAGATCAATAAAAAAAAATTATTTTTTTTTCGACAATAAATAATTTATACAGTGAGCACATAACAACAATGAGCACAACAAAACAGCCCAGTTTATGTAACATGGGATTTGATACCATTTGTAACATCCCTTCCTTTCCACACAAGATTTCTTTTTTTTTCGTATTTATAGTTTAGTTTTGTGCTTCTATTGATCACAACTATTCAATTCTACTTTCGAATTTCGTCAATCATGATCCGTTTTGGAGTAGGATTCTGATTTCCCCTATTAATCTTTTGTGTATCATTCTAATGTTCCCTTTCACTAATGTTTTTGGCTTATGTTAATTACATAGACATATTGCCACATTGTCACGTCTCTTCTCTCCCCACATTTTTTTCTGTATATTTCATGTACCCATAGGTGAATCTTTGGTTAACTAATCTTAGTTATATTTTTTTCTTCCCACAAGGTGTTGATGACTTATATTACACATGTATATATATCAATATATCCATATATATATCAATATATATGTATGCATATGTTATATACCCAATGGTTATGGTTATCGTGGCCATAAAACTTCTATCTATGCACTCAACTTTTATTCATATGCCTCATCGTATTCATCACCCATAAGCTTTGGATTTCATTGTCATTTTATCATTGTGGCATAATGAAGAGGTTATGTCTCTGCTTGTAGGTCCTCATACCCATTCACAAGGTTATGAAGCTATGTATTGTTAACAAATCAGTCCAAGTTCTTGATGTTTTTAATTCAATTTGAGCTCGTTACTCGTTTATCGTTTCTATGAGTTCTATTCAGATTTACGGTCATAGTCTAATTTTATAATTATTGTACCCATGCCACCATGAATGTCTCAAATACCTTCCATTGAGACCATTTCTCGGTGAGGGTAGACGACACTAAAGTCATCGTACTTATTTTTCTACACTGGCCAAATTTGATTTAATATGGTTAGCAGTTGGTAACTTGTGGATCTTTCCACGTCGCCTGGGGTGAATGACGTTCTGTGGTTTTAACATCTTGATTTGGTGTTTCTCGACTCATTGTATCCATGTGTACACACAATGGTTTGTGCATTTATAATTTTATGTTTGCAACGTATAGCTATTCATTAATCATGTTGATCTGGTGATAAGATTTGGAGTACTGTAAAATTGATTACAATGGATTTTCATTTATGTTGAACGACTATTCAATGGATTTAAATTTCTCCCAAATCGATCTGCGTGCCTCCCATCGATCTGTTGACACTTGGACGGTGGAGATGATTCAGTTCTGATAGGGTTTGGTTTTCATTTTGGTGAAATGAATAGTATTACTTCTGAAGTCGTCAAAGGGATTGTTCTTTCGCCCTCCATTCTTCTTGATCGATTACTGGTGCCCATACTCTGCTCCTTTGGGGAAATCGAACGTCAGGCTCTTCCCGATTTCTGAGCGTAGCCAATTCTTCATTTTATCGTGCTTCAGGTATGTAATATTTGGAATCTTGATTTCTTGTATGGCTACCTTCAATTTTTATTTATCCTGTCGTTTAACTTGCAACACCATCTCAGCTGCCTATAACTCAACCTCCGGTTGATTTTCATTCTGCTCTAGCATGTTGGAGTTTGATTCTATCACTATTTCATGTATTTTGTTTAGAATTTCTTGTTACGTTTCTGTGCTAATATTAAACCCTCGATGAATAGGAGAAGAAGAAGACCGTGTTCGTTTCATTCGTTGAGTTGTTCTGACTCAAAGCGAAAGTCCATTACATAGGTAAGCCATTTGTTCATTTAAAATAGTTTATCCTGTGTTTTATTTTCATTCTGGTGAACGTTTTTAAATTCCCTATATAATCATTCTGCAGGTCGTAATTGGTGAAAAAGCCTTTCAATCCCAAAGGTAACCCTTGTTTTTTGTGTTTAGTTCGAATATGTTATTTTCAGAAGTTTTCTCATAACGTCTTGTTATAACGACATCTCACGTTGCCCTCATTTTTATTGCAGGTAGGTTCAAATCTCATGAGGGTTTCTCTTAATTTATATTTGGTGAATTTGTAATTCACTCAAACTGATGTCGGCATATCCTAGAATTTCAGGTCGGTATCAATGCGTCCTAAGTCAAAGTGTGACCAGGCTCTCTCTTTTTATTACACAAAATTGTTCAGACAATTTAAGTTGTTATTGTCGTAAAAGTTTCTATTGTAGTAAATACCTTTTGCCAGAGAGTGGGACTGTTAATAAATTTAAATCCGGGCGCTGAAATTCCCGAAATAATTAGGTTCTGAAATATTATTATGAAAAAATGATAGCCTAATTCAATAGTTGGTTTTTAGAGTTTCATACATATATTTGTCGACCATTCCTCTCTATTATTAATGACAAATAGTGTCCAGATTTCTATTTCCTGTTATCGCTCATTCTATTTTTCTTTTCCAGTAATTATCTTCTTTAATTTGATTGAAGGAATAATAAGTTCACTGGTTTTTTTTTTCCTTTCTGTTTCTCCTCCTAACAATGGCATAAATGAATATAAGTCTCTCTATTACAAGAGTCTTCAATTTTATAGTAATTCAGTGAATGAATAATTACAAGTTCCATAGAATCTATAATTTTGTGTATATTATATGACTCCCACAGTGGACTCTCTTTATACTTATGGGGTGGAAGTTCCATTGTAAGAATTACTTATGTCAAGCAAAATATTCTGTGCAGCTATATAAGTATAAATTGTTTTTTTTTTTTTTTTAATAGTATAACAGTTCCAATGTATCTAGGGTTTAAACTAGCATTCTTAACTAACATATTATACAGATCTGGTGGACAAATATTTGCTACCTTCCACAACTTCTATATATAGTTTGCATGCATTTTATATAAATTCCCATGCACATCTCATTTTTCCAATAAGTATTCAGTTTGGACCATTCCTTTGTAAAGGATATTAGTCACATAGTTTTATACATAACTCTCCACCCATAATTATTTCCAGGTTTGGTAAACATGCTTAGTTCTATTTCTTTGCTATCTGAAGGTATCTATGGTACTAAAATATATACTCTTCCATTTTGTCCTTATTATAGAAGGAAATTTATAAATAGACATGCATTGTTGTTTAGGAAATCTATATGTCTGTACCTCACTTAGTTAATTCTACAAATGTATAGCTGTTCCCTGTATGTACTTAATTCCTCGTACACATAGGCTTTTGGATTTCCCTAATTTTCACTGAATTAATTCTATTGATAACAGAAACAGATTAAAGTTACATAGTTATAAATTATGAGGTAACATAATCTCTAGATTTAAACCAGGGACTAGTTTAGAGTTTCTGGCTGATTTGTCCTCATATTTCTGGTTCCTAAAACTATGCAGGACTGAGAGAGTTTAATTACTCTACTATTATATAAATGTATGGAACACCAACACAAAACAAAACATTGCAAGTAGTATGCAGCTACAGTCATTAACCCTTATACTTAACAATAATTAATTTTAATCATTCATAATACTGTGAGCATACCACTTTGGTACTTGACCAGTCCTCCCAACCGTAGAGTCCCTCTATCTCCAGAACTCACCCCCGAGCTGGGATAACTTCCTTTCCAGACCAACCTATAATTTGTTCAAGAATAGCTTATTTAAGCTTTTGCTCCCCAAAGCATGTTTCTAATTCTGCGTCCAGAATATCAGGATGCTTTTCTTCCTATTTTCCTAGGCTTCCCTTATTTAGTGATTTTTAAAGCTGCTTTCTGCTTTTCCTAGCTTTTTACCTCTTCCCAACTACTCTCCACATCATTGGGGAAACTAGATTTTCCTCAAAATCTAATTTGGAAATAAATTATTTCAAGGATTTTTGAAAGATTTTTGGGGAAAGTATTTGCCTCTTTCCATCCTCATGGATTTAGCAATTGATCTCATAATTCTCATTTTGGTCAATCTGCACAGAATTATTTTATTTATTTTTCATAATTAAATATTTAATTACATCCACAAAATACTTGTCCATTGGGGTCCACTCCCCTTTGGATTAAATTTCAAATGTATAACTTTGAAAGAACATAAAACTAGGGGTGTTACATACATATTTATTTAAAGATCGTCTTGTTTGGATGAGAAGAACATGTGTTTTGATTTTATTTTCCACACACGTAAAATTTTTCAAGGTCACCCTGAATTGTAATGTAGGCTTAGAAGCCCCACATATGTGTCACACACCCACATTGATGGATGTAAATTGGAGAGACTTGATGCTCATCATCTCATACAAACTAGAAGATTGGTTCGTGATCTGATTGGTTCATACAAACTAGAAGATACTTCTCTCTCTCCCACATGTGAATTTGTATGTCAGACATATGGATGATGCCTGAAATGGATGCCAGAAATCTAGATTCTAGAAATGGATGTTGGAAATGGATGGTAGAAATATGGATGTTGGAAATATGGATGATGCCAGAAATATGTATGTTGGAAATCCTTTTGTTGACTTTCATTCCCTGTTTTGGGAGTTGTCTCATGAGGTGTGCATAACACTGAAGGAGGGTTGATCTTTTATGTGTTTGACTGAACCTTCGGGAGGTTGGAAGAGCTAGTTTGACCAACCAAAGTCTTTGTTGACTAGGGCATCATGTTGACTATTTTAATAAACATTTATCTCTATCTTTGTTAGACAAGAAGAACTGTAAATTCTGATTTATTATATTGGCTTGTCTTATTTCGATCTATTATTATGTTCTATCAGCATTTACTTTCAATGATTATGTGATTGCTAACTGAATTGGGGCCTATAAGAAACATTGAAGTAAACTGCTTTAAGCATAGAACATACATTGGCTATCTAAATTTAACATGGTATCAACGCTAAGGTGAAGACAAATCCCAAGCTAGTTTGAAAAGAAACCACCGAAGAAGTTGTTCCATCAAGGACCAATGGCCTTCGCATACAAGGGTTTCAAGAGTGATGATAATCTGACTGATAAGTCTGATTATCATGCCTGGAAGATGTCTTTGGATTTGGTATTGGAAGGTCAAGAAGTCATGGACTATGTGCAGGGAAGATAAATGAGACTCCATCAAATGCACCAACTACCACAAATATGAAGTATAGAAAAGTGGAAGTCAAGGCAAAGATGATCATCAGAGATTCTATTCATAAGCACTTGGTTGCTTATATCTTTAAGCTGGGTACATCTAAAGAGATGTATGATAAGTTGGCTAGCATGTTCATGGCTAGCAATGTTAATCAAGTTATTTTCATCAAGAACAAGTAGAATAATATCAATAAGGGCAAAGAAGAATCCATTCAATCTTATTTTATGAGGGCCACACAAATCATGAATGATCTCTTAGCTATTTGACAAGAAGTAGCTGATTGAGAGCTAGTTCTCATTGCTCTTAGAGGACTCCATCGTGATTAGTATGTATTCAATACTATTATTCTTAATAATAATGTGATTCCTATGTTGATGAGATACACCCTAGAGGAGATAAGAATGATGGAGAGAGACAATCCCTCAAATGGGAATGGAGGTGACCCTACTGCCTTTACCACTCATGCAAATAAGAGGAAGTCTCCCTTTGATCGAAGTGGAAATGGTCAAATTTTCAGGAGGTTAAGGAATTCCCGGTATGATGAATCCAATGTTGTTGATAATAACAAAAATGAATATATTCTTATATCTTCCCTCTCTGCTACATGTGACACAACTCCTCAAACTGAGCTATGGCACTAGAGGTTTTCACACCTTCATTACAAATCCCTTCCCGAATCAAGGAAGGTGGTGACAGGGATGCCCAAGTTTAAATATGATCATTAAGGTGTTTTTTAGGGTTGTGTTGAAGGAAAGCATACAAGGGGACCATTCCCCTCAAGTGTCACAAAGACATCTAATATTTTTCAATTGGTACACTCCAATATATCTGGTACGATTCTTGTAACATCGTTGGGAGGGTGCTTGTATTGTATCACTTTTATAGATGACTTCTCCCATGAGACTTGGATATACTTCTTGAGAAATAAAGATGAAGCATTCAAGTGGTTTCGTACCTTCAAGGCCTTCGTGGAAAATCAAACAAGGAAGAAGATCAAGATTTTGAGGACCGATAATGGCACCGAGTATGACTGGCATGAATTAAATGAATTTTGCAAGGATGTTCGCATTAAGAGGGAGACCACTACTGTGCATACTCCTGAGAGAAATGGTGTTGCTGAAAGAAATAATAGAACCATTGTGGAAGCTTCTTGTGCCATCCTTTATGACCAAGGTCTTCCGAATTTTCTATGGGGAGAAGCTACCAACACTATTGTGTACGTTCAAAATAGATGCCCACATTCTGCATTAGACTCCAAAAATTTCGAATAATTCTTCTCTGGTAAGAAGCCTGATGTCTCCCATTTTAGAGTTTTTGGAAGTCCCCTTTATTTTCATGTGCTGAAGGAAAAGAAAAGCGAGTTGGATGCTTCTGGGAATAAAGGAATTTTTGTGGGTTATAGTGAAACTTCGAAGGCATATATAATCTATGTTGTTGGTAAAACAGAAATCGAGATATGACATGATGTCACCTTTGATGAAGATGTTTCCCTCAAGAAATTCACGGATATTCTTAGCTCATAGGAAGACAAAGAAGAAGAAGAAGAAGCAGGGAAGATGGAAGAATCGAAGGATGAACCGATGCCTAATGTTGAAGGTCCGATGGATCCTATTGATCCACCTCCTTCAAATAAGAGGAGACCATCATGGCTTAGAGACACTCTCCAAGATGTGAAGAGACATATTTCTCCAAGAGGAACATTATGTGAAAGAAGGAAGGTGAATAGGTGCCAATAGTACCTAGCAGCCATGAGCACTATTATACAATCTAAGCCTGGAAAATTTGAAGAAGTCATAAAGAATCAAGTTTGGAATGATGTTATGCATGAAGAATATGAGTCTATTGTGAAGAATGATATCTTAGATGTGGTCCCAAGACTAAAGGGAAAATCTATTGTCACCTCTAAATGGATCTACAAGATCAAGCATGGAGTCGATGGAAGTGCTGAAAAGAACAAGGCAAGATTTTTTGGTGGAGGCTTCTCTCAAAAGGAAGGTATAGATTTGACGACATATTTGCACCTGTTGCCTACTCCACCACCATCTGATCAATCATTTCCCTTGCTGCAACGTAAGGACCGAGTCTCCATCAGTTGGATGTAAGGATTGCTTTCTCACATGGTTCAATCAAGGAAGAGGTTTATGTGGAGCAACCTCTGGTGTTCAATGTCCAAGATAGAGACAGGTATATATGCAGGTTGAAGAAAGCCCTTTATGGGTTGAAGCAAGCTTCTACGGCTTGGTATGAGAGGATTGATAGCTACTTGATGAAGTTGGGCTTCACTCGAGGTGATTTTGACCCAAACATTTATTTTAAGGTTGACAAAGATAGGCCTCTCATTTTGGTTCCCTATGTGGACAATCTCTTCCTGATAGGTGATGACCCTCTTATTTAGCAATGTAATAGGGAGATAGCTTCTGAGTTTGAGATGAAGGATGTAGGACTAATGCATTATTTCCTAGGCTTGGAGTTCTATCAAAAGCCAAGTGATATTTTCCTTTCTCAAGGAAAATATGTTGTGAAGTTGTTGGAGAGATTTGGGATGGTGTACTGTAAGTCTGTTTCAACACCAATGGAACTCAACTTTAAGAAGTTGTGTGGAAGTGCTACTAGGCTCAAGCTGGGAAATCCCACTAATTATCGACAACTCATAGGGTCCTTGATGTTCTTAGTGAACTCACGTCCAAACGTATGTTTTGCAGTGAACACTTTGAGTCAACATATGGTTGAGTCTCATCACATTCACTAGATTGGCGCCAAGAATATATTGAGATATCTTCATGGCATAATCAACCATGGGCTGAGATACACTATCGAGAGTATGAGGCTCCTTTGATATACTGATCTCGATTGAGCAAACAATATGGTAGATCATAAGAGCATAGCTGGATCATGCTTCACCCTAGGTTCTGCTTCAATATCTTGGATGAGCAGGAAGTAGAAATCGATTTCCTTAAGCACCACTGAGGCTGAATACATTGGAGTAATTATGGCCTATTGTGAAGAAATTTGGTTAAGAAATCTCTTCAGTGAGCTATTTGGGCATGTGCTAGATACCACTGTTATCCTTTGTGATAACTACAATGGGATTCGTCTTTCTAAGAATCCTTTGTTCCATTACCAATCCAAGTATATTGATATTAGGTAACAATTTGTTCGAGACATGGTACAATGAGGTGCCATAAGGCCCAATCACATTGGGACTGATGATCAGGTCACAGATATTCTCATGAAGCCCCTAGGGAAGGTCAAATTCTTGACCTTCTGTGAGAATCTTTGAATCGTGGACATAACTTATTGTGAGGGTCACGCTTGAGTTGGACTATGAGCTCTAGGAGCTCCAGGGGGCTTTTTGATAGCTTATTGGAGCTATAAGCAACCACATAGCTATGTTCTTAGACATTACAGATATGATATTGAGTTGGTTATACCCTCTCTTTGATCTCGCCTACTCATGGAGTTTTGGACTCATGGGAAGTACCTCTCATTTGGCTAATGAGGTTGGAAATATGGATAGATACCAATATCATGACCGATGGACACATCAAGGATTGTCAATTCTCTATGTATAGGATGGGATATGTCCAACCACTTGATCTGGGATCAAGTCTGGATGATATTCTTACCTCTAAATTGACTTCAGGTCATTATGTGACTCTTGAGTCCCATTAAGTAACCTCTAAGATGACTTCAAGTGAGTGGAGTGTGTTGTCTTTGTGACTCACTCTCGTTGTGCGAAGAAGATCCAAAAAAGCATGTTATAGCAAGTTGACACAAGAGTGTAGGATAATATATGATAGTACACTATGGTACTATATGAAAGGATGGCACAGGTGGACAGTTTGAGCTCTCCCTAGTTGAGAGGGAGTGTTAATTTTGGCCAAGTAGGTCCAAAATCAATGTTGCATTGATCATATGATGATGATGATATTTTTGTTAGATTCCTCTTTCGAAGAGGTGCAAGATTGATCTAAAGATCATCTTGTTTGGATGACAAGAATTTATATTTTGATTTTATTTTACACATATCTGCAATTTGTCAAGGTCAGCCTTAATTGTACTCTAGGATCAGAAGCCCAACAGATCTGTCACACATCCTCTTTGATGGATATAAATTGGACAGACTTGATGCTCATTTTATCATCATCTCATCACACACATTCCTGATGATCTAATTGGTTCATACAGCCTAGAAGAGGATTCTCTCTCTCCCACGTGTGAATCTGGATGCTGGAAATATGGATGATGCCAAAAATATGTATGTCAAAAATCTAGATTTTGGAAATATGGATGATGCTGGAAATGGATGCCAAAAATGGATACCGGAAATATGGATGCGGAAAATCTAGATAAGGGATACTTTTGCTGATTTGCTTTGAATTTTTTGGGAGTTTTTTCATGAGGCGTGTGTGACATTGAAGGAACGTTGATATTGTATGTGTTTGAATGAACCTACGGGAGGTTGGAAAAGCTAGTTTGACTAGCCAATTCTTTGTTGCCTAGGGCATCATGTTGGCTGTTGTAACAAACATTTCTCTCCATCTTTGCTGGACAAGAAGAATTGTAAATTCTGATTTATTATATTGGCTTGTCTTCTATTGATCTATTATTATTTTCTATCAACATTTACTTTCAATTATTATTGATTGTGGTGATTTTGAGAAACTAGGCCCACACTACATGTTGCATTGCTGATATGATGATGCTGATATATTTTTTGGATTCCTCTTTTAGAGAGGTGTAAGTTGACCTAAATATCATCTTGTTTGGATGAGAATAAATTAAATTTTGATTTTATTTTCCACACATGTGAAATTTGTCAAGGTCCTCCTGAATTGAGATGTAGGCTCACAAGCCCAAAAAATGTGTCACACACACTCATTCATGTATATAAATTGAAGAGACTTGATGCTAATTTGATCATCATCTCATGACACACATTACTCATGATTTTATTGGTTCGTACAGCCTAGAAGAGGCTTCTATCTCTCCCACGTATGAATCTAGATGCTGGAAATGTGGATGAAGCCAAAAATATGGATGTTGAAAATGGATGCCTGAAATATGGATGTCAGAAACAGATGTCAGAAATATGGATGATGCCAAAAATTTGGATGTTGGAAATGGATGCTGAAAATCTGAGTGTTGGAAATCTGGATGAGGGATCCTTTTGTTAACTTGCATTGACTGTTTTGGGAGTTGTCTCATGAGCTATGTCTGACACTGAAGGAAGGTTGATATTGTATGTGCTTGAATCAACCTCCAAGAGGTTGGAAGAGTTGGTTTTACCTTCCAATATATTTGCTAGCTAGGGCATCTTGTTCACTGTTGTAACAAACATTTATCTCTATCTTTGTTGGAAAAGAAGAATTGTAAATTCCGATTTATTATATTGGCTTGTCTTCTGTCGATCTATTATTATGTTCTATCAGCATTTACTTTCAATGATTATGTGATTGTTAATCTGAATTGGGCCTATAATAAATATAGAAATAAATGGCTATAAGCATAGACCATACCATGGTTATCTAAATGTAAAAAATTGCTAATTTGAATTGAGCCTATAAGAAAGATTGAATTAAACTACTTTTGATGACCTACGAGGTCTATGACTCCACAAAAGGTAGCTTTAAAACTAAAGTCTACCCTATAAGTCTCAAGAAAGAGACTTCAACCCTTTGTTCTCTCTCACTATTTCATTTAAATACCCTCATATTAGTTACATAAACATGGAAGGATTAGTTTTCTGATTTTTGCGCTATCTGCAATACCTGGGCGTGACAGAGTGAATACATGAGCATGTAGACCCTTTGTGCCTCAAACCCATGTGCTCGTTTACCTTCAGTTGAGCTTGATGTATGAGAATGTTGGAGGTGTGAACAAGAACCCAACTACTTATTCAAGAACTAAACTGCTAGAATAGAAACAAAATTTTGGAACATAAACAATATTACCTTCTTTTGTTTCTCTATTAGTTGGCTATGATTGTGCTACCCTTGCAATTTGGTTCAACTTTGCGTTATTGAAGCTATGTTGGTCTTCCCAGCTTGCAGCCACTTTCTCTCAGCGTAACTTTACACTTCATAAATACTGCCTTATGATTGCTTTGCCTCTCTCCCACACATTCTGCAAATAGTACTTCAATGCCCTCGGTGTTGAAAACTCTGGCACCTTAAAAGAGACAAACTTTTCTATTCATGCAAGGAGCTTTCATTGTGACATTATAAATTCACAAGCATACACTTTTCACTTAAATTGATGATCATAGATGACTGCTTGCAAGCCCACACTGATTAATGAGATCTTATTAACTAGGCTCAATAGCCATGCTCATATCGCCCTTATCCATTGGATCCATACACAAGATCTATGAATATTCAATGATTTCCACCACATAACCATGGCACAATTCCTTCACTGTAGTCTATACTCTGTTTCACCGCACATCCTATGACTTCAATCCGAAAAAATACTTCCAAACCTAAAGTACTTCAACCCATAGAGAATATGTCTCTGAAGACTATCGAATAAGATCACAAAAGTAAAGAAAAAATAGTCGTAAAGGTATACTTGACCGTAGAAGTATATTTAGTACATACACAACCACTCAATTAAGTAATAAAGAGTTACAGAGGTATATTCAACCTTGATCTGAGATTGCAAAACATTAAAAGAGATAATTATATATCCAAAACTGCATTAGTTCATGATTCACATATACTAGAATTCAGTGAACAATCATCCAGAGGTGGATGAACATAATGGAAATTTCCTTTCATTAATCAAACTATACATATATCCACAATCCTCGTTTAATTCATCTCTCTCTCTATGGCCTGATTTTCTTCATTTTAAATGGCCTCCCCTAATGCCTTCGAGGCTTACAATAATATAGAAAAGGGATTCTGCAACCATTTATGGTTCAGATCCACAATCTGCCCAACCATATCCTAAAGATCCTCTAGACCAAATTTTAACTCAACTAAAGCCATATTATAGGATCTCCTAATCGCTAATATCTTCATGATATATTCACAAGTCTAACTCTCTCATATTCTCAAATATTTGAGAATATTTAAATTTAAAACCTCACACACATTTCTCACTCAAATTATTAAAAAATAAAAAAAGTTTTAGATTAATAAGTCAAATTCCTTATCAAACACCAGACCCCCTAAGTTAACCAAATATAGAACGATTTTTTTACCAGGATGCTCCTACATCAGCTTTAAGCATATAACATACAATGGATGTCTAAATTTAACACACACTAATTGAACCCACTGGTGTTCTGTTGACGGGAAATTTTTTCCGGCCAACAGTAGGGGATCTCCCCGGTAGAAAGTCCCAATTAGACCTTAAACCGTTTGGAGTAGGGATCCCGTCCGGGGTGTGGGTCCGACTACCACTTAAGATGACTTCCCTTCGGTATCAAAAGAACCTATTTGAACCTATGGACATACACTTATTCACATGATACAGAATACAGGATTGATGTGTTAAACACGAATCAAACACTATGCGTAGCAAGATTATAGATAAAGCACGTACACCTCAAGAGATGTCATTAGTCCTGGTATCAAGGACTATGTCTTTGCCTGTCGCTACTGTGGATGCGGCAGAGGGACTTTGCGCCAGTGACCTCCTCTTCTCTTGCCGGATTTTGAACAAAAACTGATCGAATGTGAGTCTTGTCAGGTCAAAAACATCTTCTTCCTTTCCCCGGGGCGATCTAACGTCAGAGAACTTGGTACGGCCCAGAGGTATATCGAGGGGAGTCACCTCGAGGTCCTCCAGCATGTCATCCTCACTTTCTTCTGTGTTCTTTTCTTCTTCTTCCTTTTGCCGGCGTTCAGCTTCTGCTGCCGCTTCTATTTCGGCCTTCTTCTTCTGCTCAGCTGCAGCAGCCTGTTCGGCTTTCTTTTGGCGTTCAGCCTCTGCTTTGTCCAGCTCTGCCTTAAGTGCACATTTTGTTGCGGCCTGTGCCTCCTTGTCCTCCTTTTCTTTCCTGGCTTCTTTGGCCTACTTCTTCTTCTGTGTTGCTGTTGCACTCTTTTGGCGCGCTTCCTCATCTTCTTTTATCTTCTTCTCTCTTTCTTGCTGGGCTTTCGCCTCTGCTTCCTTTTGTTTGATGGATGGAGTAAGCCCTGTGTTGGTTCGAGGTTTCTTGAGTAAAGAGGAAGAGGAACCTCCTAACTGACGACTTCTGTCTTCTAAGCTCTGATCATCTGGGTCTTCCTGGACCACGTCAGCTCCCGGAGCAAGTTGTCTTTCAGCATTATACCAGTTCCTTCTCTCATCTTCCGCCGGGTGCTCAAGATGCTGATAAGTCCACTTGAATTTAGCTCTCAGGCAGTGTTCAGGAACTATTTTCTCTGGGTCATATGTTCGGTGTTCAAACGCCCCGAGCTAATAACTTCTCATTGCTTCTACTTCTGCTGCTACTTCCCTGAAGTCTTTAACTGTGTATGCACCAATGGTGAGGGGTAGCGTGGGCCACGACTTCTTTTTGCCTTTAGACAGGATGCTGGAGAAGTCGTGCAACATCTGAAAGCATACCTCCTGAATAATCATTTTGTCTGTAACAAAGCGAGGCATAGCATGTGGTGCCTTGTAAGTTCCAAAGACTCGGATGAAGGTGTATCCAGGGAAAGGGAACCAGTGTGCCACTTTGACCAGAGTCTCCTTGGCCCGCCAAGACATGCAGGGGGCGTCTTGGCCAAATAAATGTCTGTACAGAGAGGGGATAAATACTTGGAAAATCCGATCTATGTCATGTTTGTATTTGGACTCCCAAAATACCTTGAGTTGTATATGAATTGCGCGCGACTGTTCGGAATCCCAGTTGTGCACCCATCCCTCAAACTGTACTCTGGTGCAGACAGCATCTAGTAGGTAAGAGGCCATGTAAAATTCGGCAGGCATTCCTTCATCTAGGGCCAATGCTGAGCTCAAGTTGGTCTGCATCGAAGTCATCAGTATGCTGGCCCAGTTGAAACGGGTGCCATATGTTGTCACATACTCCATGATAGTAGCCCAATTTCCGCTGAAGGTGGAGCAATCTGGGTGCCCGTAAAGTCTGCAGAGCATGGCGGCAACCAATTTGTAAACCTTCCTCAGGCTCGCCACTGGGTACTCTTGGTCTTTCTTGACCTTGAACTTCTCGGGCTCCTCCCACCATTGTCTAATAGTATCAACTATTGGAACGGCATGAGTAACAGCCCATTCTGGAGAGAAATTCTCATCTGGGCGAGGCAGTGAGTAATAAATGTGCGCATCCGTGCCTACCAGTGTAGCGAAAGCTCTTCCTTGGCTGTCCCTGATCACAAACTTCTCGGGGTTCTTATTTTGTATGATCCAATCTATGACCTCTAGACATGGGAATATGGCTGGATGCACCCCTGCCAGATGTAGTTTGGACCTCTTTACCGCCAAGTATACTTCCCGGTCTGGGAGATCTTCTGGAAATTCCTCTTCCCGTTTGGCGAACTCATGATAAACTTGGTACCATCGCATGCTGTCGTCTTTTGTAAACGTACATAGTGTATCCCTGTATATTGGGGGTGGGGACACCACTTCCAGTTCATCAATCTCTTCCACTACTTTCTTGTCCTTCCTCCGAGATAGCGGGGGCGCCATGTCCCTAGAATTTGATAACACAAGTATGCACTCTATGTCTTCTTGAATTTCACCTGTCAAATTCATAAAGGAATCCCATGATAAGAACGACATGGTGATATAAAACCAGTTACAATTTAATGATGAAATTTAGCTATGCCACATGCAAAACTGGGCTATTGGTTTTACTGGGTCGCTGGGTCGCGGATTGCAAGAACAGAGTCCGGGCGCGACCTTGCGACCTCGCGACCAGGTCATTGGGTCGCTAGGTCGCAGATCTATGGAAATTTTGGAAAATGCGACTTTGCGACCTCGCGACTAGGTCGCTGGGTCGCAGGGTCGCAAATGCCAGAAAATGAGGAAAATGTGACTTTGCGACCTCGCGACTAGGTCGCTGGGTCGCAGGGTCGCAAATCCCAGAAAATGAGGAAAATGCGACTTTGCGACCTCGCGAATAGGTCGCTGGGTCGCAGGTCGCAATATGGCTTGCCGGGGGGGTTTTACGCGCGCGCGGCCTTGAACCTCCTTTTCTCCCTCCTCTTGAGGATTTACAAGTTAGCTGGGCCCAGGCGAAGCTGTGGCATGATTTTAATAGCAAGGGATGATGCCATGAAGGTGTGAATCAGAAAAACAGTGAGGTTTGGACAATTATGTAGAAAACATATTCATAAAACCTTCAGAACTATAAAAGCTCAGACAAATGACAATTTAAAGGCCTAAGGGGACATGGGTTTGGTAATAAAAGCATCAAAATGGAAACAGCAGGAAGAAATGGCAACTTACCCGGGAAAAACGCGCCAGTTGAGCTGTCAGAGGCGTTTTCTTACAAATCGCTGAATGTGTAAAATGTGACCTGCGACCTCCCTTATATAGAAAGTCGCATGTGTGAGTAATAAATGCAGGTCACTGGGTTGCAAGTTGATTATTTTCGGAGTTTTGCGACCTTATGACCTTGCGACCTGGCGACCTGGGGTCGCTAGGTCGCGCTTTTCATGAAAATTGTAAAATTGCGACCTTGCTACCTGGCGACTTGGGGTCACTGGGTCACATTTTCTATTAAATTTAGGGATTTGCGACCTGGCGACCTGAGGTCGATAGGTCGCAAGGTTGCTAGGTCGCGGTTTTCATCAACTATTTAACTTTGCGACTTGGCGACTTGGCGACTTAGCGGTTTCTCTTTAGTTTTAGGGGGCTCCAAAAATTTGAAATGGTGGTCTTTTTTGGAGGGTGTTGTAGGGGCTACAAAAAATGGCGATTCACTGGGAGAACTCAGAGTGTCTGCTGATGGTTAGTCTTGGCGGGGGGAGGGAGGGGCCTATGCTGACTGTTTTCTTTTACCTTGTGGTTGACATCTCCTAACTTTGGGCACCTAGCTGGGTTGCTCAATCTGCTAGCCTGTTTGGGTGCCATTCAACCAAATTCATTTCATCAGGTCTCCGGACTGGAAGGGTTGGAGAACTTCAAGCGGCTACAGGGTCTGGTGCAATTATTTTTTCCTCATCATGTTACTCCACTGCCAGCGAACCTCTCAGTCCCGGCGGAGTCACTGCCTAGGAATCGTGAACGTTGCTCCGCTGCCAGTGAGCGTGGTCAGTACCCTGGCGGAGTCGTTACATCACCTCTCTGCGCATGAAGCCTTTCTCGATCCTTTACCCTTTATTAGTGTGCTATTGCACTTCTTTTGAATGTGCCAGAGGCACTTATTTGAGATGTGCTCGTGGCACTTATTTGAGATAGAAATTTAGCCTAGGCGGATGAGGGATCCCGACTTATTTTGCTTGCAGAGAGGTTGTTCCTGGTCTGGCATGATGACTTTGGTTTTTCCCAGATACCCTGTCGTAGCCTAGAGTACCTCTTTTCCCTTCTGGTCTAGTTACCACTTACACTGCATTCTCTTTTGTGGACACCCTCTCACACTGGCGAGATAAGCTTTCCTGCTTGATGACTCGAGCTCGGCGATATGCTAACTTTAGGTGCGGAGAACAAGCCAGCTTTTGCCGCCTTTGAGTTTATCGGAAAAGGCTTTCCATCAGCGCAGAACCTATTGCAGTATGCCAATTTGTGTGGCTCTAACAAATCCTTCCTTAAGCTTTTATTTTATTTTATTTTATTTTATTTTATTATTATTATTATTATTATTATTATTATTATTATTATTATTATTATTTTTTTTTTTTTTTTTTTTTGAAACAAAGGTGAGACAAGGAACTATGGTACAAAATAAGAAATCCCTCCAAGGGCTGCTAAGTGAAATAGTGTTTGAGGTCATGCTCGTTTACCGGGAGGACCTCGACTCGTCCATCAAGGGTTTGCAATCTGAATGTGTGTGATCCTATCTTTTCATTAATTTGGAACGGGCCTGTCCAAAGTGCTTGGAACTTGGCATGCTTCCCCTTTTCTTCATGGGATTTATCCCACTTAAGGACTAGGTCTCCTACTTCAAAAATTTTGTTTCCCATGGACTTTTTATCAAACCATCTTTTGATTCGGCTCTGATGGATGGCAAACTTTTCCCGGGTCTTTTTCCTTTCTTCCTCCAATTTCAGCAAGGTGTCGATTCGGTTCTACAAGGTAGGGCACGGGGTACCATGACATTCTTGGGAAAGCTGGAGGGCCGGGAGAGATAGATGAGAAGGGAGAAAAGCTTCTTTTCCATACATGAGGAAAAAAGGAGAGGTGCCTAAAGAAGGTTTGGGAGTGATACGGTCAGCCCACAGTGCATTGTGAAGGGCATTGTGCCAGTTGCGCTGGTAGGATAGCAGAGTCTTCTTCATAATACGGATAAGGTTCTTGTTAGTGGACTCAGCTAATCCATTTCCCTGGGGGTAGTAATTTGCAGAATGTTTCAGAATAATACCATTTTCCAGCGCAAAATCATATAATCTAAAAGATGAGAAATAAGTTGCATTATCAAAAAATAAGGAAGTCGGAACGCAAAACCTGGTCATGATGGAATGCGTGAGGAATTCTATTACCTCTTGATCATTGATTCAGCATAATGGTGTTGCCTCGACCCACCTGGTGAAGTAGTCAGTAGCTGTAAGTATATACCGATGTTGTTTAGAAGAGTGAGGTGTGATTTCACCAATTACATCCAAACCCCACTGTTGGAAAGGTTCTTCTACTACTACTGAGAGTAAGGGAGCAGCTGGCCGTGCTTCTCGGTTGGCAAACTTCTGGCACTGAACACATTTCCGAACATATGCATGCGCATCTCTAAAAAGAGTAGGCCAATAGTATCCTGCGCGCATTATCTTATGGGCAGTAGTATCTCCGGAAAAATGACCTCCAGCTGGTCCGTCATGCAGCTCAGTTAATATTTTTTGCGCTTCGTCAGTTTCCAAGCAGCGTAATAGGACCCCATCGTGGTGCTTCTTGAACAACTTACCTTGGATCAGTTGGTGAGATGCGGCTTTAAGTCTTATTACGCGTTTCTATCGGGCAGTAAGAGCAGGGTCCATTGTGCCTTGGGCCAAATATCTTGAAATGTCCGAATACCAAGAAGGACTATTTTTTTGAGGCACATGGTCGCTCTGATACATGTCGATCTCTTGTTCCCAACACTCTTCTTCAATTTCATGAGCGCTTGCAGCCTCTGTCGCCATTTGGCATAAGCCTTGTCCTTTGACGGTATGTGCCGGCTTAAACTCTAAATCATACTCTGGAAAACAAGCCACCCAGTTGCCCCGCCTTTCGCCTAGCTCTTGCTGCACGAAAAGTGAGCGAACCACTGGATGTGGCACAAAAACCGTGACATGATTTTTCAAAATGTAGGGCCTAAAATGTTTTACCGCCTTGTAGACTGCATAAGCTTGTTTCTCGATTTCTGGGTAATTCAACTCAGCTCCTTGTAAACTAGTGCTCATGAAAGAAATGGGTTGTTCATCGTTGTTATCATCTTTCTGAGTGAGGACAGCCGCAAGCGAGGAGTCTGAAGCGAAAGTGTACAGGATGAAACCTTTATCAAAATCTGGACTTTGGAGGGAAGGAGTTTCAGCTATAGCCCTCTTGATTTTATCGAAGGCCTCTCTCTCTGGGGAATTCCATTGGAATATAGCATTCTTTTTAATCATTCCCTGCAGTGGTCTGACTATCTGTGCGAAATCTAAAATGAATTTACGGACAAAATTAATTTTCCCCAGGAAGGATTGCATCGCTTTCTTGTTGCTTGGGGGCGGAATCTGAGCGATGGATTTAGCCCGTTCCGGATCAACCACAATGCCTTGCTTAGTGATAATGTGGCCTAGAAAGTTTCCCTCTGCCACATCGAAAACACTCTTTTTAGGGTTGAGCGATATTCCGTACCTCCTGCACCTCTCGAAAATTTGCTTGAGGTGGCGTAAATGATCACCCCTGCGTTTTGAAAATACAGTGACATCGTCCAAATAAACCACCACGCTCTGCCCTATTAAACCACGGAAGGCTATATCCATGGCTCATTGGAAGGTTGCCCCTGCATTGATCAAGCCAAAGGGCATGCGTCTGAAAGCGAAGGTTCCCCATTTTGTCCGGAAGGTGGTTTTCAGTCTGTCTGGTTCAGCTACCAGCACCTGGTTATAGCCGGAGAAGCCATCCAATAGGGAGAACATCTCAGATCCAGATACAGCTTGTAATATCTGTTCCATGGGGGGCACCGGGTAGTTGTCTTTGTTTGAGGACTGATTCAGATTACGGAAATCTACACACAAGCGGATCTCACCAGACTTCTTTCGTACGGGTACCAGATTCGACACCCACGTGGAGTGACGAACTTTGAAAATAATGCACGCATCCAAGAGCTTCTTAAGTTCCTTTAGAATCATTGGCTCCAAAGCTGGATGCACCTTTCTGAGTTTCTGTTGGAAGGGTTTAACGCCTTCCCTCATGGGTATTACATGTTGAATGATACGGGTATCGTATGTACGTAGATCTTCATATGTCCAAGCAAATACATCACGATACTTCCGGAATAACTGGGTGAAGGCCCGTGCCTCTTCATCACTGTAGTCTTTGCCAAGGTTAACGAACTTTGGGTTCTCATCTGACCCCAAGTTCACTTGCCGATGTGCCAATATTGAACTTTTCACTTTGGTGTTCGGAGGCCTGCGGAGTCAGTTTTGCAGATCAAAAAGCTTTTCTAGTGACACCACCCCCTTGGGCATAATGTTCTCTTTGCGTTCATCGTTCTCTTTCTGTAAAGCATGCTCATGTTCTTCCTCATCTATCGCTGCGTCCTTGAACACTTCAGCATTGCACATAAAGTCCAAAATCTGTTGATCATCGTTAAAAACGCGTAAATTAGAAATGTTGTCTGGCACAGAGGGTCTATATACAACTTCAATAGAAAAACCATCCCTTAAGGGGGTAAATCTAGCAGCAGCATTAGCCAGAGTATCAGCTGCTGCGTTGTGCATTCTAAGAACAGATTTAATCCCAAATGCATCAAAAGCAGAAATCAATCGCCATACCTCTTGTTGATACGCCTTTAAATGTGGCGATAAACAGTGAATAGTGTTGCGTACCTGGCGAGTAATAATTTCGGAATCTCCAATTACCTATAAACATTTTACCTTCAGATCCAGCGCCTTCTTAAGTCTGAGGATTAATGCCTCATATTCAGCAGTGTTATTGGTACACTGAAACTCTAAACGGCATGAGACTAAGAACTTGTTCTTGTCAGGGTCAAGCAATATGCAACCCACGCCAGCTCCGTCATGAGTCTTGGAACCATCATAATACAAGGTCCATAGGTCACTTTCCGGCTCTTTCAAAGTAATAGGTTGCGGAGGAGTTTCTGTTGTTGGTGAGACAGGGGTGACTTGTTCTTCCGCGACTAATGCTAGTTCAGATTGGACCTCGGGGCCTACGAGAGACTGAGGGGGTTGGTAGCATCCGAATATTGCTTCCAGAAAGCACATGCCAAGCTCTTCTTGTGCAAAGCTGATGGGTTCATTAACGGCATCGAGATCAGTGACGGTGTGTTTCATATAAGGTTCACTTTCTACCCTGATTTGATTATTCTGCCCCTTGTAAGGAAGCCATAAGTGGGACCAGTCGGTGGCGAAATAGCCTTGTAACTTGCTGGACCAGTCCCTACTAAGAAATAGGCCGTATGCTTCCGGAATATTGGCAATCACGATGTCAATGCATTGATGGACCCTAGAGTCTGATGACAAGCGGATAATGACATTGTTCAACTCTCCTACGGCTGGTACTTGTGATCTATCGAGTTGTATGATTTTTGCATCAGTTTTCTCCAGGCGAATGTTAAGTTTCTTACAGACAGATAAAGGCATGAAGTTTGTAGAGGCACCGGAGTCGACTAGACAGTTGTGGACATTGAAGTTAAAAATCTCGAAGGACAAAAGGAAAGGAGGTGTGGATCCTCTTGAGTTGGTATTGATGGCGTTTACTATGGACTGTACATCTGGTCCGGCTTGCGCAGACGTGTTGCTCACAGTCTTCATAGCTGAAGTATTTTTGAAAGCCTTAAGAATGAGCTCCTTTTGATTAGTAATACGGGCCAGCTCATAGAGAGAAATGTTTTCTCTTGTTTTCTTCATATCTTCAACAATGTTATAGCTCGGCTCTGGTTGAGGGCTAGGCTCGGTGGAAGTCTTAGAGGATTCTGTCGGAAGTTTGCTCTTTTGACTCGCTCGGGTAGTGTTGTTGGGAAGTTTCTCCGGGACAGATTGTTTTCCGTTTCCTGGGGGCAGGATTTTCCTTAGGAAAGCCCTTTTCTTGTCTTGATAGGATTGCTCGGGAACATTTCCTTTGCTTCTGAGGCTATAATTCCACACGGGCTGATCCTTGGGAGCATCTGCCATGTAGATATCAATGGGGGTAAGGTTTTCTCCACCTCGGATTATGTCAAATGCAAGGATAGAGGATCCTGGTTCTTCGTTTGAGGGTGGATCATCATCGTGATCTGAAACATCATCCTCCGTCACATCTCCTAGAGTTTGGTCATATAAAAGTTGGTTAACTACTGCTGTCATGCTGCCAATCCATTGAGGGCACGTTTTTTCAGAGTGGGCAGCTTGGTGGAACGAGCAGAAGTTGTCTTTCCCTATCTCTTCCACATTGAGAGCAGCATTTGTGTTAGACAAAGGTCTGTTAGTGTTGGGATTACATTTTCTAAAGAAAGGTTTGGGTGGTTTAGCGCTAGTTGTGGATTTTGTGCCTTTTCTCCTTAGGTCAGTGACTTCGTTCGTTAAATGCTTGAGCGTTTTTGCCATGCTTTCAAAATCAAATGCATCCCTATCCCTATCAGTGGTCTTAGGAGTGGAGGACTGACCTCTTTTTGTGTTAGGCTTGTGATCATCTCTCCCTTCATGATCGATGGCTCCTATCGAAAGCATGTCTTTCTCTACGGCAAGAGCAGCCTCATAATTAGCCGTAAGTGTAGCGCGGGCTTCACGTTTGACGAAAACGGCAATGTCCCTAGGGAGGGCCTTGGTATAGTAATCAATGGTGATTGAGTCATCCAACGCTAGGTTTGGAGGAAATTTCTGCAGTATGGTAGCGAAGCGTTGGTTGAAGTCCTTAACCTTTTCCTTTTTATGACACTTGATGGTGCTCAATTCAGTGAGAAGCATGGAAGGAGTTTTATCTTCTAAAAACTTATGTAGGAATGTGCGACGAAATTGGTCCCATGAAGTGATAGAGGCACTGGGGAGAGAGCGGTACCATGTGGTTGCCTTGTTTTCGAGGGTATGGGGAAAAAGTCGACATACGACATCATCGGACTGGACTCTCATGATTTGCAGAGACAAATAGAAGCTGCTGATATGATCTTCAGCTAAGGTGCCTTTCTCAGGGTCGAACTTAGGGAGATGTTTCTCTAGATGCCTAGGCAGATCTTGGAGCGGGCCCAGAAGATTTAATGGAGATTGAGCCATCCAAGCTAGCGGTTGCACTCTCCTAGCCCGCTGGTGTTGCCAAAACTCATGTTCAGATTCGTCTCCCGAACCTGAGACCGATGCTTCTGACTCGTGACGGGAGTGTTCGTCTTGGTGTCTCCCACGGTGCAGAAAATCTCTAAGATATCCCAAGTTGTGTACAGGGGGCCTCATTGGGTTTGGTTGACTATTGCGAGCTTGGTTTCCTTGACCTCGGCCCCTATCTCCTCTACCTCCAGCCCCTTGGCCTCTATTTCCTTCTTCTTCATTCCTGCGAGCTCTATTCCTTTCTCCTTCATTTTTACGAGGCCTATTCCCCCCGTCTACATTTCCTCAGCCTCTGTCTCCCTCACCATCCCCGGGTGGGAGGTGTGCCTGGTTGTTGTTTTGTCGAGTTTGGTTAGGCTGGGAGTCAGGGAAAGGCTCGGTGTCAGCAAATTCTTTGCCCTCTTGGAGAATCGGGTCATTTTCTTCAACAGCATTTGCGAGGTCTTCCAACATGAGATTTACGAGCTCGGGTATGGTACTCGCAAGGGCACCATTTCGGGTGATGTTCTCGGGCGGAGTTCTAGTATGGGCAAGGTATTCCATGATTGGAGTGAACCGTAAGTTGTTGATAAGATCGCGGGCAGCTGGGCGCAAAGCTCTCAATTGCGCCCTAGTGATTTCAAAATATCGAGTCTCCCTCTCTGGAATATCTTCCAGAGGAGGAGGGACAGTTTCATTGTTTATGACCTCCCCTAGTGGAGTTTGTGATGGGATGTTCGTTGTGTGCTGGGAGGCTGCCATTCAGGCCCTCCTTCTAGTGCCAAATCTGTTGACGGGAAAATTTTTCCGGCCAACAGTAAGGGATCTCCCCGGTAGAAAGTCCCAATTAGACCTTAAACCGTTTGGAGTAGGGATCCCGTCCGGGGTGTGGGTCCAGCTACCACTTAAGATGACTTCCCTTCAGTCTCAAAAGAACCTATTTGAACCTGTGGACATACACTTATTCACATGATACAGAATACAGGATTGATGTGTTAAACACGAATCAAACACTATGCGTAGCAAGATTATAGATAAAGCACGTACACCTCAAGAGATGTCATTAGCAACACATCTTTTGTGGGGTAATGCTTGTAAGGTAGTCTGATCACAAAAGAAACAGTTCTTTATGATAAAATACCTCTTTACTTCCTGAAAGATAAAACGAAATGCTAACAAAATAGTTCATTAACATTCATTAATAGAACAGATGATAAAATGAACATCATTGATACAGCACGGATAGCCATGACGCATAAATGATGACATGAAGAGTTCAGCTTCATTAATCATAGGATGTTCTGAAACTGTACAAGGAATACACACAGTGTTCGCACAGCAAAACACATCATAACCATAGGGTGTTTTAACAAGAATCTATATTCATATGCTCAAGTGTAGAATCTTTCAATACAATTGCATGTAGCTCTTGAGTTTCCAAAAAGAAAAGCCCTTGTACAAGCTCCCGTAGGAGTATTTATAATGCCAAAACTGCACGTTGGGTTTCCTTGACTGTTCACCTTCTTGACCGTTGGGTTACCTTGCGACCCATTCTTTCTGCGACCTGACTGGTATGCGCGACTTGCGACCTGGGTAGGTGATGCGACCTGCGACCTGTCCTGTTGGTGCGACTTGCGACCTAGATCTACTTGCTGCTCATGACTTGCTGCTACCGGGCTGTGGAGATGGATGTGAAATGTTAATGTTAGGGACGTCAACCTGTTGCTCCTTGAGGAAATCCTGCCATGTCCGGTACTCTGCTGCTATGGGGGAAACTAGAGGTACCTCCTCCTTCAATCGATGCACACATTCCAACGAATTTGGTACTAAGGTTTCCCTTTTCTGTGCGATCTGATTTGAAAGCGAGGCAAGCTTGGTATAAATCCATGCTGGAGTGGAAATAAATTGAATCAGATGCTCTTGAGATGCTGAGGGCTCTGGATCAACAGCGGCTTTCTTGACAAGTTGCAAAAATGATTGGATGTCCTGATCCACTTGTTCCCAGGTTTTCTCTTCGTCTAATGCCCCAAGCGATGGAATGTGGTGCAACATATGCATTGAGTCGATACCACTAATCAGGTGGTTGTACAAGGACATTACTTTGTCCAGGTCCTTAGACAGTTTGTCTCTAGATTGTATCACCATGCGGAGTTGAACCTTTGCATCCTGCGTGTGAATCCAGTCCCTCTTAGGAAAATTTTCAGGTGCCTGAGGGTACTGTATTGTCCAACCCATCATCCTGTCTAAGGCCTGTGAAGCCTCTCTGAGCTGCTCGTGTCTTTGCCTGGTTTTCGCTCGTGCTCTTTCCAGTGGAGTGACTGTTTGTTTGATGGTGAACACTTCACCATATACCTGCCTCATGGTCACTTCCAACACCTCACACTCCTTGAAGATGGCCAGTGAGACTTCATTTACTGGTGGAGCCTGGTTTCGAAGTTGCTGGACTTCTGCTTGCAATTCTGCTTTCTCTTGCTCTGCTCTCTTCTCGCGTTACTCAGCTGCGTGCAGTCTATTTTGTAGAGATACTATTTCTCTACTCATTCGGGTTACATTCTCTTCCGTAGCCGCGGCGAAAGCAGTACCCGTTGATGCTATCATTACAGGATTAGTCCTGGTATCAAGGACTATGTCTTTGCCTGTTGCTACTGTGGATGCGGCAGAGGGACTTTGCGCCAGTGACCTCCTCTTCTCTTGCCGGATTTTGAACGAAAAATGATCGAATGTGAGTCTTGTCAGGTCAAAAACATCTTCTTCCTGTCCCCGGGGCGATCTAACGTCAGAGAGCTTGGTACGGCCTAGAGGTATATCGAGGGGAGTCACCTCGAGGTCCTCCAGCATGTCATCCTCCCTTTCTTCTGTGTTCTTTTTTTCTTCTTCCTTTTGCTGGCGTTCAGCTTCTGCTGCCGCTTCTATTTCGGCCTTCTTCTTCTGTTCAGCTGCAGCAGCCTGTTCGGCTTTCTTTTGGTGTTCAGCCTCTGCTTTGTCCAGCTCTGCCTTAAGTGCCCGTTCTGCTGCGGCCTGTGCCTCCTTGTCCTCCTTTTCTTTCCTGGCTTCTTTGGCCTGCTTCTTCTTCTGTCTTGATGTTGCACTCTTTTGGCACGCTTCCTCATCTTCTTTTATCTTCTTCTCTCTTTCTTGCTGGGCTTTCTCCTATGCTTCCTTTTGTTTGATGGATGGAGTAAGCCCTGTGTTGGTTCGAGGCTTCTTGAGTAAAGAGGAAGAGGAACCTCCTAACTGATGACTTCTGTCTTCTAAGCTCTGATCATCTGGGTCTTCTTGGACCACGTCAGCTCCCAGAGCAAGTTGTCTTTCATCATTATACCAGTTCCTTCTCTCATCTTCCGCCGGGCGCTCAAGATGCTGATAAGTCCACTAGAATCTAGCTCTCAGGCAGTGTTCAGGAACTATTTTCTCTGGGTCATATGTTCGGTGTTCAAGCACCCCGAGCTGATAACTTCTCATTGCTTCTGCTTCTGCTGCTACTTCCCTGAAGTCTTTAACTGTGTATGCACCAATGGTGAGGGGTAGCGTGGGCCACGGCTTCTTTTTGCCTTTAGACAGGATGCTGGAGAAGCTGTACGACATCTGAAAGCATACCTCCTGAATAAGCATTTTGTCTATAACAAAGCGAGGCATAGCATGTGGTGCCTTGTAAGTTCCAAATACTCGGATGAAGGTGTATCCAGGGAAAGGGAACCAGTGTGCCACTTTGACCAGAGTCTCCTTGGCCCGCCAAGACATGCAAGGGCCGTCTTGGCCAAATAAATGTCTGTACAGAGAGGGGATAAATACTTGGGAAATCTGATCTATGTCCTGTTTGTATTTGGACTCCAAAAATACCTTGAGTTGTAGATGAATTGCGCGCGACTGTTCGGAATCCCAGTTGTGCGCCCATCCCTCAAACTGTACTCTGGCGCAGACAGCATCTAGTAGGTAAGAGGCCATGTAAAATTCGGCAGGAATTCCTTCATCCGGGGCCAATACCGAGTTCAAGTTGGTCTGCATCGAAGTCATCAGTATGCCGGCCCAGTTGAAACGGGTGCCATATGTTGTCACATACTCCATGATAGTAGCCCAACTGCCGCTGAAGGTGGAGCAATCTGGGCACTCGTAAAGTCTGCAGAGCATGGCGGCAACCAATTTGTAAACCTTCCTCAGGCTCGCCATTGGGTACTCTTGATCTTTCTTGACCTTGAACTTCTCGGGCTCCTCCCACCATTGTCTAATAGTATCAACTATTGGAACGGCGTGAGTAACAGCCCATTCTAGAGATAAATGCTCATCTGGGTGAGGCAATGAGTAATAAATGTGCGCATCCGCGCCTACCAGTGTAGCGAAAGCTCTGTCTTGGCTGTCCCTGATCACAAACTTCTCGGGGTCCATCTTTTGTATGATCCAATCTATGACCTCTGGACATGGGAATATGGCTGGATGCGCCCCTGCCAGATGTAGTTTGGACCTCTTTACCGCCAAGCATACTTCCCGGTCTGGCAGATCTTCTAGAAATTCCTCTTCCGGTATGGCGAACTCATGATAAAATTGGTACCATCGCATGCTGTCGTCTTTTGTAAATGTACATAGTGTATCCCTGTATATTGGGGGTGGGGACACCACTTCCAGTTCATCAATCTCTTCCACTACTTTCTTGTCCTTCCTCCGAGATAGCGGGGGCGCCATGTCACTAGAATCTGATAACACAGGTATGCACTCTATGTCTTCTTGAATTTTCACCTGTCAAATTCATAAAGGAATCCCATGATAAGAATGACATGGTGATATAAAACCAGTTACAATTTAATGATGAAATTTAGCTGTGACACATGCAAAACTGGGCTATTGGTTTACTGGGTCGCTGGGTCGCGGATTGCAAGAACAGAGTCCGGGCGCAACCTTGCGACCTCTGACCAGGTCGGTGGGTCACTAGGTCGCAGATCTATGGAAAATTTGGAAAATGCGACTTTGCGACCTCGCGACTAGGTCGCTGGGTCGCAGGGTCGCAAATCCCAGAAAATGAGGAAAATGCAACTTTGCGACCTCGCGACTAGGTCGCAGGGTTGCAAATCCCAGAAAATGAGGAAAATGCGACTTTGCGACCTCGCGACTAGGTCGCTGGTCGCAATATGGCTTGCCGAGGGGGTTTTACACACGCGCGGCCTTGAACCTCCTTTTCTCCCTAATCTTGAGGATTTACAAGTTAGCTGGGCCCAGGCGGAGCTGTGGCATCATTTTAATAGCAAGGGATGATGCCATGAAGGTGTGAATCAGAAAAACAGTGAGGTTTGGACAATTATGTAGAAAACAGATTCATAAAAGCTTCAGAACTATAAAAGCTCAGAAAAATGACAATTTAAAGGCCTAAGGGGACATGGGTTTGGTAAGAAAAGCATCAAAACGGAAACAGCAGGGAGAAATGGCAACTTACCCAAGAAAAACGCGCCAGTTGAGCTGTCAGAGGCGTTTTCTTACAAATCGTTGAATGTGTAAAATGCGACGTGCAACCTCCCTTATATAGAAAGTCGCACGTGCGAGCAATAAATGCAGGTTGCTGGGTCGCAAGTTGATTAGTTTCGGATTTTTGCGACCTTGCGACCTTGTGACCTGGCGACCTGGGGTCGCTGGGTCGCAAGGTCGCTGGGTCGCGCTTTTCATGAAAATTGTAAAATTGCGACCTTGCGACCTGGCAACTTGGCAACTTGGGGTCGCTGGGTCGATGGGTTGCATTTTCTATTAAATTTAGGGATTTGCGACCTGGCGACCTGGCGACCTGAGGTCGCTAGGTTGCAAGGTCGCTAGGTCGTGGTTTTCATCAACTGTTTAACTTTGCGACTTGGCGACTTGGAAAATTAGCGGTTTCTCTTTAGTTTTAGGGGGTTCCAAAAATTTGAAATGGTGGTCTTTTTTGGAGGGTGTTGTAGGGGCTACAACATGTTCCAATTTCTCTACATTATCAATGAATATACTAATGGAGAAATGATTCTTTGAGGTGATATCTTTGTTTTCTAACCAATAAAAAACTTATTTGGCTTATCTCCTGACACGTTTGAACTTGATTGATTCAAAACATGATAATTTTCTCCAAACTCATTTTCCCTCAGGATATTGATTCCCATGATAAGTTGGGAGAAAGATTGTGAAGATAATATATAATCATCTTAGAGTCAGCTTCTACAATTATTTGATTGATTCCCATATGTTTTTTCTCCAGACCCATATCCCCATGGGATATTGTTTCCAATGATAGGTTGGGAGAAGGATTGTGAAGAGAGTCTATAATCATATTAGAGTCACCTTCCACAATTATTTGATTAGTGCCCAGATTTTTTTGCAGCTTTAATGCATCCCATTATCACTGTGCCTTTAGCCTATAGCTCCATGTTTCTAGAAAAAGGTGGGAGTGCATTCCAAGATGCAACCAAAAATAAAAAAATGGCCTCACCAATTTCCCTCAAGATGTGCCAATTTCGGAGATATCTGTGCAGTTGATCATGTTGTTCCATATAGAAGAAAATTTTGGTACCTGGTCCTGTAAAAGGGATAAAGGATAGCTTTAAGGGAGATATTTCTCCTTTAGGATCCTTCACTAGAGTGCTATGGAGATGTTAGATATTTCCAGGTGATTTTTGCAGCCAAATCTTTCTTTATTAGGTCATTTTTTGAATCCAAACATGCCAGTCCACTTGGGTTCTATTATTTTCAAATTTCAACCACAGTAGCAAGTTGACATTTTTCTTGGGCTTACTTCATTTTGAAAGAAAGTGTCTAAAATTCCTTTCAATTTCAGAGAGCATTGTCTTGGGTGAAAAAAATGGAGCTTAAGAAGATTGGCATGCCACTCGGGAGGGACTGCAAATATATAATTCTACCAACTAGGAAAAGGCTGCTATTGGACCAAGATTCAATTAATGTTATGATATTTAAGTTGATGTAGTGCCATTTTATTCTTCCAACTGCTATGGTTGTGAGTGGGAAACCAAGATATTTGGTTGGGGTTTCTTCACTTTGGAAGCTTGTGAGTTTTGTAATCATGGTGATTTGGTTTGAGAAAGAGAGTCCTGGATATTTGTTCGTCAATTTGTTGTTGATGTCCAAATTTTTTTTGAATGATTTGGCTTTCTTTATCTAGGATGCTTCCATAAGAACAACATCATGCACAAATTGGGAATGTGTGACTGATTGTAAATTTGGGGAGGTGTTTATTCCCTTTAGAAAACCTTCATTTCTGGGTAGAGATCAAGCTCTACCAAAAACCTCCATCATAATAATGGAAAGGAACTTGAATCCAATGTAACCCCTTTGATTAGGACTGAAAAGGTGGTTGATGATATGCAATTTTAAATACATTAAATTCAGGCTAAGATTAACCCAAATCTACATAGAATCTCAAGAAAAAAAATCTCCAAGAACCTTGTTATAGAATTTTGTTGGATTGAACTTTAGAAACATCCTATCCTATTTCCTGATTTTGAGAGAGCGAACTGATTCTTGTATTAAAAAAAGACAGTCAAAGATCCTCCTGTTTGCATTGAAATATCCTTGTTTAGGATAATTGATGGAAGCGATAAGGGACTCGAGCTAGGATGCCATAATTTTACTAGTCAAGATGTTGTGGTTTATTAGGCAGGATGTTGTAGTGACTTGCTATTTATTCTGAATAAGACCGTATAGCTTGTATCGTGGTGAAAATGAAGAGGTAGGAGACCCTGGATGTTATTAATGACGATGACGATGAGATAGGGAAAGCATATATTAAGATCATCATTCTGACTGGCCGCCATTCAGATTCGAATTGGGTATGTTTTTGTGTTGGGGTTTTTGCGCACTACATAATATGAACTTCCTTATGCTTATAAAGACATCTATATGCCACGATAATTCTCAATATCTTCCAGCAAAATACGTATGTCTCTCAGCAACAGTTGCAAAATAATACATGTCAAGTTCGAGCTAATAAATATTTACATGTTTCCCTATCCATGCAGTGTCAGCAAAGTTTGGATTTTGTGTTACAGTTTTAGTGTGCTTGTCTAATTTGGAACAAAGCATCCATTGTTGCACTCATGTTTGAACAATATAAGAGAAATAACTAAACTTTTAATTTTAACCATAGAACATCTTGTATTGGTTTTTAATTAAAAGCACTAGTCCAATAAGAATCCCACATCCACCCAGTAAGTTTTCTTTCAGAAGTGTGGTAATAAATGTCAAGGGATACTAACCCCATGGGCACCTTGTTCTTGCACTGTAACATGAATTTAACCCTTTGGAAATTGACGGTTATTGGAAGGTTGGTACACAACAAGGCCTATGCCAAAACCACAAGAAAGTTTCTCCAAGATACCAATGCCATAACCACAAGAAATTTTCTCCAAGATGCCAGTGCTAGAACAACAGGTTAGTTTCTCTGACATGCTAGTCTCATAACAATTGGTTTCTTATATTGACTGAACTATCCCTCAGAGTGATTTACTATCTTGTAGTCTTAATTGACATTCTTGTGTCATATGATTGCTGAGGGGGTCATTTTCCTTGCAATTCTTAAACTATGTTGATGGAAGCCATTGGTTCCCACTACAACCTAGCTCTTAGGTCTCTATCTTTCCTTCTATTCCCACATATCTCTCTTATAATGATCTTTATCCACTAAAACTCGCTCTTGATAAGGATGCCATTGATTATTTCATGTCACTTTCTTTGAACTTAAATTCAAATCAAGAACACATATAACCAAATTGTTGATTACCATAGTTATAAAAAGAGCTTGCACGCTTTGACACATGAAAATTATATATTTTCACTGTAACCAATATAGTATTTAAATTATTACCTGTTTAATATTAAGGAGAAATTTTATTGTAAGGTATGCCTTAGCTATTGCATGGGCACTGAGAAATAGTAATTGGTATACATTATCCTGCAACTAGTCATGTCTATAAAATCCAATTATAATTTTGATTTTTAAACCACTACAACCAAACACAAAATGTTGAAAACTTAACCAGACCTTGCTTTTACATAACTACATTTACATTTTCTAACCTGCGGGGCTTCTGAAATGTATCAAGGGAGCTATAGCTCAATGTTATGGAAGGCATTAAAAGCCCTTTTCATAATTTTATTGTCAATGTTCCACCACTGATGAAAGGGTGGGATGCTGTGTCATGGTTAATGTCATGTGACCTCATGACCCAACTTAATCGCCATAGTGGCCTCACTAATCAAAAATCTCCCTCAAAGAAGGGCACAAAACCACCAGGGGTGAACATGTCACTTAGAAAAATTGAACCCTAGTGGGGTAAAAACAATAATCCACTTTCACTGACCCTAGAAATCCCCTTTTGACATAACTTACTAACTTTCTAATAATTGTAAACAAACGCCATTACTAAAAAAAAGAAAAAGAAAAACACAACAACAAAATCTAAAATTACATTAAACAATTGTATCTATTTAAGGGCATGCTAATTTAAGAAAAAAAACCCAACTAGAGTTACCCCATTTCCTAAACTAGAGTTGTATTTTCCATTCTTTTTCACTTTCAAAGGATTATATTAGATGCGGTAATTTCAAGACTGTATTACCTTTTCCAATGCTTATCATAACCATGTATAAAGTTACAAATCATGTCTCTAGCTCTTTACACTTCCTTACTGCCATGTTGCCTCTTCCTTTGAAGGTCCCCAACCTTTTATTCTTCATGTTTTAGTTATAAGATTATTTCTCTTGCACCACACTTATTTTACACTATTTTCCTCCCGGCTATTCAACCCTTCTAGAAGTTTGTGTTCTACAAAATATTTTTCCTTTGTAGCTCTCATAGGTAGCCTAGACCAAAGTTAATAAGTAATGCTCAGGATTTTTGAGCATCCAAAGTGAAGAAAAGTGTAGCCTAATAATTCAAGTGTTTCTAAAAGAGGACTTGACCTCACAAAAATCATAGCTGACGTTCATCCCTTCATATATAACCCAAGGAACACAATGGCTAGACTAATATATCATGTTTTTGTTAATTTTCTAATCGCAACAACCTAGTTAATTACTTCCTCACAGATGCAGATCTACTGAATAAAAAACGTCGCTTAGATTTTAACACCTGAAAAATAGATAACAAGAGAAGAAAATTAAAACACCAAACTCATACAAAAACACAACACACTAACAATGATAATCTACAACAAAAAAGGGCTCACTTCCTAGCACATGAACCTCTGAAGAAAAGCATAAATACAACAAAATTTAGAAATGGTCCAGCTAATAAAACCTTTGGCCTATCCTTTGATCTGCTGGCTCATCTGGATCCTTCCACTGCCGCACCTTTCACTCTTCCTTCAACCTTGCGCACTAGGATGAAAGTCTTCCTTCACTCGATCACTGAGATCTCACTATCTCACTGTGTCTTGTGCTAAAAAATGTGTCTTTTCCCTTAGCCTAGCCTTTTTTATAAGTTTTATTTATTGACCGAAACCACAACCCTAATCTCCAAAGTGATTGTCAGTTGAGATAAGATCTCAACTTCAATTGAGAACAATGGTTGAAATTCCTCTAATCCAGTAATTCAAGTAACATTTGTAATTTCATTTGATTAACTCACTTTATCTTATAAAAGTCAATTACTCTAATAATTTAAGTAATTTCTAAGCTTAAGGGTTAATTAGGTGAGTTCGGACATATAAACACTCAGGCTTCTGTAGAAGTCCATGCCTGAGCTACTATCATCAAAAAATTCCATTGATTTGGAACACCATCAAGTGTTTCATAGGTAACAAAAGCTCTTCTTCATTTTCCATGCCATTTCTAAGGTTTCATTTCATATATTTTGGCATTTCACCTCAATCACTTTGAAGTTCATACTCCATCCTTAGTCACACCATTGATATAAAATATACCCTCTAGAAGATTTCTATTTCCAAACTTCTGCAATTGTCATTTTATAAAGTAGAGAAAGGAGGCACCACAGTACTTATGAATCAAGTATATTATGATAAGAAAATATTTGAACATTTAAAGATGAGTGATTGCTACAGAAATCTAACAAGAATTGAATGAAAAAAGTTATGACAAGTCTACACAACATTGTGAAGGCCTCCTCGTTTGATGGAAAGATGCAGAAAAATGTTCACTTCTAGCTATCTCCTCCTTCCTAGAATGTATTGGCTTCCTAAGATTCACAAAGAGAATGTTCCAATAAGGCCCATCATGAAGTTATGAATACAACTGGGTCTACTACGTATGCTTTAACAATGATGTTGACAAAAAAGTTGAAAACATCAATAGGCAAGACATTATCAAGGACTCCTTTAATTTTCTGAATAAAAAGGACCTTAAAATTGAAAAAAATGGCATTCTACCCAACTTTGATGTTGAGTTCCATAGAAATTTGATTCTCAATATGAAGTGTTGGAGGTTATAGGCAACTTCACAAACCAAGAGACCACTAGATTAGTGGAGATTTTCCTCAAATCTACCTTCTTTAATTTTCAAGGTTGAATAAACATGTGGCATTGATATGTGTTGCCCTCATTCCCTGGTGATAATAGCTAATCTCTCCATCAAAAATTTTGACACACAAACCCTCGAGTCATTTCTACTTCAACCTAAATGGTCGAGGACTATAAATAATTTAGCATTAAATTAATCCATAAGAAAATGTTCAAAATGTTCCTATGAAAGTACTACTTTCTATTAACCAGAAATGAAATTACCTTTCATTTACTTAGATCTTCCTAATTTTGATGAAGTCAACTATTGTAAATCCAAATAATCAAAAGAGGCCTCAGACCTATAAATGGACTTTGTCTAGATGCATGCCTCCATAATCAACTTAGCACACTAGCAACTAGGAGAGACTGTGATAGAAACTTAACTTATAGGATTTCATTTGGCTAGATAGTCAAATTGTTGATGGACAATATAGCTAAGATGTGCCAAAGAGACTAAAATGATGTTTCCATAAATATACTTAGTGATGTATCATCCTCTAAAAGATGATTCCAAAAATCACCAATCATCTTGTTGATCGCTCTATCCTTATCTAGTTTAATTGACTTGAGCCTGGCTTTTTGCTCAGTAAAGAAAAAATTATAACCAGTTTTGTTTAGTCTTGGAGCATTTGGATCCTTCCTTGACATTTATTTTCTCTTTCGCTTCTGGCCTAGTCTGTGATCCAGCATACTAGTTATAAAGTCTGTCTCCCGATTATTTAAAATGTAGAAACATTTGCACCCTGTGGCCCAAAGACAAGAGGAGGTACATGGTAGAGAACACCCATCATTTTTCTTGTTCCCACCATTACAATGACATGATAGGTGTAGTAAAATTTACCATCAATGGAACCAGTTATAATGCTCCCTATTGATGATGTAGGGTCAACTGCAGTAGTTACACATATATCTACTATTAAATGAAATGGAGAAATAATCACGAGGATAATATTTAACATGATAACTTCAATTGATTTGGTTCATACCTCCGAGATATTGTGCAAAATCAATTTTCTTTGTTCTGGGATCTTCTTTGAGATCCTCCGAAACTAGACGTGTGTAATTAGCACATATAATTTTATCGATGGCTGGGATTGAGCTAAATGGGGGGACTACTGGTGAAGTAGATAGGAAATACAACACAGCTTGAGAAAAAGGTGTGAATCTTACCAGTGCAAAAAAGGGAAGAAAATATGTTGACTGTAAATATCCTATGACTTTTAACAGCATACCTAGAGGAGGAACCAAGGGTCCCTAGACTTGGAAGAAGTGCACTTTATTGTAATGATGGAAAAAATTTCTATAGTATTTGCGTAAGAACAAATGAAGCACTTGTTATAGTTTGAGGAAATTTGAGCACTACTATGATTTCCTTCAATTTCCTCTCATTAATGACCTATCAGATGAGATGGAGCATAACCAGTTAATGCATATACAATAAATGAAGAGTGGTTGTGCCACTTACAAAGGATTATTATGTAGATGAGAACACATCTCTAGCCTTAGACTAGAACTGTATCGTAATTCCGGCCATACACATATTTTCAACCATATAATATACAATGCAAATCCATGAGTTGTGAATGTAAATTTATTATATTTACAGTAAATTCGAAATGAAATTATACTTCAAGTTAGAGGGTGTTTTTCAGGTCAGTAAAAGTAGTATGTTGTACTTGTTATTACCTAAAAGGGATTCATTTCCCCATGTTTTTCCTTTGTGGATTGGTGGGCCTCTGTGCCTGGAAAAAATTAAGCTTCATGCACTAAACCAATGATTGGCTTACTGCCTTTAAATCATGTCCATTGGATGAGAATAAAGTAATATTCAATCATTGGCTTACCAAATGGTGCTTAATATTTGCCTCTCTGCAATGAGAGTCAAGTTGGGATGTCACAGACTCACACATCACAACTATGACATGGCATCCCACCTCTTGATAAGTGATGGATGCTTTGTCAATCAGTGGTAAGAAGCATCTTGCAATAATTCCTCAAGATATACTTCAAAATGGCAATGCATCACACTGAAACCTATTACTTGAACCAATATCTTATCAGTATGGCTCCTTCATCATAAAAATCACTCTCTTTTGTACAAGCCCAATAATCAAAATTTTTATGTACAATCTTCAACTGTCCTAAAAAATGAAAAACATGCATTCAAGATGCTAAAATACAACTGGAATTTAAAATGAGTCCTGGTGAAATCCCTTGAAATAAATTTAATTAAAAAGAATTAAAATTGTATGATGTCTGGCATCTCTCTATCAAGTATTAAAGCAAAGTTTCAATGGTATGTCTGAGAAACTGTTAATTCAGGTTCACTAACCACAATAGGCCCTAAGCTTTGAAAAAAAACTAGCCAGCTGTAATTTTCCAAGCAAGTAGTCCAAGTCTATAGAAAATTGGGACCATGGATCTAGGCACTAAATTTATAGTAGGCAAACATAACAGTAAGCTACAGAAGGAGCTTTGGCACTTCCAGGCTTGTTTCCATATGTTCTGTGACGAAAGCACACCATTTGTTTACTATAGAGATGTAAATAAATGACGGTAGCCAATATGTTACTTGACTTAAATCTTAGATATGTCAGCTAGGTATGCATCCTTTGTCCTTATATCATTATATTGGAGATGTGATAAACAAGGGAGCACCTATATTGTACGACAATGTTACTAGTAGCATGAATCTCTTCCATTCTTCTTGTACCTATTATCCATGTACTAATCTAATTATTATATTTGTAACTTGTTCAACTTAAAATGTTTTTCTCTTCTGACCTACATTTCTTCAGAGGTTTAGAAGAATAGGTTTCCCTCAATTCCATTTTCTGGCAGATAGTTTGTGAAATTTTTTGAAATGGTCTACAAATTTACATCCATAAATTTCTCAATTCCATCAATGTTCTTACTAGTAGAATCTTCCAGACCTATGGAAAACATAGAATGACGTCCATGTTGAAAACATCTCTCAATTGTTAGTAGTCACATCATAATTTGATCATGACACTTTGTTAATCTTAAGGATCTAATCATTACTTGAATGTTAGAAAAATTATGAGGCAATAATATAAGATCGATAAGTAATAAAGGTGAGCTTCCAAGGTTAACACTGAGAATGTGGATTACTCCTTTGTATGAACCTGTAACATACCCACCTTTCTGCTACACAAACAAATTGTGCTAGATGCATATTTATAATAAAAACACAAGAAAAAGGGGCCAGTTTTAACTTTTAAGAAGCCAAATTGCTAGAACCATTGTTCTAGATACATGGTTGTCATAAAGAATAAAAAAAATGAATACAATTTTTAGAAGCCATTTTTCTAGAATTATAATCCTTCTATAACAACAATACAAAGTCTACCTTACCCTTTCTACTCCACCATGAGTAGTTACACATCCATCAGTTGGGTTCTATGCTTCATATATGTAAACATCTCAAAATAGAAAAATTGTCAACAACAATAATAAAATTGAATTAAAGGGCTGCTTATCACTGGAGAATATAGGAGGGATCTATGGCTTTTCGAAGCTTCAGCCATTGACAATAACCTTGTCCATCAAATTGCAAGAGCTGCTAGGTCTTGAAACATTGGTATATTTGGAAATGTTATCTCTGGGAGACTTGAAGAAGATGATTAACATATAAGCGTTGGGGTAACTCAAAATGCTCTGAACACTGGACATTATTAAATGCCTAGAGTTAAAAGAGCTACTAATTTTTGAAGATACAAAGTTGTTGAAGCTTACAGCCTTTGAATGCCCCAAATTGCAGTGAGGTGAGAGTAATGCCGCAAATATACCAATAGTTACAGTATTTCTCTGTTGACTGAAAAGATATTATTGCAATTATAATATTTATATTTACAATCCTTTTTATTGGATGGTGGCCATGGTTCTCACTACATGCTGTGGACAGAGCTCCGGCATTAAGCCTCCAATTTGTGAGAAAATTAGAAGCAAAATGTATCATAACATCTTCTGAAGTTAATATCTATTTCTTTTGTTGTTTAAAAGTATCTGATTGCACATTTAAAGAATTTCCTCATAGGCTTATTGAGCTAAAATGCAGTTAAAAGTTAAATTAAATATTTCAATATGTTGATCTTACGGTGCACATCTTCGCCATGAAGAGCTGTAATAACACAGACTACCACAAACTATGATAACAAATATTAATTTCTATATGATTCCCTTTGAATTCCCCAAACTACAGTGTGGTGAGAGTATTGCCACAACTATGCCAACAGTTACAGTATTGCTCTGTTGATTGAAAAGATATTACTGCAATTATAATATTTATATTTACAATCTTGTTTATTGGAAGGTGGCCATGGTTCTCACTACACGCTGTGGACAGAGTTCTGGCATTAAGCCTCCAATTTGTGAGACAATTAGAACCAAAATGTATCATAACATCTTCTGAAGTTAAAACCTATTTCTTTTATTGTTTAAATGTATCTGGCTGCAAGTTTAAAGACTTTCCTCATAGGCTTACTGAGCTAAAATGTAGTTAATATATGCACTTAAAATTTAAATTAAATATTTCAATATGTTATAAACATAATAAATTCATGCCATGTTTTAATGATGAATTTTTTAGATTTTATGATTATGCTGGTTTTGATGATGTTCTGCTGAAAGATAGATTTTATGATTATGTCAGGTTTTGATGTTGTTATACAAAAAGATGGATTTTCCCAATGGGGACTTTGGTTAACTAATGAATTCAACAAATAATTAACACATGGACTAGGGTTCGGTTCCATTTTTATTATAATCTTCCTCATGTGCATAGTCATTTAAAAAAAAAAGATGCTTGAGATTGAGATGCAAGTCGAAGGCAATTTTGGTAGAAATTCCCTAGCCCATGAACAAAATTAAGAACACTTTGTTGAGTGCATCCCTCAACTTGGAATGAGATTCTCAAAGTACCTTACAACAAAAAAATTGGGAAAGTCTTTCTTGGTTATTAAATGGTTCTAACAGCACAAGTGCATCGAAAATATAGAGGATTGGACTCATCACAAGGGTTAAGAATTTTTAGGAAAAAAATTAGTGTACATATAATACTAAATGATATTTCATAATTCTAGTTCAAATTCAATACAGAGCTCCAAATTCACATGATGAGAAGGGGTTCATTCATATCAGTTCACGGTGCTATCCTGCAGAGCCGACGATGGCATTCCGTATTTCAATTGAAGCATTCTCGCCGGCGACTGCAACATGATTGATCAACGCTTATTGCGAGAACAACTGTTTTCTTATGGAGCACATATCTTTCTCTATGAAATTTGAGCATATCTACATTTTTTTGCAAAATATCACATTATAAGGAAAATTTGAGGCAACGAAAGGATTAGATAAGTGTCTACTTTCTGTAAAATCCTAGTTAAAATCTTTGCAGAGAAAACCTCTAAGAGGAACATTTTAAGGGAAAATGGATTGCTTCGATATGCAATGCAATTGTCTTCCAATAATAGTACAGAGATGAACATAATGCAAGCTTTAAATCATCAAAACCCCATCGACGTTTAAGCTATTTTGGGCCAAGAAACTTCAATATGAACATAGAGGTTTGGGAAAATTTACATAAAAGGTTATGGTATTGTATGGAAATGATAGAGAAGGCAGCAGACGCTGACGGATTTTATCCCTCACGCCCCATTCTATTTCTTCGACCTTTGCTTCGGCTTTTCATTCAACTTTTCCATCCCATTCAGAAACCAATATTACTCTTTATTGTTGTCCAACCCTCTTTAGAAACCAATACTTTGATAGCCCTCGCAGCTCAACCACTTGCTCTAATTAAAAAACAGATTTGATTTTAAATTAAATATTAATAATCATTCTAAAACCGGTTTGAGTTTATATTTAAAAAAACATTTTTAATTGTATTTTAAATCTCTATTTTAAAAATTATTTTTTAATATTAAGCCAGTTTGAGTTTATATTTCAAAAAGACACTTTTAATGATATTTTGAATCTCAATTTTAAATATTATTCTTCTTATTTTTAATAATTTTAATAATTATTTTAATTACAACATTTTTAATTTTAATATTTATTTTAATGATAAATTAATTATATCATTTTCAATTTCAAATCTAATCTCGAAGTTGATATCAATTTTAATATTAATTCTAATTCATGTCTATTTTCTAATTTTAATTCTAAAACTAATTTTAATCTTGTTCTCCTTAATTCCCCTTGAATCCAATCATCATCCTCTTAATTACATACCGCATCCCTCTTCTAACCTCAATTCTTCATCGATATTTAATTATAGCGTTAATTCTTATGGTAATAATAATCCAAACATTAATTCTTGTGGTAATAATAATTTTTCCACATCCTCTCTTACCCCACTTTCAGACCTTTTAGGCTATTCTCATCCTCTCCTCTCTCTTAAAATTAAACCAGTAAACATTTCCAATGTTGAGCTTAATGGTCCTTCCTTAAACCTTTTAGAAGAATATTTTAATTTTTCTTTTGTTCTCTTAAGAATTCCTTATGGATATTATTTGTGTCATTGAATCTATCTCCCACCACCTTCCCTCCCATGTTAGGAAAGAGCTTCGACAAGAAAGTGGGCACAATTAGTGAATAGGTGCTTAACTCGGGTGGTAGGGATGGTGGTTTGCCATCCCATCCACCCGTGTTCATGTCCCTGGAGACTTGGCCCATCATAGTAAGGCTGAAAGGATAGGTGTCCCATTGGAGTCTGGAATCTTGGCTCCAGTTCTAGTGGTCTCTGAACATCTCAGTCCTAGGCTAAACTATTATTTCTTGGTATATGTGGCTTGTGAGTTGTTGAATATATTTGGGGAGATTGCTAGTTCATTGTCAAAATTTTCGTTGAAAAAATAATATGGACACATTCTTCAAAGCTCCAAGCTCCCCAAACCTAACCTTACCAAAGAGGAATTTATAGCTCTCCTTCAGCTCAATTCCAACCCCAACATTCTCATTCTAAAAGTTGATAAATAAAACGAGTCAATTGTTGTGAATTCCTCTGATCACCGTTGTAAGATGCTTGATCTCAAATCTCAAAGTGTCCTCTAATTTTGCATGCTTGTCTTGTAAGTTGTCTATTTTATCATGTAGTGTGAAGAATAAATCGTTCTACGAATATTGATTGTCAATGACTTAGATCCTTGTCTCATTGTCTGGCTAAGTTTTCAAGTCTAATGTCTTTATGTATTTGTTACATGTATTGGTAATGTATTTTTTCCTCCTAGTTATTTTACGAGATTCTATAGTGACTATACTGATTTTTTTGTTTAATGAAAAGGACAAATTTTCCTTTCTAGATTGAAAAAAGAGATACGAAAATCCTATTGACCTTATTAAGATTCTCAAAATACTCAATGCAGTGTGGGATCCAACCTTTGATAGCTTTTCCAACAACAACAATAAGTTAGGTTGGATATCCTGCAACTTTAAACTAGGGGGCTGGCAACTTCCTCAACAAGGGAATTACCTTTGGGCATGATGGCTGAGATCAATTCATCCTTGGTGTCAAAGATCCTGATATGAGAAGTCTTGAGGGCCCTCATATATCTGTTCCAAACCCCCCACCAGCGCTCAGGGATATTAAGGTCAGTTGGTGTTTTCCACGCTTGTGTGATCCAATCAGAGTTATCCATGTATGTAACCTGACTGATCCGAGAGGTCCCAATCTCACATAATAAGAGTTTGATGTCCTGAGCAACAGATGTTCCCTTCTGCAACCTGACCAAGGATCAAAACCAATTAAGACCTGTTTTCTCGCACCAATATGCCAGGAAAGACCTTGTTTGATGATGGTTATATATTTCATAATAGCGCACCAAACAACAGATGAACAGGTTCAGGGGAAATGAGGGCTTCTAATCCATTCAAGTGCAGGGACTGGAGCAATGTATTTAGAGTAGGTGACTTCCCGCCATAGACTGTCGGAGGTCAAGAGATGCCAACCCATTTTGGCAGCCAGTGCATTTGCTAGGAGATTAAGATCCTTGAGGCCCCAAACCCCCCAATGTTTTCGCTTGGTGATTTTCTCCCATATCACCTAAGAAAAGGTGTGACCTTCCTCCTTGCCCCGCCAAATAAAATGCATGAAATTTTTTTATATTATGTTGGTGACACCTTTAGGAATCTAGGCCAATGCCATCCAATACACTGGTATCACCTCCAACACAGATTTGATAAAGACAAGTCAACTCACTTTGGAGAGCCATTTTTGCTCCCAAATGTTGATTCTCAACTCAATTTTAGCTATGAGCCAATTCCAAACAGTAATTCTATAATCATTTGGCTTGAGTCTGAATCCCAAATATTCTAGACCCTCTTCAATGTGCCTATGTTTGTTCTTTTGGATGTTTTTGGAAATTATCATTTTTTATAATATATGTAAATTCTAATCAAGCCATGACAATGGAATATTTATGGAAGCTTATTGTTTGATGAGTAACAATGTCCCAAATTTTGTTTATTGAGCCTTGTAGTTTTGAGAACCCTAAAGGATTTAGGAAACACCCCCTTACCCCTCCAAAAATAAAATAAAAAACTCATTAACGTATATTCAACCTTTTGGTCACAACTTCGACTCTAACCAATTCCAATTTCAATGCTTGTTATATTTTGGAGTGCACACTTAGAAATGAACAATTGATAATGGAGAGAGTATGAAACCTTATTTTTTAATGATGTTGTAACGATGATGTAAAATATTTCATGTACATCATGTCATTTATAGTACCATTCAAAAGGGATGGTGGTTAAATGAAAAAAACATTAACTACATGTCAAATAATAAACATTGAAAGTGTTGCATGATGTCAATGCTAGAAATAAAGTCATACAATAATTAACACGTTGTCATAAAAAATATAAAATTTAAATGTATTATTCTCATCTAATCAATATTTACAATAGGGATGTATTTACTCATAATTGATCTTCTCATCTTCATATACTCACACCTTGATGAAAATTATAAAATAGGCATAAACTAGACCTTCCAAACAATTGTGGGGAAAATCACACAAAAGGTTTGATTTGCATCCCTTCCATGGACACCTTAAAATATGCATTACCCTCCAAGCAAGGATTTACCTCAATTAAAACATATGATTTACATCTTTGAAGATTCAATCAAGAATTATACTCTATCCAGCAATGTCATGAGTTGTTCTAATACCAAAGTAAGTCTAATACATTTGGATTACAACATCATCTTTGTCCCAAAATAAAATGTTTTGGACCTTAGTACCCCACTATGGCTAAGTACACTATATCCTCCTCTATCCATTTAGACAATACTTGATTACTCTTTTAATACTCCATTTACCATCATGGCTTAGTGAAAAATTCATCTTTCTTGAGGTATAAATTGTACAGTAACATATTCAAACAAAGTTCTATAAGTAATCTTTCTTTTCCATTTTTCCCAAGAGTCAGTAAAATATTTATTTTTACTGATGCACCCCTTCCAAATTTTAGGTTCTACCTTTCCCAACCCATTTCCAAGCATAATTACCATCCCTAAATAAGATTAGGGAAATTTTGTGGTCAGGGTTAAAAGCATTAAAGTCACTTAGAACCCATTTTGTAGCTTAAACCCCACCCCTCAGTTATTAAACCCTAACCTAACTTATCTACCATATTTCAAAAATTTTAGACAATTATTTCCCATTATTGTATGTTGGCTCTATGACAGACTCAAAGTTAATGGGATGTTTTCAAATATGGTCTATTCTTGTCTAATGTCCTAACATATTCCATCTTTTTTGGAAAGAAGGTCTCATTTGAGAAACATATAATAATTCCCATTAAGTAAAGCATGAAATGTTAAAGATTTTAGGCAGAATCACATTCATTATGATATTATTGGTGTCTTAGAACATATGACACTACCAATCCAAATGCCACAACAAACTACTTCGCACAGTAGAGTATAAACAACAATAAATCAACTAATGAAAAGAATAGACAATTTTATTTAATTTTTTATAATTTTCAATAGTCATGGAAGATCAAAGAAACCCCCCAAAAAATAAGAAGAGAAGTTTGTATTGATTGTAGAAAAAATTACAAGTGTGGGAAGAAGCACGTGAAGGGATCATTTGAGCTACATTTAGAAAGGGTACGTATTTTAGAGCAAAGAGTGAATATGTGAATAATGATAACTTTGTATGTATTTTATGTACTTGTTAAATATTTCATATACATCTCAATCTATTTATTGTGTTAAGTCATTTATTTGTAGGTTAAGGAGTTTCAAGTAGTTACTCACGGTATATTTCCCAGGTAATTCCTAACAATTGAACTTAAAGCATTGTTCTTAAGGTTGATTACTACATTTGTTCTATGAGTTAGGATAAACAATGGGCCCTATTTCAGTAGACACTTGATCAAATTTAAAGGTACATATCTACTTCTATAGTGAAACACATAGAGGAATATTTAATCCAAAACAATATACTCAAAATGCATTTTTCTATGCACAATATTTTATTTTTATTCATTGTGGTACTTATAACTTTAAGCACAATAACTAGCATAAGGCCAGGGGATATAACACCACACATATAATAGGGGATATTTACCGATAAACTAGATAGTATATGAGGAAGACACCTAGGGATCAATTCAATTATGAATAATGGTTTTGGCTTAGGACCATTATTAACTTAATGAGAATCAATTAGATGATGAAGAGTATGTGCGAGTTAATCCAATGCATCGTGAGTAGTAGTAATTCTTGATTATTAGCATCATGGTTTTTTCATCATGGTCAAGTAGATATCTAGGCTTAAACACACGTGTGGATCTGAACCCTAACCTATGAATTATGGTGTGTCTACTAAAACAACTTAGGTGTTAATACAAAACATGCCTGACTTAATTTTTCACTTTTTATTATTATAGTTATATCCTTAACTATTACTATAGATAATATATACATATATTTAATGGGCCTTGATTACTAGTGAAGTGAAGATGGATTATTTTTAAACCTCTACAAAATGTCTGTATTGACAAAATACTAGGTAGCATTATAAATTAACACTGGAATCTGTCTAAACCTAGGAATTACCATCATCATTATTAATGTTTGAGAGGGTAGTAGCTAGCTTAACCAAATTCAATGACTAGTCACATAGTATTCTTTGTGCTTCATAAGTTTTGTGAGATGTCTCCAAGATAGGGTCGCGTTGATGTTCCTCACTTAGTATTTTCAATTGAAAATTATTTTGTAGGGAGAACTCAATTTCATCTTTTAAGACTACCCTTGGTTGATTTGATAGTGGAGATTCTCTTTTCGAGCCTTCTTTTGAATATAGGGCCCCAAAAAATCCTTTTGTAGGCCTATCATGTATTTTAAGCCATCGAATGATTGCCCTTCAAATGTGTCCCTTTGGCACTTTGAATCTTGACAACTTTCAGATGATTACTGAGTTTGGCCACCCTAACTTGAAGTGATTCATTGAAAAGGAGATTCTGTAGGAATTGTCTTATAGATTCCCTTATTCTTTGATAAAATTTACCTTTTATTTGGATGGAAGAAATTTTTCCTCCCATAGGCTCTAAGGAGAGAGTTTCCTCACAAGTTATATAAACATATTTTTGCCAACCCCAATCAGAACTTATTCTTTAAGGTCTTTGGAAAAGTTAAATTTCAGACATGCTTTTATGGCCCCTGAGGGTTGTAAATTTTCTTAGACCTGTGATAGATAAAGTGAGTGAGAGAAAAGAAATATGTTTGTGGAAATGCCAATATTGCATGGCTATATCAGGGAGCTTGATGCACAGAAGGAAACATATCTGTGTATTTCTCTTTGCTGAGATTTTCTCATACCAATAGCAGAAGAAAAATAAGTTTTTTATATGTACCAAGGAGTGCACAAAGACTTTCATCAAAGACAAATTTATTCAAAAAATAAAACAAAAGAGAAGCCCATGGTCAAGCTACCAGTAGTTTTCCAATGCCATCTGAGACTCCCCTACCTCCTGCATCCAAGCCTTGGTGATCATCCGTAGAGGAATGTGGTCCATGAAATGGCTAAGCAATGATTGTTGTTGATAATCAACACACGCATAATTGTATTCCAAAAGCTAAATGGTTGGTGGAGTTTGATCATGATCATATCCATTTCATTGTGGAACACTTCCAAAATGATCTTTCTAGGGCATTTTGACCAGGGATTTCTCTTGAAATTCTCAGTCAAACTTTCTCAAATAGTCCTGAAATTATTGGTCAAACTTGGTCAATGCACCGGTCAAAAATGTGGTCAAATTTTTGGTCAACGCTGCAGTCAAAAGGTCTATATTTCTTTGGATTTCGTGCCACCAAACACTACCTCCAAAAATCAGATTTTGTCCCAAAACTTGAGAGTCGACCAAAACTCTTAGAAATTTTGTCAAGGCAACTTTTGAATGTATATTAAGGACTTATGGATTTTTGACACCTGATTTGTGGAGGGAGACAAGGTTCTCAAAATCTCCATTATAGGAATACACTACTTTCTTGGTTAAAAAAAAAGGAAAAATCTGTTCCCTCGAGAAAATCTATCTCTTCCCTTTGGCGGTTAAGGAGCACCATATTGTGGAGGCCATGTTGCGTCCCCAGTTGAAGGATGAGATCATGAATATAATCTCTGTGCAAAAGAAATCGAGGGCCAGGCAGAGGACTCGATTCCAGGTAGAGACCACAAAAGTTATTTATTTTTGCAAATAATCGAATAAATAGAAGGAAATTCATACTGCTAATTAAAAAAAAAAGGCAGAGAGAATCGAATACCATAAGAACCCATTATTTGTAATTGAAAACATTGTAATTTATGAAATGAAAATTCACTTGAGAATTCACCAAGAATGTATTAGTCTATATGTCTCATAAAAGTTGTGCAAATAGTTTAAATTGCAATCTCTGATATAAGGAGAAATATACATAATAACCACCCTCAAGAGTTTCTAGTGATAGGATGGACAAGATGTTAATTATGGGCAACTAGGTCCATAATCCATGTTACACTGCTCATATTATGATGGTCATATTTTTTTTGGACTCCTCTTTCGTAGAGGTGTAATATTGATCTAAATACCATCTTTTTTGGATGAGTAGAACATATATTTTGAATTTATTTAACACACATGTGCAAGGTCGGCCAGATTTCTAATGTAGGCTCACATGGCTAATAGATGTGTCACACACTCTAACTGATGGATATAAAATGGAGAGACTTGGAGGTCATTTTCTCATTAACTCATCACACATCAGAGTAAGTTAGAGTTGTTTGACCGAAGCCCTAATCTGCAACATTGACTTTATGTTGTTGTCCTGCATTGACTTTTTGCGTTGACTTTGGCTTGACCAATGTTGACTTGTGATGAGCTGCCTTTGAGGGCTGTTGTTGTGACACTTGGAAGGTTGACTGATCTAGAAAGGCTTTGTTGGCTGAAGCATCCTATTGACTGTCGTAACACACAACATCTCATATCTTTGTTGGAAAAAAAGAATTGTAAATATGATCTATATTATTGGCTTGTCTTCTATTGATCTATTATTGTGCTCTATCAACATCTTACTTTCATGTATATGTGATTTCTATTTTGTATCGAGCCTAAGAAATATTGAAGTAAAATTGTATCAAGCATAGAACACCATGTTATCTAAACTTAACATGGTATCAGAGCATTATTAACTTAGTGAGAATAAATTAGATGATGTGGCATATGTGTGGGTTGACCAAATTGATTATGGGAACTAATAAGTTTTTGTTGTTAGCATGACAATTTGTCATCATGGTCAAGTAGAGGTCTATGCTTAAACATAGGTGTGAATCTCAACACTAGTGTATGAATTATGTAGTAAAATAACTTGGGATAGAGAGATAGAGAGAGAGAGTGAGTGAGAGGGAGAAGGATATGTAGAGAGAGAGAGAGAGAGAGAGAGAGAGAGAGAGAGAGAGAGAGAGAGGGAGTGAGTGAGAGGGAGAAGGACATGTAGAGAGAGAGAGAGAGGGATAGAGAGAGGGAGAGAGAGAGGATGGGAGGGGTAGGGATAAGGAGAGAGCTAGAGAGTGGGAAAGAGTGGGAGCAAGATGGAGAGTGAGAAGTGTAGTGTCCTTAGATATATTTGAGGTCATCACAGAAGATCACATCTAGCATATTCTTTATGCCACTCACATTTGTGTACCTACCATCATTGTCTAGCCACTATCCATGTTTCTCTCTTAATTTTTCTTTTTTTTAACAATATTTTTTGAGATTTTTATTTTGTAGTATGTTCTATTCATTCAATTTGTTTTTTATTAATGCCAATTTATTATTGAATGGAATTTATTGTGATAAATAAATACTTTAGAGGTGGAAATATATCGTAGGCTCTAGAGCTAAATTTGTTCCAACTTAGCTATATATTGAACCACAAATTTTTGTTGACCTCATGGATATGATAGAAATTTGGTGGCTTATAAGGTAGTGTTATCATGAAATAAATAAAGATACTAGATAGGTATGAGGAAACATTTTGGTAAAAGGGACATTTATCTTTGCATAGTTTTTTAAGAGCAAATACACATAATGAATTATGATTGTAGGGACATCACTTTAGGATCTATGCTAGTGTGAAAACACTAACCAAAGGGTGATTAATCAACCCCACAAAAGTATCATATGTGCTTCTAGAGAAGTATGAGTTCTTGTGCTCTCATTGGCTAGGTATGGCCAATGAAGATAGAGTAAGAGAAGGATTTGACCACTTATTTTTCCTATAATTTTCGTCCCATTTTTTAGCATCACCCTTCTTAAGATAGTTGTACATTTAGAATTGAGAAGGAAAACTTGAAATTAAGATAGGGTTTGATGGATCCTTTTAGTTAATAACTACTACTAACATGAGATATCAAACATGTTTTAGGAAGAGTATCTATTAATGTGGCTATGATGAGAGTTATGAGTGCCTAAAATTGGTATGCTACTCCTCATGTATAATATTTCCCCATGGTTATTCTAGTTATCATCTCGTGAAATTGCAATGCAAAACCAAGGGAATATTAGAGGTCTTTTTAGGTATTCTACTCCTAACATAATAAAGTCACATGTACAAAGCATGTAAAAAGAAACTTATCTACTTAGGATCATCGTAATCTAATATCTAGACAAGGGGAGCTATCATAGGTAACAAGCCATACTTAGTAGGTGCAAGTTTGATGTGTGCTACAATTTTTACCTTAGGAAAGATGAATTTGTCACTAAGTCATGATGGTAATTGGAGTAGTTAAAGAATACAAGTATTTTCTAAATGGATAGAGGAGGATAGCATGTAGTTAGCAATATTTGGGTACTCAGCTCCCATTACTGAGCTTCACATTGTATTTTGGGATAAAGGTGGTGTTGTACGCCAAAGACCTTACAATTATAAAAGTACCCAACTTTGATATTAGAACAATTGATGACATTGTTGGGTAAATCTTATGTTCTAATTGAAATAAATCCTTGTTTGGAGAGAAAAGAATATTTAAAAATGTCCATGGTAGGGATAAAATCAAACCTTTTATATAATTTCCCCAAAATTATATTTGTAGTTGGAAGGGATAGTTTATACCTATTTTCTAGTCTTCATCAAAATAATTATATATCATAATAAAACATATTAATAACTCATAAATCCATCAAAATTTTAAAGATTGATTTTATGAAAATAATGCATTTGAATTATTTATATATATATATATATATATATTAGTTGAGAATAGTGCATGTATTTGAATATATCTATATATATATATATATATATATATATATATATTTATTAAATAAATGAGAGGAAGAAATTATGAAGGTTGATTTCATTCATTCCAGGTTTCATGGGATATTGGAATTTCATGAATCCAAAATAAAAAATTGTTAGTTTTCCCGGGGTTGCAGGGTTTGTATTTTGTTGAAGGAGAAGGAAGGGCACGGCCATACCGTGGTAGGTATGATACCATACATTTGGTTGAATTCAAGAAATTAGATTCCCGGTGTGTCATGGTGATTTCATTAATCTGCACAAGGTTGGCGATGGCCAATCCCCAAGCCCTCCATCTCTATTCACAACTTTAAAATACCTGTAGAGAAGCACAACAAGGCACTCAAGGGGCTGTATGTTCAGGATTCCACGAACGATGATGAAGCTGAGTGGATGGGTGATAATGGCAGCACCGCAGAATATGGAAGGTGCCTTTCCGACCCAAAAATCAGCGAAGAAAATAAGCAGAAAAGAGAGGAACAATGCGTTGATTTTGACAAGAAAATAAATTTCCCTAATACCATAGAAGGTCACCAGACATATGCTCGATGGATTGTTATGATCTAATCATCCCTAAAATTCCAGAGAACCAAAATGGGCATTGAATTGGCCTGGACCCAGACTTCCGAGAGTCCCAAAGAAATAAATTGGATGCCAAGGAAATAGACGCGGACTTTGAAAAGCAGGATTGGGGATCAGTTCCAAACGAGAAGCTTCCTGAGGCTACTAAATCCAATGAAGAGGTAGCTAACTGCATTTTACTTTATTGTTTAATTATAAGAATTATTGCAAGAAACTTGCCCATGCGGGACGTCGGGTGGCTTAAGGGCCAGGTCTGTATGGTAATTTTTGCTGCCAAAATTTCCTGGGACTTGATTAAGAGTCATAAAATGAGATCACTCAGAGTTTTATTCTTTGTGTGTTCTCAAATTCTAGTATGTATATGTTAATTCATTTTATCTTATCAATTGAAACTTTAGCTTTCCAATTCTAGAGGAATGGAAATGAATTATCCACTTGGAAATTTCATAGTTACAATGGTCACAAATTAAATCAATTTAGAGTTACTGTGTCACTATGCATATCTTGGTTCCAGTAGATTATATTATAAAGCCTAACACCAATATATGAAATATTGGGGTCTTAAGCAGCCTCCAGAGCTTAGCTTATCATTGTTGCCTCATCTCTTTCCGTACATAGTGCTTTAGCTTATCATTGTTGCCTTTTTTCTTTCCACACATAGTGTTTTTAAATGTTACAAATTCCATTTTTGAATTTGCTATACAAGTGATTTCTATTCCTAAACCTCTGTCTGGTTAGGTTCATAAAATGCATAATTTATTGCTAAAAATTAAAGAGGAAAAAAGTGCACACATTATTGCTAAAAAATTAAAGAGGAAAATGGAATTGGAGGTGGAGCTGACAGAAGAGAAACATCATCTTCTTCAAATGCTCAAGCACGTAGATTTCCTCTTTAACCTTGTTTTTGTTAAATTTATGTTTCTTTTCACATTCTTCTGTAGAGGGTCATATCTGAATAAGTTTTGGATTTATTTTGTGGCATGAGAGTCACTTGATTCACAATTGTGAAATTTCATCGAAAACATGGTGATCTGTATTAGTCACATTTTAATTTTAATGGGCAGATAGTTGTATTGCTATTTTATCAGAGCAGATGAAGATTTTTAAACTTGCAACAAAATCTTAGTAATGAAGAAGAAATGAAGAAAAGAGGTCAGATGGTTGGCCTGTCATCTGCAATGCATGTTTATGTTCCTTTTGAAAGAGAAACTACAACTGATGGATCACATACAAGGTAGGTTGGTCGCATGGTGATTTAGAGGAAGGAGAGCTGGAGGATTCCTACACTCCAAGTCCATGTTCACACAGTCTACATCATGTGCCTAAACCAACAGTCTAAGTAGGTTCAGTTCTTGACTACCCACCAAATAGCTTAAGGATATCTTTTATCTGTAGAAATATCTATTGGAGACTTACAGTATGAGTGCATTTATAGAGGTAATGGGATGCATAGGAAAATAAGGCTCAGAATCATCACACTGATACCATATTTAATGGGAACTGGAAGTTTTTAGAAGAAAATATCTCTATTTAATATGTCGGATATGGTTGGTTTGGGAACTTTTGAAACTGCACTTTATATATGTTTTCTTCCTTTTTTCTGTCGATAAGATTTTCATACGCATCAAGGTGAATGACCCATCTTAGCCAACAATAAGTGCAATAGTCTTTGGATTTTCCAGTTCTATGTAGCCTAGGAGAGCCTTACCAGAACTGAGTTGCACAATTTGTTTTATGTGCTGTCACAATCTTTATGTTATTCAGTGTTATCTACTACTAACTGGATGAATAAATGTGCACCATTGTTTTATAATATTTTTAGGAAAAACCCGACACATAGAATCCTAAGGGAAAAAATTACCCTGGGGTATTGCAGGAGACTTATTTTGCTCAGGTATTTTCATCAACTCCATGAGATGCATCTGAACTTTACCTTTCCCAGCTCATGCACCAAATCAAAAGCCATTGTTGATGCATTGGGAATAACTTGAGGAATGGGATCAACTTCCTATCAAGAAAGTTACCAAGTGGTTGAATTGGTACTTGTTTATGTGATGTAGAGACCTACTGATTGTTGTTAGTTTCATATATTTTGAATAGCAATCAAAGTAGTTTATTATCAGGCAAGATAACATGATTAGGAAGTAAATTAATCACAATTTTAGCCCAGATCATACCTTTTCCAATGCTGCCATTTGCTGATTTGAAATAGGGAAAATTGGTTTCTGCTGCTCTTATTAAGGAAAAATCTATGTGATTAGAATCACATTGTATTATTTTTGTATCCAAAGTGTATTCTTCATTTCCGGTGGGAATCCTTGCTAACTAGACCCTGCAATATACATTGCTTCTATTCCTAAAAATATTGACACCTATATTCACCAATGTGATGTTATGCATGGTCTGCACCAATATTGCTCAACAACATAATTAGAGGCAACTGGATAGGGAAGGCTTTCTACATTTGTGCAGCACAAATCTCTTTTCCAACAGAAAAAAGCCTTCAAGAGAATAGGAATTTTGATAAATCCCTTGCAACCAATGCACTGAATGCTAAGGATTTGCACGGAATCCGGATCATTTCATTGCCATCATCTGCTCTGAAGATTTAGCAATTACATCATTATTTTTCCCTGCATAATTAGACTCTTGGCTCTTATTTTTCATGATAGGGGCCTTGAACCTCCCTCTTGGTTGGCTCAAACGAAGTAGACTTTCTAGCTACAAAACAATTTTTTTTTAATGCTAGCATCGCTCTTATAGTGGCTGCCAAATTGTTCAAGTCTTTCACTGTCAAAATTAAATTAAAATAAGCACAAAAAGGCCCCAGGCACATAGCAAAATAAACTTATCACTAGGTCTAGCATCTGCATGCATCTCCTTGTAAACCCTTTTAAACCCTTCATTAAATTTTGTTGAAATGGCATTAGTGCCACTGAACTTGGGAATATGTTTACATGAGCCATTAGGCATATCATAGGGGTAGCCTTGTTTTCCAGCCAAATACAATGGAGGCTATAGGGCCATCTAATTTGCAGAAATCACTGAAAATAATTATGAAACTGATGAAGATCTCTATACAGGAATAAAAGAAAATATAGTCTTGGCAACTAAAGAACCCCACTATGTAGATACGATCCATGAATATCAAAACCACTGTTCAGGGTTGTTGATAATCAGTAAGAGTGATGTATCGGGATTAAATTGGATGATCTCCTTGGTGATATCAGTGGACTTCCCAGATGAACAATCTACAAGAATACAAACCATCCACCACCCAGTGTGGTGTAACCCCCTAGCTAAATATCTCATAAAGCTAGACCCCGCAACCCAGAAATGGCACCAAAATGTTAGCACTCAAAATTTTCATTTTGATATGCCAAAAGATAAAGAAGATAATTTAGATTGTAACAACAAGAAGCCAACAAGAAGTGGTGTTTGATCCAAGAGGATGAATGCTTGCAGGACTGAGCCAATGGAAATCATGTAGGCTCAAAGGGAGTCTAGCCTCAGAGGGAGAAGGCTTATGGAGGAATGGATCTTTAGGTTCAAACATGATGAGGCAGAGGCATTACCGAGTTTTTTGGGTTCATTCCACAGGGTATGTTGCAGTGACTGATACTAGATGGGCTAGTGTCGCCGGTGATGATATTGATGGAGACTTCTTAGTATTGGAAGTGCCTCCCTTGCTAAGAGGGAGTGTTGATTTTTGTAGCTTGGGAGGTACTCCAAGCCTTGAGGATTGAAGGATTGGAGGAAGGAGCTCTACAAGTGGCCTTGTGGGCTTGAAACCCATGCTTGGGGTTTTGCACTCATTGATTTTTGGGTCAAAAACGTGATGAAATTATGACATATGATGGATGAGGATGAGAGTAGATGACAAGACGAATCCAGCGCATCGAGAATCATCCAAGGCTTAGTTGTCGTTGAAGAGATATTAATTTTTGAATATATGATGGGTAAATTTGTCTAGTTGGGCAAGTCAGCTTGAGGTAAAAATGGTGCCCAAAGAAAAATTTGTTGGATCAACTTGATGCATATAAATTTAGGTCAAGTGTGAGGCATTTAGACATATCCAAGGAGCATTCATCATCCAAGAAACCTCTGTGATTTGGTGTGGATCTGAGGCAACGAGCAAGGGAAGGAAGAAGCACGTGTATGGAGAGGAGTATCTCTATTTTTAGGCTGTGGATTTCTTCAGAAAGAGGCCACAAATGTCAGAGGCTTGAAGTTGACATCATGGAAGATTGGAGGCCTAACTCAAGACCAACACGACAACAAAATTCTTGCCAGATCAGACCGTAAGACTGAGCTAAGTATTGAAGACCGTTTGGTGTATTTGTGTGTGGGTGTTGGCATTGTTTTCTTCCATAGGGATAGGTTGCTACAACAAAAAATTGAGGAGGTTTGTGAGAGGGATAGAGATACCTTCTCTCATAGCTGCAGACTTCTAAAGGAGGTCACAACCCAAACAATGGTATCTTCTTGTGCCATGGAAATTTTTTATGTTGTTGTTTTGGGTAGAGTATAGGAAGGGTGTCTTGTGAAGTTTACCAAGGCCAAGTACAATGCTTAAGAAGCCTTGTATGGAAAAAATAGGTAGCAACCAAATTGGAGAAGGAGATATAATTATTTGTGTAGGGATTTGGGGTTGTTTGGTATGCCCTAACCAAACTGCTACATACATAGATCCCAAGGCAAGGTGGAAGCAGCAGGGAGTTGTAGATGTCATCTTGGTTGATGGTTGGATGCTATTGGATGGGTGTCATAGGAGAGGATTGATTGAGGATTTTGTTAGAAACCATGTGGAAGGGTCCCCATAGGTGTTGGAAGCCCTAACTAGGAGCAAATGCTACAACAGGATTGGTCACTTTTAGTCTGTTGGAGGGCAGCGTGAGAGTGGACCAAGTGTGGACATTGGATTGGGAATTTATGGTCTAGTGGAGGACAACGTGATAGTGCCCAAGTTGGAGCCTGATGTGCACCATCTTAATGGACCTAGGTGGTTGCTAGAGTGGAAGTTGTTGAGCTCATGGGTCTGATCATCCAGGAGCAGTTTGTTCAGCCCTAAACTTGTGTGTGGAGAAGCACTTCTACAATAGATGATGGACATTCCTCCTAGCCCATGTTCATTGTGGGAAATGGAAATCTTGCAGTGATAGGTGGTAGCCCTCCATGCCTTATGTTGGTCTTCATTAGAGCAGCACAGGGAGACAATAGTGGGCTGAAGTCCCTGAGTAGGACCAGGCAGGTATAGGGTATGACTGAGAGGAGCTAAGAGAGTCAACTACATCTGTCGGATGGTCAGATTATCTTGTTGAGGGCAGATTGGTTGTTTATGGAATGACACCAAGCCCTGCATTTGGATTCTTGTACTAGTGGATGTATGAGGGCTATTATCCCTGGTATGGGAGCCCTATACTATTGCATTATTTAGTTTGTTTAATATAACGAAGTTGGGTTGAAATTGTAAAAAGTTGTCCATATTTTGTGCACTAGTAGATTTACTACTATTTATAATCCATTGTGCAAAGTAGTATCATTGTGATTCTTGGTTTGGTAGTGTCAGAGATTCTAAGATTCTATCCTAGAGCTAAGATCGTGGAAAAACAACAAGGAGGTCATACGAACTAAGGAATATTAGATAGAGAGACTTGTCGGAGTACCAAACTCGTGGTTTCTGTGGCTAGTAGAGCCATTGCATGGTTGGGTGAGGGCCTACAATCCCACATCTTTGACGAATGCTATCTCCAGGACCCTGAATATGATTGACATTGTACCCAAGACCCGAGCCTTTGTCCCCACTATACCCACTGCACCATAGGGGAACTGAGAAACTATACCACCCTAGAGGGATGGAGGACGTGGTCAGGTGGACGAGGAGACCCACAGGGACTTTAGGAGGAGGAACTTGTGCTTTACGTGCCAAGAACCTTGGGCACATGGGCATAACTATACCAAGGGTAAGGCCCACTACATTGAGGTGTATTTGGATAGTGAGTCGGTTGAGGAGTTTGAGGTTCGAGTAGATTTGGGTGATGAGGGAGGACCATCATTAGGGGGAGCACCACCACCACCACTACAACTTAGAGGGGGACCATTTTCCCCATCAGGGGGAGTTCTTGCTTCACTTCATGGAGTTTCGAAGTATTTGATGCTTAGGATTAGGGGGACGGTACAGGGGCAATGAGTTTCTGTTTAGGTAGACAGTGGGGCAACCCACAACTTTATTGATTCCCAGATGGTGGAGTGTAGGGGCATCCACACAGAGACATTTGAGGCGTTCTTGTTGGTGCCAAGAGATTGGAACATGAAGTGCACAAATTACGCTCCCGAGTTCATTGTGATGATGGGGAACTACTTGGTTACTGATCACTTTTTTGTAGTTGATGTCTCATAGACCAATGTGGTGTTGGCTGTCTAGTGGTTATACTCATTGGGGAGGGTCACCACTGACTGGTAGAAGTTAGAGATGGAATTTATGGGGCCAAATGGAAAGCTAGTATTGTTGAGGGGGATGCACTCTTTCCTACCCCAGACAATTTCAACACATTGGATGGAGGTTGATCTACACCATGGGGGCATAGAATGGGCGGTTGAGCTGAGGATTTCAGAGATAGGGGCCCAACCACAACCAGTGCTCCCAGACATACATGTCTTATTGGAGAGGAATCAAGGGGTTTTTGGGGATATCCTTCTAGGCAGGCCACCAAGCCGAGGGTTCAAACACACTATCGAGTTGGTTGAAGGAGTGCATGCAGTTATCATGACCCTGTATAGGCATCCCAAAGCCTATCGAGATGATATTGAAAGGGCCATTCAGGACCTGCTAAGA